>JAKCOZ010000044.1:3242471-3432630 GCA_022605955.1 Rallus limicola
CCTGGTGGAAATTCCTCCTCTTCCTCTTCCTTGGCAACGTCTCGGGGGTGTCTGCTTCAGCTGAAGATGCCGGTGCTGTTACAGCAGCAACAAGTCAGCCGGAGCTCAAGTAGGAGCTCAGAGGCATTTTCCATCCCTGCTCTTATTGAGCCCAGAAACTCATTTGCTTTCCTCTGGCTTCCACACGTTGCCCAGCACCTGGAGACACCCCAGTCTGCAGGGGTGAAGGTATTTGGGAGCAACAAGATGTTGGTCACTCCAAAGTGCTGTCCGGATGCAGTTTTTGGGAGGGCACAGCCCGGATGGGATGTCCTGCTACCCCTCCAGCTCTGTGACCCAGACCACCTCCCCGTCCTGGCAGCTCCCAGGGGCTGTGCTGGAGGCGAGGCAGCTGCTCCAATGGCAGCTTCCCCAGCCAGGGTTCTAAGCCGTGGGCACAGCGTTGGCCGGAGCCCCGGAGCAGCAGGTGGCTGCAGACCCGCTGCCATGGGAAAGGCGAGAGGATGAGGAGGGGTTTTCAAAGCCACATTCGAGGGCTCAGTCTGTAAATCTTTCCATGTTCCAAACAGCTGCTGTGGGGAAATTCACGCCGGGTCCTGCTCGCTGCAAAGCTTGATGGGAAACAGGAGATTTATGCCCTATTTTACCCTGCTTAATCCTTCGTTTGCTGGGCTGAAATCACAGCAGCCTTCCACACCTTCCCAGCTTCACCTAGACAGCGTTAAATATCCCTGGCATCCTGGAAGCAAAGACAAATCTCACGAAGAGACTTGCCAGCCCCATGCACGCCCCGTCCTCCTGTGCGTGCCCCCCGCACCATGCTGCTCTGTTCAGGGGGTGGGGGGGACAGCAGCAGACGCTGACAGCAATGACTGATGAGTCTCAGTAGTCAGGGCCTGCTCTTACACAAACTGCCTTCATCAGCAACTTGCTGCTTCCATCAGTTAATCTTCTCACCAAAGGTACATTCCCAGTACATTTGTACTTTTCCTCTCCTGGTAACCTAATCTACCATCTAGTTTATGCATACATGCTCTGAGCTGGGGGGGGGAGTTATATATACTTATATATTTATATATATTTATATATTTATTTTTTTCCTAAGCAATCAATCTGTGCAGCTCAGAGCTGCAACTGAATTTAAATACCAGGGTTTTCATTATCTCCAACACAGGAAAAAGAAAGGGCGGGGGGAGAGAGGGACATTGGAAATAGAGGGAAATAAATTCCAATCTCTTGAACAATGTATTTGAAGGTGTGCATATTTCTGCAACCATATAATGCCTAGTTATACAGAATCCTTCTCTGCAATAGGAATATATTTGGAAAGTAGGCTGTGCAGTACCTTGGAGTGCATTTTCGCTCTCCTTCATGCTGTCTGGTGATGTGTTGGACTCATCTGGAGCTAGTCTGTAGGATTTGTACTGAAATGCCTTTCAAAGGCCCCCTCCAAGAGACCTGGACCCTGCTCTGCCAGGCTGACAACCCATTTGGACTTAAAGATCTCCCCATCAGGCGACAGACCTGAATCATGGGGAGGGGAATGGGAGTATTGGGGAAGGAGACGGGGCAGTTATTGGCCCAGGGTAGATTCTGGAGTGGGTGAGAGCTTGGAACTGACAGCCAGTTATGGGTATCTGGCACCCACCCAAGAGCAGTGCCCAGATACTGGGGGAGTCCCACCAGGGCCATGCAGAAGGTTGCAGCACCCACGGGTTCCCAAAAGTGCAAATAGCATAATCCCATGTCCCCAGAGCAGCCTCTCTGTGCTTCCCTCAGTGCATTTGGATACACTTTCTGCTCTTGAGGTGCTTCAGCATCCGACTGGATTTGCTGCCGTGGGTGCTCCAGATGTGGAAACCTCTTTTCCCATCATTTAAAACGTCCCCTGTTGAAAAATCAGTGGCTGCACAAAAAGCACTGTGAGTTCAGGCAAGTTTGGGTGAAGTTTCCAAGGAGTTGTGATGCTTGGCTCCTGCACGTGAGTCTGCAAGCCCAGGGCTGGACCTGCCCTGGCTCCAGCTCCCCAGGGATGGGGACATGGATAGTCAGCTACGGCAGCAGGAGCACGGGGAAGGCGACTCAGTTCATGGCAAGGCTCCTCTGTGTGTTAAATACAGCAAGGAGGGCTGGGTCAGCACGATGGGTTGGATAAATCATCTGACGTTTTGACGGTGTGTGTGATAAAACAGCTCCAAGCAGCAGCTCTGGTGTTAAATCACAACACCCCGCACGGGGCCGGGTGAACCGAGCACCCGCCAGCGGCCTGTGAGCCCCAAATCCCAGGGGGACAGGTCCTCCCTGGGGACATCATCCTGCCCTCGCCTCCCCTTGCCTATGCAGCCCTTTTAGAGGGAGAAGAAATTCAAATCGCACCTAAAGATTTGTCCTTTCTGCTCAGTTATACCCCCCCCCAAAGCACTTGGTGGGAGAGGATGGTGCTTGAAGGGCAGCAAGATGGGAGTGGGGGGGGTGGATATTCAGGGTGCTGCCTTTTCAACACCCTGATCCCAGGCTTTGGGCAGCCCCCAGAGCTTTACCATGAACCAAAGTTTGCAGAGGCAGAGGTGAGACCCCTAGCCAGGAGTTATTTCCTCCTCTGGTCCCATAGAAGGTGCTGGATCTCCAGCCCCTTTGGCACAAGATGTTTGTTTTCCTTCCTCTTTTCCCTTCTATTTTTTTTTTTTTTCCTTTTTCCTCCCAGGGAGAATTGTTACAGAGCCCAATGGTTTTATTTTACATGAATCACTGATGATCTAACAAATTAATTACCTGCTCGCTCCTTCCCTCCTGAGTGAGGTCATGGAGGCTGGGTGGGGGGCAACCCAACGCCCCCCCTCTCCGTGGCATCATAGCTCCTACTTTAAAGCCCAGAGACAAATGTCAGAATTGCCAGTTTAGGTTAAAATCAGATTTAAATGTCTCTTACTAAACACACGAGGCACACAAACTCAATATGTCATCTTTAATGGTTCAGAACAAAGCCTAGAAAAATAGTGTCCCGGCACAGAGGAATTTTATAACCTTTGATATATAGCTTTCATTATTAGCAATAATTTCTGTAACCACATCCGGATTCACAGGGACACATATTGAATAATAATTCTTTTTTTTTTTTTTTTTTCTTCTTTTTTTGGACTTGATCCCTGGTGTTCCCCCACCCCCTTCACCTCAGCCCTTCATCATCCTCCTCCTCTTCTTCCTTTTCACCAAATCTACCTTTTATTCTCTTTTTATTTCCCCCCCCCCCATTCCTCTACTTTTGGGGTTGTTTTTTTTTTCAGCCAACACCCACTCCTCTCCCTCCCCCCATTCTTTTGTCATGCTATTAAAAAATCTAATTACCCAGACAACTCTCTCTTCACCTAAGTCATCAACGGGCCCAATTATTTCTCCAGCATGTGCAGCCCCCCCACCCCCACCCCCCATGTTACACACACACATAAAGCAATGAACAATAAAAAGGCGTTCGCTAACCTCCGCCTTTTTTCACAGTCAGGCTTCAAGTTCACATGTGAATTTATGCCAGTTTTGACATTAGCAGGAAAAATTAACAGTTCTCACACACCAGAAAAAAAAAAAAGAAAAAAAAAAAAAAGGAAAAAAAAAAAAAAAAGAAACTTGCACAAAAGAGGTTTTGTGTTTCAAGCAGAATAAATTATAGTGTGATGTTATTAAAACACTTAGTTGTTAAGTTGCCAAGAAAATCCAGTATATTCACACGGACTCGAGGACCTGTCTCCATGCAAAGTAATTAAATTAGATTTATGGGCTGCATTACATCAGTGTTTGATAGTTCATTTTTCCTTTCTTCATATTTTGTCCTGCTTTATTAGAGCATGTGACAGATGGTAAAAATAGTGTGAAGTTTCTTGGCCCTGTGCTAAATCCCCCTTCGGTAGTATATCTCTCTTCTGTCAGTTCTCCCCAGCGATGATAAATTAACCTCTCCTCTTCTATCCCAAGTGTGGCAGTAAAGCACTCTTTGACACAGCACTATCACTTTATCTTAATCTGTGCTGTTCTAGGGGCGGGGTGGGGAAGGAAGCGAAGGGGAGATGATGCAATCGCTACCACGAGATTAACCAACAAAAAAATAGAGAAGAAAAAAAAAAGAAAGAGAAAAGATTTATTGGAGGGGGGGGAAAAAAAGGGAAAGGAAAGCCAGGAAGAGTGCCCATTTATAGGACGTGCTTTGTTGTGTCTGTATATATATATATGTACACACACACTGATGTATTTGCCCATTTTGCTCATTTGCAGCGGGTTAGAGGGATAAGGGTCTTTTTGGATTTGCCAACCTGGACCCCTCAGGGTGCCCACTGCTGCCCCATCACTTCTCCAGCCAGTTGCTGGGACAGAGGCTCCTCTCCTCTAGCCACCCACAGTGATTTATCCTTCGTTCCCACACAGAGGGGAGCGTGGCCATCAGCCTGGAGCAGGCTGTCCCTCCAGTGTCCCCTCTGAGGCTCTAATTGGCACCGTATGCCAAGATGGAGCTTTGCAGAGAGGGTCCTGTGTGCTTTTAGAGCACCAGGGTAGCGAGGAAGTAAAGTGAACTCAGGAGTTTCCTTCTGGGGAGATGGAGGAGCCACAGATATTTTCAGTCAGTCTCGAGGGCAGGGCAGAGGTGATGAGTGAAGGCAGAAATAGGCAACAGGAGATGTCACGGGGGGGAAAGCCCATCCCTGGGGATGCCCCAGCAGTAGTGAGGTGTTGCATGAATCGTGCCAGAGATGGCAATACTTGACACACAGAGATATAAAGATAGTCATCACCCTCAGTTTAAAGTACCGAGCCAAACGGAGCCGTCCCTCACCACCTCTTGGTGCAGCCCATCCTGCATCTAGCTCAGGAGACAGAGCCTGGGTCCTGCCTGCTATTTTGGGAGCCAGGGACCTCGGCGGTCGCCCAGACTATGGGTGTCCTAATACAGGAAAGATCTGGGGGACTGACCATGTGTGGGTGACTCCTCGCTTGCTGGGGATTAAGCCTGCTTCTCAGAGACGCTTGGCACGTTGTATATGAGCAGACACCTTAGAGATGCCCAATAATAGCACAAAAACCGAGCTCATGCATCCACCAGCTACACAAACCAGAGCGACTGCCTGGATTTGGCCTGGGCTGTGTGATCCCCAGTCCAAGGTGGGATGACCCAGTGGGACCATTTCAAGCTGGGTGCTCTGTCGAATGCTTGCTGCAAAGCCGAGTCACTCTGCTTCCCCCTGTGACGCCGTGTCCCTTGCTCCCTCCATTTAAAAACCGATTCCTGCCTGTACAGGGACCATTTACTGCCCATCTTTCTTTCCTCCTCCTCAGCCAGATTTCAACTTGAAGGAATTGATTGAAGCGTTCAGTCCCCCGGACTGTAACTAAAGACCACGGCTCATCCTTCACGGGTGAGACCAGCGAGGCTGCCAGCATCCTTCCCGCAGCCCCAAGGCAGGAGAGGCCGATGGCAGAGCCCGGCGCCAGGTGTCCTGACCGGCACAGAGCCGGAGGGACTCTGCTGAAGGGGTTGGGAAAGTGGAGCAGGGTCACCTCTCCTGCCACCCATGGCAGGAGAGGTGTGAGTCCATGGTCCATGGTGTGTGAGTGCAGTTCTGACTGGCAAGCAGGTCCATG
This sequence comes from Rallus limicola, assembly GCA_022605955.1. Lineage (NCBI taxonomy): Eukaryota > Metazoa > Chordata > Aves > Gruiformes > Rallidae > Rallus > Rallus limicola. The sequence continues at coordinate 3,248,097 of JAKCOZ010000044.1, forward strand.
GGTGTGAGTGCAGTCCTGACTGGCAAGCAGGGTGGCTGCCATAAGTCTGCTAGAGCAGACCCTAAGGGCCAGCCACAGGGCCTTTAATCCATAGATCAATAACCAGATAATATGAGCAATCGTGTCGATGCAATTGAAACCCCTGAAGGAAAGCCATGGGGTGGTGGGCACAGCAGTTCACAGCTGGAGGAATAACTGGGAGACAGGGAAAACACAGAACCAGCCTAAGCCTTCAGCTGGGAGGCACCCCAAAACCCTGAGCCTCCTCTGAACCTTGCTCTGAACCCCATCCCTGGTCTGCCAGGATCCAGGGCCAGCCTGGCTCTGGAACCGGTCTGGAGCTTGGGAACAGAGCTGCAGGCTTTTATGGATGAAAAAAACAAAGATAAAGTGTCAAAAACCAGCCTTTGTGGACTTCTGCAGATACAAGCTGAAGCCCCCACAGCACTTCTAGACCAGCCCCAAATGGGTTTGTGCTTAAAAGGAAGCCACCGACCACTTTGTTGTTGTCATCAGCACCCCTGTATTAAAATAGCAGCTGGCACCCACGTCTGGTGTCAGGCCCCAGACTAATAAGGAGCAGAGGGACCCTCCCAGAGAGGTTACAGGCAGAGCAGGCTATGGGTGGTGATGACAGTGGGATTAACTTTGTCCCCACCCGTCCAACTGCAGCGGGTCAGCCCGACCTGCCTCCTGCAGCGCAGGCACCCAGCCCAGGGGGTATTTAAAACGAAAACAAAAACCCCACTGAAACCAAACCCTCAGCTGTGCCTGTGGCTCTGCCCAGGAAAGGCTTGGTGATGGGGGGGTCACAGCGATGGGGGCATCGCATTGTGGGGCACAGTGATGGGGGGCATTGCTCCTCAGCACGGGAGGCATGGCATTGGGGTCATTGTATGGGGGGCACAGTGACAGGGGACATCGCATTGCGGCACGGGGGGCATGGTGACAGGGGGGTGTTGTTCTGCAGGATGGGGAGTACAGTGACAAGTGTCACTGCACTGCAGCACAGGGGTTACAGCGATGGGTGGCATCGCACCACAGCACGCGGGTCACGGTGATGGGCGGCGTTGTAGTGGGGGCATGGTGACAAGTGGCATTGCACCACAGGACAGGGGGTCACAGTGACAGGGGGCATTGCACTGCAGCATGGGGGGGGGATGGCAGTGGATGGCATTGCACCACAGCACAGGGTGGGGCACGGTGATGGGGGGCATGGCAATGGGGGGCATGGCAACAGGTGGCATCACACCACAGCACGGAGGTGATGGCGATGGGCAGTGTTGCACTCCCACAGAGCACTTTGCAGACCTGCCCACGGTGCCCGTGGGACCTTGCAGGTTGTTGCCCAAACCCTCACCTCAAAAGGCAGAAACAGAGGCAGAAACAACCCACAAGCTCAGGCAGGGGCTGAGGCATAGGGTTGGGGTGCACTGTGCTCCCCTGGGCACCACGGTGCAAGGGGGACCCGCTTTCCCCCCTCCCCAGCTCAGGTCTGAGTGCTTTGAGTAGCCAATCAAGCTGCATTACGAGCCCAAGTAATGCTTATCATTAAACCTGTAATTTATTTCTTCTGTATTTCATAAAATGTGAAATATTACCACTCGTCGGGTGCCCAGAGAGAACGGGGATGCTCCATTAAGTTCGACACTGCTCCTCCATAAGACGCAGTAATTATATGCAGCTTTTTTTACTGCTAAGTTCCTACTTGCAGATGCTAACAAAAGAAATAAGCTTTTAATCCAAACATAATTAATATGAATTACCTCCACAGTACACCCTGGCTTTGCACCATTAAACTTAATTTTTGTTTTGCATGATAATTGTGTTATCATTACCATTTATAGGAGAACTCAGGGACCTTCACTTTGTTTTCAGCCAAGACCAAAGGCACTTGGAATGGCGATCCGTGGGCTTGCTGCCTGTGGAGGCCAGGGCAGTTGTTGGCTTCACCTGGGCTTGGCTTTATCTTCTCTGGGGCTGGTCTTGTTGGACAGGAGGACAGGCAGGGATCTGGCTGGGAATCACACAATCACAGAGGGATAGGGGTGGGAAGGGGCCTCCAGAGCCCATGGGGTCCAACCCTCTGCCAAAGCAGGGTCCCTAGGACAGGGCACACAGGGCGGTGTCTAGACGGGGCTGGAATCTCTCCAGAGAAGGAGACTCCACACCCCCTGGGCAGCCTGGCCCAGGGCTCCCTCACCCTCACTGGGGAAAAGTTCTTCCCCAGGTTGATGTGGAACTTCCTATGCTCCAACTTGAGGCCATCACCCCTTGTCCTGTCCCCACAGACACTGAAAAGGGGCTGCCCCTGTCCCACTGCATCCCATCCTTCAGATATTTATAAACATTAATCAGGTCCCCCCTGAGTCTTCTTCTCTCCAGGCTGAACAGCCCCAGCTCCCTCAGCCTTTCCTCACAGGGGAGATGCTCCAGGCCCTTCAGCATCTCCGTAGCCTCCTCTGGACTCTCTCCAGGAGATCCCTGTCTGTTTGATCCCAGGGAGCCCAGCACTGGACACAACACTCCAGCTGGGGCCTGAGCAGGGCAGAGCAGAGGGGGAGGATCCCCTCCTGTGACCTGCTGCCCACACTCCTCTTGATGCAAATAATAAAACTCTCATCCTCGGGATGGGATGCAGGGAGAGCCAGCACTCAGAGCACAGACCAGGGTGCTGAAGCTATCCCTGAGCACCCACCAAAAACACCCAGCACAGGGTCCATGCCCCAATCGCTGCGTTTGAAAAGCAGAGTCAGCCACCCCAGAAGAAAAGCTGTCCCCAAGTTCACAGGGCCACCCTGAAGTCCTGCTGCTAATTAACTGCCCGGCCCCTGTGATGAGTTTGTGCAGTCGCCTCTCAGGAAGGAGGGAGATGAAATCAAGTCCCGTAATTATTTATTGAAATTACAGGCCCTGTCGAGGAGGACTGAATTACTGCAGACTCCATTAGCTGGCTCGCTGTGTATGGGAGAGAGGGAATGAGAAAATGATGGATGAGAAAGACAGAGAGTTTTTAAAAATAAAAGGGAAAGTAATGAGAGAAAGAAGGGGCAAAGCAGGGAGGGGCAGGAAAGAGCCCTTCCTCAACCCGTCCCTCTGCCTGAGCAGCTCCAGACTGTGATGCCCAAGGGATGCCAGCCAGGGCTGATGGGCTGTGGGGAAGAGGTGAGCTCTCTTGGAAAGATCCAGAAGCCACCTGTGGGGCAGTGCCTCTGCTGATGCTTCTCTAAGGATCTCCCACCTGGTCTCAGTGCCCGTTCTGTGGTTGGGTCTTCAGACACACGGTGGGTGAGCAGGAAAATGGGATGGCCAGGCTCTGCGTAGGCAGTTGGGTGGGCAGGGAAACCCCCCCTACACCTCTCCTCACTGGGCTGAGCTTGCTCAGCACCTTCCCTGCAGGTTCCAGGCAGGTCCATCAGCTTTGGTTGTTGCTGATGGTGCTGGGAAGGTACAAGGAGAGGCACCAGGGAGTGAAGCAGGGGGTATGATGAAGGATGCAGCGAATGTTGCTGAAGCAGTTGGCCAAGAGCTGAGATAAACAAATGCAGAGGAATTACACTGCTGAGCCCTGGGAAGAGGTGGCTGTCACCGTTAAAAGTTTTCTCTGCAGTTGTCTGTAATCAGCACTTTGAATGATTGCATAAATATATTAATTACACTAATTAATTTCCCCAGGAAAGAGGCTTCAGTAGCTGGAGACAGCAGGTATCTGAAGGAGAGTATGAGCATCGTTTCGCAGGCAGCACGTTCTCAGCAAACTCCTTAATTAGGGCTGCTCTCTGACACCGAGGTTTGGTCCAGGGATGAGTCTTTGCAACAGGAAAATCTCAGTGCAAAACATTTTAGGGAGCACGAAGAGATCTAACAGGAGCCTAATTAACAGGCAGGCTGGGAAGAGCTGCCCTAGGGAGTGAGCCCACCCAGCACGGCACTGGGGAAGGGTCCTGCCTGGCCTGGGCAATGGGGACAGGTCAGGAGGGGGACCCCTGAGAGTTAAAACCTGGTGGTCCCCAAGCTGCTCCCGAGGTGTTGGGAGTGGGTGGGTGGCCGAGTCATGCAGCCCAGCAATCATCGCCCCCCCCCCCTCATTTCCCACAGTGCTGCAAAGTCCGTGTCATTCTGCAAAGCCACCCCGTGCCCGTACCTGACCCGAAGCCCGCTGCCCACCCACCCCCTCCACCACCCCCCCCCCAGCCCTCCTCTCCTGCCTTGTTTGCTTTCCACTCCACACTGGCTTTTCAAAGGCAAATTTTAGATGGAGCAAGTGATGCACAAGCTGCTGTGCCCCTCATCCCCTTCCCAACCTGCCTCCTGATAATAATGAGCCCAGACACTTTTATTATCATTATTAATTAGCACTTTCAAGCAATGGAATTAAATCAATATGGTGGACTGAAACTAATTTTAACAAGCCATTGAGATCAATCATCAGGACTTTTATCTACATAAATGCCACTAAACTCAGCTCGTTAGTGTAACATTAGCTGGAAAAGGGGGGGGAGGAAGAGAAGGGAGACTGGCGGGGTTTTAATTAGGAAGACATAAACCATGCCACAATTTTTCTTCTTTGATTTGCTTTTAATCTCGTCCATGAGCTCTCCTGGTGCCCTGGCTGATTATCACTCTCTTCACCTCCTCCCGGGAAGCAAAGGCAGCAGAAAGGAGAACGGGGTGGGGGGAGCAGGAGAGGGCAAACCCAAGGAGAGGTGCTTGGCTGGGGTGCTCTGCAGAGCCACTCGCCTTTAGCACACCTGCCTGGGATGCTGCGGGATGCCGGGGGCTGAGCTCTGTGAGGATGCAGGGTGCTGTGGGGCTGAGCTGTGTCCAGATGCAGGACACTGGGCTGTAAGAGCTGATGATGGGGTGAGGATCTATGGAGCCTGTAACAGGTTGGGCTGTAGTCAGGGGCCATAAACTGGTTGGTGCTGGGATTAGTGGGCTAGGGGGTGGCTCTGTGGCACTCCTCAAAGCCCCCTGTAGAGCCACGGAGGTGGGCAGGGTGGCAGGGCAGAGCTGCCCCTTGCACCCCCAGTGAGAGGCACCTTCCTGCCATCCCTCGGAGAGCCGGGGTCAGCTCTGCCCTGTCCTTCAGCACTCAATGCTCTGCATTCAGCAGGAGTTCACAAATCCTTTGGTCCTAAACACCCTGGGGCTTGGACCAAGGGTAACATGAACCCTCCAGAGCTGCAGGTTTGAGTCAGGTGTCATGTATTTTGGGTTCTTCTGTAAAATGGAGAGCTTCAACTGTTTCCTTCTCTTTAGGAAGCCAGATTTCTCCACCACAGACTGATGGTTGTTTTCCTCTTCCACTTAGCTGTAGGTAGGAAATAAATCCCGGGCCTCTGAGGTGGCTTTGTAAAACCACCAACCCAGTCCTCCCAGTCCCTGGTCTAAGGCACTGTGGGAAACCTTCAGCTACCCCAGCCCACCTTCACCTCCCACCTCCCTCCACGCCAGCCAAGTCACCACCGCCAACTGCACCCTGCTGCAGACATCCGCATGAGGGTGGGCTGTGAACTCAGGCCAGGCTTAAAAAAAACCCTCTTAAACTTCTCATTAACAGAGCTCAAGGAAGCAGCCAGACTTGAACAGGGCTGTGCTGGTTTACACCAGGCAAGGATGGGTCCCCTGGTGTCACCTTTCCCCACGTCTCCTCCGAACCTTCCCGGTGAAATATGACAGATGCACTAGAAAATATTTCCTTTTTGTTTGCTGGATGGGTAATAACTTGCCTTAGAGACAGTCTTTATAGTCAGCACAAAAGTAATTTACCTACATGCAGCACGACCGGATTGCAATAAATCTGCCGCTCTCCCGTCCGGCTGAGCGCTGCCACTGCCAGCGCTTCCCGGCACCCGAGGATGCTGCACCCCTCACCCATCCCCTCCTGCCACCACCACCACCACCACCACCCCCCCAGCTCCCAACTGGAGTTAATGTTTGCCAGCACCAAAAAAAAAATAATAAATAAATGGGATGGAGAGCACAGGCGATGGCAGCAGGGCCCTAAATCACAAAGCCTTGCCTGTCAGCCAATTTCTCTGCAGAAAGCTCTTAGCAGTTAATTTCTGGCTAATTTATTATCCTTCGGCTTAGCCCTACAGCACCATTAGCAGTACACTGACACAACTGAGTGAAATATTGTCTAATTTATTATCTTATTACTCCTCTGGAACAGGATCAATTAATTACCCATTAAAGTATTTCAGTTGCAGAGATTTATTAGGGGGCTCGGCGTTTTAACAGATGATTAGTTATATATGTTTGTTTGCCTGAGGAGCGCGGAGTAGCAAATGACTGGAGGGGAAGGGGAAAGACACCGAGTCAGGGAGGTAGCTAATGGATCTTTTCTTGACTCTCTGAAAATGGAGCAGTCAATGACAAGAATTATCGACTCATTCACTTGCGGTTTTGAGATAACCATATGTACAGGGAGAGAGAGAGAGAGAAAGAGAGGGGGCGAAGGGAAAGGGGAGAGAGGGGAGGGGAGGGGGAAAAAAAAAAAGGCAAAGCCTCCACTCAACTGCTTTTTCCATTCAATAAATTTGCTTCAGAATATATTGGATTGGGGTTTGATGGCTATTTCGTGTTTTGCAGACTGCTGACACTGGTATGATTCAGTAATTATTGTTTCTTTTAAGTTATTGCTGTAATTTTGCTTTCTAAGATCCCAATCAATTCCCGCCTCTCAAGGGCACGCTTGAAAAGCGATATTTGAAAACAGCCCTCTGATAGATTGTGCCGTTAGACAGTGGCTGAGACAAATAGCCTAATCTGGCACAAATTAGCTTGGCTTCCACAGATAGTTTTATACAGCAATGTAAATTATATTGTCAGGGCCAGTCACTTTCCTGCTTAGAGTGCAGCTAACAAGAAGCCATGGAGACATTACGGTGCTGCCGCTCGCTCCCAGGGCTGCTGCAAAGCCATTTGCCAGCCAGGCTGCGCTGGGAACGCACGCCAGGGCCCCGCGCCGCAGTGGGCATGATGCCCACCCCATCCCCTGGGATGCCCACCCTGTCCCATGATGCCCACCCCATCCCCTGTGATGCCCACCCTGTCCCGTGATGCCCACCCCGTCCCCTGTGATGCCTACCCCCATCCCCTGGGATGCCCACCCTGTCCCGTGATGCCCACCCCATCCCCTGTGATGCCCACCCCATCCCGTGATGCCCACCCCGTCCCATGATACCCACCCCATCCCCTGTGACTCCCACCCCATCCTGTGATGCCCACCCCGTCCCCTGCGATGCCCTCCCCCTCCCCTGTGATGCCCACCCTGTCCCCTGTGATGCCCTCCCTGTCCCCCGTGCCCACCGCCTGCCTTCTCCCAAGGATGCCTTGAGACAACCATGCAGAAGGGGCTGGTGCAAGAAGGGAGGTGGGCAGTGGAGGGGGGTGGCAGAGGCTGTTGCCTTATGCAGCCTGGATCAATACTTTGTTATTTGCTCTCTGGTGATTTGGGATGGGTGGAAATGCTTGTTAACCCCGAGAGGCAACTCATGGGGATGACAACGTAGTGATGCCCAGCCCCTCGGGCTCTGTGCGCCCACGCACGCCGCAGTGGATAACTGCAGGCTGTGATGCTCTCCTCCAATCCCAGCAGGGCCAGGACTGGTGGGTTCTTGACCCCTGTGAGATATACACCACCTCCACCTTGCTTTCTCCTCGATGAAGAGAGCTCCAGAGGGGATCACTGGATCAGAGGGCTGGATCAGAGGGCCAGATCCACCCACAGCACGTGGAGCGGAGAGCACAGCCCTGCCCAGAGAGCACAGCCAGCTGTGGTGCTGCAAAGCCAGCTCAGATGTCTCCTCCCTGCAAACCCAGCACGAGCATACCCATCATAGATCCTCTGTACATAAGCCCACGGGCAGCCACAGGAGCAGACGAAGCCGAATTTCCCCCTCTGGCAGCAGAAACTCATTTTAGATCCTACTGACTCTTCAGCTTGAGACTGAATGAAATTAGGATGGGCTTAAGTAAGAGGGGGGAAAGCAGGCTGGGCAAATCGAAATGGAAGGAGAAGCTGAATAATCTGGAATCGCTGTCACAGCACAAGAGCCGTGTCAGGTGCAAACAGGCTGGAAAGAATCGCAAAAAAAAAGATGTATTTTTATGCAACTGTTAGCTAACCCGTGGAATTCATCACCGCGAGGTATCGCGGGCGACCTGAGCAGCATGAAAATGGGATGTTTAGACAACGAAGCAGGTACCTAGGCATTTAATGAGACAGGTTCAATTTAAATCAAGTTATAAGGGACCTGAATCTTTTTTGAAGGCGTAAGGGAACCACAAGCTGGAGGAGACAGGAGGTTCTGCATGCTGCGGCCATGTGGACCCCAGGGTCTGCTCCCAGGACTCCTTGTCCCTCACTCCTGAGGTGAGATCATGGGGTTTTGAAGTCTTTGCTGGAAGAAAGTGGATGGAAATGCGGCCAGGAAGGAGCAAGCTGCACAGGCTGGAGAGGAGGAGGGACTTGTATACCTGCCCAGCTGCTTGGTCCTGTCTAAGGAGGTCTTGTATCATGCATGCAGCAGCAGGTCCACAACATGGCTAAGTGGACCTAAAGCACTCGTTGCATTCCATAACGAGAGAGATGGCTGCATCAGGAGTGAATTTGTGAGTCCAGGGAAAGAAAAAAGCAAGGAACGGCTCCTGCCAGGCTCTGTGGGAGCAGATGGAGGATGCTCTTGACCATGCTGAGAGCCATGGACACTTCTTAACCTTACAAACAGCTTCTGTATCTGGAGATATGGGCTGGTTCAGCCCAGGAGGCCTCCATCTCTTCAGGAAAAACTGCTTCATTTTCACTTTGCCCTCTTCAGACCAGCAGTTTAGCATGGGGACTTGGAGGTGGAGTTGACAACTGCAGCGATGAAGCTTGGACAGAGCAGGGAAGCAGCTTCCGTGCCCATCCAGTTAGCAATTATCCCATAATACCAGAATGACAGTTTGGAAATAGAGCCCCAAAGGGTGCAGAGGAGTTGATTAAAAACAAGAAACGGGATGGGGAAGAGTGGCTGTGGAGACTTCATAGCTCTGCTGAGCTGGTCAGAATTTCCTCCAAATTCGCTTGAAGCAACCCAAGGTCCCCTCAGTCACCTGCATGACCTGAGTTTGTGCATTCTCAGCCCACTTCCCACCAGGACAGGTGCTTGCTGTAAGAGATAAAGCAGTGTTCTGCATGATGAGTCCGTAGCTCCTTAAATATCCTCCCAGAGTCTCCAGAAATGATCAGAATCCTGCAGAGAACTGGCAGAAACAGTCTCAATCTGGTGTCTCCTCAAGGAGCCAGTGGTTTAGGAGGACAAATTAGCCACTATGGGAGGAATATGGGCGCAGGACAACCCTAACCCACACCACCCTGGAGTTCCCACTGACTGGAGCACCCCTGAGGAAAGCCATTTCCCATCCCATCTGCTGACTCTGTATCTCAGCTCAAATCTGCAGACAAAGCCAGAAAGGAGCACGGTTTTAATCCAGCACAGGGCCTGGTTAGTCATAGCCACTTGCTTTCAAGTGCTGCCAGTCGGATGGTGTGATGGGTGAGCCCCAAGAGCAACCCAGTATTAACTCGTGCCCCACAGGGCATTCCCGTGGTTGGGGTGCTGCATTCCTCTGGCTCTCAGGAAAACACCTCCTTGTCGTGCTGGAGCCTGTCTGCAGCGCTCCTGAGCAGCATCCCCAGCTGAGAACCCAGCTCCACAACTGCAGAGAGCTTCACAACCCCGGCAGGAAACATCTCTGCAGGTGGGGGTCTTCTTGCTTGACTTCAGCCATCGTTTGGAGAGGTCTCCAGTTGCACCCTCCCCCTGGGCTCTGTTCACGTGGAGGGAAACAAACGTTTGCAGGGGTTTGTCTGCCCAGTCCCAGCCACTTCTGATGCTGATGTGGAGCCTGCTAGTGTTGCTTGTCTCCATGGGTTGTGCAGGGAGCCTTGAGCACTGAGGGTAGGTGGGGATTGTAGGGGAGCACCTTTGGTTGGATGCTGCATGGGAGCAGCAGGAAGCCAGCAACAACAACACTTCCAGCTATAGTGCAGCACGGATGGGGCTGGTTCCCAGGTCCCAGGGCTGTTGGCTCTGCAGAGGGGCTGAGCAGGGGCACAGCCACCCCCTTACCCCCAATCCTGTTTCACTCTGCGATGCTCTGGTAGGGGTGGGTGTCTCTGCAGGTCACCTTCTCATCTCCTCCTCGCGCTCAGGAAAATCAATGCTCTAATTTGCCAGAGCACAACACAACAACTGAGATGACTGCAACACAAACAGCAGCGTGTTCCTAAGGCTCTGCACTCAGAACCGTGCTGGTTGCTGCATCAGAGCTTCCCTCTGGCAGGCCCTGATGCTCCTGCACAGCTTGTGAGGGGGGGGTTTTGAGGGGTACAGACCTGTGCCAAACCTCTGCGCCCATCCTGCAACGTGCTGCTGTGCTGGGGAGAGCTGCTGCCTGCTAGGAGCAAGCTGAAGGAGACAGGCAGCCATCCCAACCCAGCTCTTAAACATCTATCAAGTGAGCAGCGCTGGGTCCTTCCCGCCCCCTCCCCACCTCCTACACTCCTTTGCTTTGAGATTATCACACCAGCACACAGAGGTTCCCTGTGTTCCTCTGGAAAAGGAGCATCCCCAGAAGTGAAACCATCAGCACCAGGAGCTTGGCTGTGAGAGCTGTGGCAGAGCCAGGAGCAGAGCCCAGCTCCATCCCACCGCTGTGTCCTGCCTTCACCGCAGAGCTCTCCATCCCTTCTGCCCCCCCCTCCTTCCCTGTGCAATTCTCATTCCTCTTCCAGCAGCTGAGTAATGGCTTTGGAGAGATGACACTGCACTGATTTAGGGGCTTGACCTTGGGAATGCTCCTGAAAAGCTGCGGTTTCCTGAGCACAGCTTCACGTTGCCTTTTATGAACACTTTGCAGGTTCCACATAGATTTGGGTATCGAGCAACCAGCTGGGGAGGGAGGGGAGGAAAAAATGAAAAAAAAATAACAAAAACCACGCATGCAAGAGAGAAAGGAGGGATGAAAAAAACCCCATCCCTTTTATATCTCCAGGCTGCCTTCAGCAACAGCATTCCTAAATAGGAGAGGTTAAATATATTGCTGCCATTACACTCTACAAGGAACACATTCCATAAAAACGAAGGTGCTGTAAATTATACAAATATGATGCTAACAAGCCAGGAAATGCACTGCTAATGAGGTCAGCTATAGAACTCCCGCAGTGCTGCAAATCATGTGCCAATCCAGCGCAGGAGGTACAGGAGCAGCCCTGGGTCAGCATTTTCTGAGCGCATTTGTAACCTGCTGTTTGGCGAATAGTTATACAGGTAGATAAAAATCCTCCTCCTCTCCTTGTTTATGTGTCAAATAACCAAGGCACCAGACAATCACGCTTTGCATTAATGTACCTTGCTATTATGCCTATTGTTCTGTGGCTCAGAGTGGAGAATTAGTCACTCCGATGTGCAAATATTGGTTACAGTTTGGAAGCGTGTGTGCTTTTGTGCTCCTATCAGACCTGCTCCTAGAGGAATTATACGTGCTGGCACCATGAAGGGGGTTTGGGGGGGTTTTTTTGCCTCTCTTTTCCTTGTACATAGTGTATTTGTTAAAGCTCTTTAAAAAAAAAATAATCAAATAAACATGTTGGCGGCGGCTGAGTTATTAGCTCATTCACCCTTCCTCCCCTGTTAGGCAGTGGGACAATAAACATGTAGAAATGTGGTATTTAGGAACCAAAACAAGAAACCTGCCTGAAATCTGTGAGCTTGAAAAACAAGCTCAAACCCCTTTGGATTGTTTTATCCCAGACTTGGAGGCGAGGCATCCCCCAAGGAGATGGGGGCCGGGGCTGAGGGGGGGATGCCCAGGCACACACCCGCAGTGCCGACCTTGAGGTGAGTGATGCTCTCTGTTGGAGCAGCGCAAGCACTTGAGAGAATTTTGCTCTTTCTGCATGGCTCTGGTACTGCTGTGAGCCAGGCAAAGAGCATCCCAGCTCGGGGTGGGGACCCAGAGCTGACACCTCCTCTTGTGTCGTGGTCCAGGGCTTCTCCTCTGCATCGCAGCAAACAGAAACTCCCTGAAATAGCACTTTTACCCCCACACACACCCAGAGCAGCCTGGGGCTGGGCTGCACTGAGGTGTTTAGCAAGCCCTAACTGTAGGTTTCCTCAGGCATCACTTCTTTTCTCCTACCCAGCCCTGAGCAGCAGAGGACAGGATTTGGAGCACTCGCTCGCTGCCCAAGCACAGGACACGCACCCTGTGATGCTGCCTGGGGATGGGGGGGGGTTATGTCCCACTGTGGTCATCCCCCCCCTCCCCGTTTCTCCCAGATGGGAGGGAGCACCACGTGCACAACCACCTCACCAAAGGTGGATGTCCCAACTGAAAGCATTCACCTTCAGTTCTGCCCGGGCTGGGGCAGGGGGAGATGCTGGCAGGGAGATCAGGTGCTTGTAACAGATAAACGCTGACGGTCCCCGAGCTGCGTGCCCAGCTCTGGCAAAGTATGAAATATGCATGTCTGCCTTTCATTTCCATATGGGTTTTATGGGTCCTCCATGCAGAAACAAGAGCAAAAGCCTCATTCAGAAGCCTCCCAGCTTGGCAGATTTATTACCAAATTAAGGACGGAGGAAGCACATCAGCTGTCTGGCCCAGGTAGAGGGGATTATCTCTGCTTGAGAGGAACCAGACAAAGCCATGGATGGAACTCAGGATGGTTTCCCATCACGTCCCATAAAGACTATGGAGTTTGGAGCGCCTGAGATGAGCTCTGTGGCAAAGCAACCCTTCCTGTGTGGATGGTTTAAGGGGCTGCTGGCCCACCCCAGAGCCACCCATCACCCAGTCCCTGCCTCCCACCCAGAGCACAGAGCTCTGCCCTTGTTGTTTCTTCTCATGCAAATAACTATTGGAAGCAGAAACACATTTCTATATTTAATAAGCTGGATATTTACGTTAACTAAATAGCAGCTAATTATGAAAACATACTTAAGAGTCTGAGCAATTAAGCAATAATATATTACACAGTTATCAAGCCTCCAATACACATGTCCTTAATAATCAAAATATTAATATGCAGCTACTCGTCTATTATACAGCAGCTCTGCTATTATACAGAGAGTGTCCTATTACTGCCAAATTAAATGCATAGTTAGGCGAATTTAGGACACTTAATTTAATGTGTTCCCAAGAGTTCACTATGGCAGATTCTGCAAGACAGGCCTCTATCTAGGTAGCACAGGATTCCTGGAATTGCTCTTTGCTCCAAAGCCACATGGCTGCATTTGCTGAGAGGGGAGGTTAACCCATTCAGGGCAGCAAAGTGCTGGGGAGACAGCAAATTCTGGGGGACAGGCTCTCAGCTGGCCATAAGAGTGACCCTCAGGAGGGAAAATAGGAAAGGCAAAGGGCTCCTGAAGGGATTGCAGTGGGAACAAGGTAAAGAGATGCTGCAGAGCAGACCTGGAGCCCAAGGGTTGGAAAGCAAGTAGGGAAAAGAGTGGGCAGATGGGTCTGTTGTCCCAGACATGGGCACACAGACCAGGCACTGGACAGATAGACATCTGTCAGCTCAACCTGTGTGTCCCCCATATAAATACTGCCCAGCTTTATAGAATAGAATCATCAAATCACCTGGGTTGGAAGAGACCCTTTAGATCATCCAGTCCAACCACAGCCTAACCCTGCCTATCCCACCTCTAGATCACATCCTTAAGGACTCCATCTCCACGCCTTTTAAATATCTAGGCATTCATCACCACAGAGGGAGAGTGTGATAAATGCACATATAAATCCCCACTATATAAAGGCTCAGGGAATATTTCCTTGCATTACTTTGCTCCTTGCTACTCCAAAGCTGTTGCACCCCTGTGTGGAAGGGAAGATGCTACCAGAGCAGTTTGGGGCATACAGAGCCCAGGTATGGCCTAGCTCCCACCCCAGGGGTTGCACAGGACCAATTAATTTATTTAATTAACCCCCACAACAATAGGGCTCATTCTCCATCGTTTTACATCGTTTTTCTCCAGCATGAAGTGGGTGTGGAATGTAAACAGGCTGGTTTGGTATCAATTTGCACCTGGTTCTGCATTGAAATAAGTAAGGGTGAGGAGGGTAGGGACTGGGTGTGCTGTGCTGCTACCAGGAGGAAGGGATGTGAGTGCCCCCACTACCAGGAGGAAGGGATGTGAGTGCCTCCACTGTGAGGGTCTTTTCATTTAACTAGCTCTGTCTTTAAGATGGGACCTCCCCTGCTGTGTGTGCCCTGCCAAAATAGGTACCTTTAAGTGCCTGTAGTTGTCTGGGGACCTGTTGGTACTTATTGTCCGATGCCTGAATCCCTCAAGAGCTGGGATGCCAATAGGGTTGCAGGGTAAGCAGTGGGGAGGTGAACTGGGGTCCCCTCTGGTACTAGGGTCTCTCCCCAGTGCACCTCCCTGCTGTCTGGGTGGCAAACTGGTATGTACTGGCCCCTTAGTGAGTAAAGCTGGTGCTCCTGAGCTGGGTCCCAACTGCCCCCAGCTGACTGGTGTCACGTTGGCCTCAGTTTCCCTATCAGCAATGTGAAGCAGGACTGAAGCCCTGGGGATGCACAGCCCAGGTCTTGGTTTTTAGGGGGATGATTCTTCTTTTCTAAGCTGGTGGTGTGGGTTTGGCAAACCATGCCATGCCCTTCTCCTGTTTCCCAACCAGCACTGATCCTTGTGGAAGGGGAACAAGCTGCACATGGAACTGGCACGTGAGGTGTGCCAGGTTGGGGTGAGGGTGGGGTACAACCAAAAACCAAACATGCCCTTGCTCGAGAGAGGAGCTGCCTGCCTGCTGCTGCTTGTGGCCGTGTGTTTTTAAGGTTCTTATCTGCCATGTGGCTTCCAGTTGGGATGATTTATGGGGTGAGGAAAGCACGCTGATAAATTTTACGGCCGGGCCCCGCAGCAGACTGGGGGTATCAACAGCCCGATCCAGACAGCCCTAATGGAAACTGCCGGCACCGGAGAGCCAGGCGTTATTTATGACTGTCTGTAAGGCTGCTGGGGGAAATCCATCATCGCTTCTGCCGGGCAGGCTGGGGCTGGGGCGTGCTGGGGGGGTGGGAAGGGAACCGTAGAGGGATTGGCACTTGTTGGGGATGCACGGAGGAAGCAGAGCAGGGTGACCTGTGAGTGAGTCTGGGGGCTTGGCAGAGCTTTGCTGAGAAGGTGTATATATATATATGTGTGTGTGTGTGTGTAGGCATCTTCTCAGGCTGGTGTTGAGGCAGCTGCTCCCAAAGCTTTACATCCCTAGCCAGCGCTGAGCCTGGAATGCAGTGTAATGAGATGGTTTGGTCCTTCCCAAGCTGGAATCCCACAGATGGAAGGAGCTTTGGGGGTGTTATGTGATCAGTGCTCCCCAAGGTTTGGTCCACATCATCCCTACCCAGCTACTCTGTGAGCAGCCAGTGGGACTGAGGGATGCTGAGTCCCAAGCTCACCTGGGAAATCCATAGGGGAAAGGCAGCCCCACGGAGGGATCCTGAAAAGCTGAACCCCTAATGACTGCTTCCAGGCTGGAAATGCAGGGTGGGGAGGTAAGTCCAGGAGCTGGGGGGATGTGTAGAGAGATGAGAGGTGCTGGTCCCCCCCTCTCTTCAGCCAACACTGTATTTGCTGGGAGGAATGAGGAAAAAAAAAAAAATAATAGATTTTAAAAAAAATTAAAAGGGAGCAGCTATAAAATCTAGATACTAATAAAATGTTCCAGGAAGATGAATTCTTCCGATATAATGGTGATCCCTGATACTGAAATGTTCCACAAATACATTTTCATAGCCCCACTCAGTATTATTTGTAGATCTTTTTGCAACCCTTGTCAACAAATTCCTGATAAAAAGGAGACACTTTGCTGTGTGCTAAAGCTATGAATTTAAGAAGTGTCAACCGGTCCTTATTTATGGTGCAATCTTTGGCTTTCTCATTTTACTGATGTGGTTTGGTGCAGACTCGCTTCTTCACTCACACGCTCTCCCTCCTTGCTCCCCAGTTTGGGATATTAATACTGCAGCTGTCTAGGGGAGAGTGCTGACTTTCTCAAGGTGCAGGGAAGTTATACTCTGCAGACAAATCTCTCCGAGTAGGAAAATCCATCAAGGGGAGGAAAAACCCCATCTGAATTCTACTGGTGGTGTTAGGTGATGCTGGTGTTGGCCCCATGTCCCTGGGCTGGAGGGATATGGAGACCTGGGGATGATGGGTGAGGAGGCAGGTGGTTCAATAGAAACGGGATGGAGGGAAGGGAAAGGTGGTGGGGTGTGGGAGAGGCTTCCCTTTATGCGAGCTGAGGACTCTGTGCTTGCTGCTGCCCTGTGTACCTGTCTTCATGCGTGGCCTGGAAAGGGGTGAAATGGCTCAAAGTCCTGCCTGGAGATGGGGGTCTTACCCAAAGGGGAGCTGGAGGGAGGGAAGGAACAGTAGAAGTGCTGTGTGTAGTGGCTGTCCCCAGAGTTGGTGGAGAGGAGAGAGGTAAGAGGTTGTCTTCAGGAGAGAAGGGCATCTCTGACAGCACACAGCGGAGGATGAAGTCCTCAAACTTGTTTCTCTGCTATCTTTGGCCAGGAGTTTCCAACCCAAAGGCTGTGTTTGGTGCCCAGCTGACTAACAAAGGCTGGTTTGCCTGGCAGAGCCACCTTGCCCAATGATAACTCACCCTGGGGGTCTGAATCTCCCTTAGAAGCTGGTTGATTTAGGTTCCTCTGAGGCAGCAGTGCTGAGCAAGCGTCCTGTGCCTCCCAGCACAGCCTCAGGCAAATGCTCCTTCCAGCACTAATAAAGGAGGCTGTGTAAAGCCAGGGGTCTTGGGAAAACCTTTTCCTGTACAAATCCATGTACAAATCAGCAACAGATTACTCAGAGTTTGTGCTTGGAGGGGTGGTGACAGTAGTTATTGAAGTAATGGCTGGAGGAAGTTACTCTCTGTGAGTCTGCCTGTGGAAAGCTGTGGGACAGGAGAGCTGCTGTATGGAGCTGGGTGAAGGTCTGGGTTTCCATCGGGCTGCTGGAGAGCCCACTGTATCCTGAGCCTTTGCTGGTGCTCCTGCAGTGATCTCCACCCAGCCCTGAGCTGTGAAGCAGGGATGGGAGCCAGACACAGGGACTGGCCAAGGGTGCCCAAGCAGTGAGCCCAGCGCAGGGAGGAGTTTTCCACATGGAAACCTGTGGTCCAGAAAGTATCTGTTTGTCTGGGGGTCCTTTGCTCCCAAAAATGCCACCCACTCTTCACGTACCTCTTGCTGCTCCCCAAAAGGAGATGAGGTCCTTCACTGGTCTCTTTAGGGGGGCATGTCCTGCTCTTGCTGTCAAGGAGGCTCTGAGCATCCCAGGGTGTGTGGGGCCAGGGGTTCCACTCTCTCCACATGCATCACAGCCATGGTCTCTCCTCCCCCAGCAAACACACTGGGAACACTGGGATTTCTGGGGCCAAAGCACCAGTAAGCACAGCCTGATTTTTTTCCTACGCTCACAGAGAGGCTTGGACTGCTCAGGGGACAATTAGCTCCCAGTTTGCAGATTCTGTTTTAACTATGGCACATGTTCATAATTTAAGCCCTTTACAATGGTGCTTGGTTAACACTGGAGCCTACTCCCTGCTGCCCCTACCTTTTGTTTGGGTGATTTACTATTCCTCTGTGCCCCTCTGCCCACTGAAATTCATAACAGCTTTCACACAGCAATAGAAAGCTCGTAATTATAGCTATGTCTGGTAGTGCCATTGGAGCTAAAGGGCCTGCTGGCACTTTCCTTTAACAGGAATCCAGCTCCCAGCTGGAATGAAATTTGCCCTGCTGATGGGGTCTTTTTATTAGTTTGTTTGAGCCCTTATTAAAAAAATACTTATAGTTTTTTGGCAGCGATGGTCCAGTACGTTCTACCTTCCAGTCTCCTGTGCTCAGACTAGGAGCTTTCAAAGGAGCCTTGGGAGTTGGGTCAGCAGCACCCTGGCACCTCACCCCAGCCAGAACGCGTTGCCCTCAGGCTGTGGCTGCCTGGGACACTGATACTGTTTGTTTGGGGGGTTAATAAGAGAGGTTTATTTTTAATTATTCGAGCTGCCTGGGCAAATGTGTGAGAAATCAGGTATAAGCCAATAAACGCCGTGCTGTGTAGGTGTGTGGTGATCTACAGACCTTGCCATCCACCACAGCTTTTCTTTTCCCTTTAAATCTGTTTGTGTCTCTGAAAAGGAGGTGGTTACTGTCCTGGTGAGATGTCCTGTTGGGGTGATGGAGCTCAAACACATTGCATCCTTGGAGAGGGGAGGGTGCTCCTCCTGTGCACCTTGGAGTGGGTGGGATGTCATGGATGGTTATGGCTGGAGCAGCCTTCCATTCCAAAATTCCCTCTGTATGTAGCATGAGGAGGTTTCCTCTGAAGAACAAAGCCCTGAGCCTCAGGGTCAGAGGGGCTGCTTGTAGGTGCCATGGGGTGGTTTCAGGCCATGTATGTCTTTTGGTGCTGGCTGCTTCGGTTTGGGAGCTATTGCTGGACCTCAGTGAGATGTCATGTTGAGGTGATGGAGCTCAAACACATTGTGTCCTTGGAGAGGGGAGGGTGCTCCTCCTGTGCACCTTGGAATGGGTGGGATGTCGTGGATGGTACCCACATGAGGTAGATCTCTCAAGGGACTTGCTCTGCTTTGGGAAGAAGGAGGAGCATCTCTGGGGTACTGACCCCTGGGGTGGCTGAGGGTGCCCAGATGCTGCCCCCCTCCTTCCAGTCCCACGCAGCGCTGCACAGGCACTTGCCAGCAGCCACAGAGCCTGTCCTCTGTGTTTTCAGCCCCTCTGTTGCTGCTGCCAGCTAGTCCTTGCAGGATCCTTCACAGAATCACCAGGTTGGAAAAGCCCTTGAAGATCATCAAGTCCAACCATTCCCATCCTGTGCTAAACCAGATCCCTGAGCACCTCATCTACCCTTTTATAAACACACCCAGGGTGGGTGACAACCACCTCCCTGGGCAGCCTGTGCCAGGCCCTGACATCCTTCTCCCAGGAGCTCCTCTTGTGCAAGCCTGAAGGGTTAACTGTGAGTACTGAGCCTGGGGGACGTGAAGCATCCAGTTACAGGGGAGGATATGGAACTGTGAGCCGGCTTCCAAAAATAGAGAGGAAGCCTGAAATAGTGGGTGATGACTCTCAAACACAGAAAACCCAGCGTCGCAGCGGGGGATCTCGTGCTGCTGCTGTGCCAGCCGTGCCACAGGCAGGTGGGGGAGCTCGAAATACAGTGTCAGGACAGACTGCAGCCCCGTGTTGAGTTTCAAGGTGTAAATTCCCATCAAGAAACTGGCTGAAAAGAGAAGAGCATCGCCTGGTCTCTGCACAGTGGAACTACGTGGAGGGAGGAGTGGTGGGATCATAGTAACTGAACCCAGAGACTGTTCCAGGTAGAGGCAGCTGTGGAATCTGAGGGGGTTTTAACAGCCTGAAGATGCTGTTCCTGAAAGTTTTGGTGACAGAAGGGTAGTGGGGAAGATCTCAAGGTGCAGTTTTGGCATTTGTGGGTAAAATGGAGTGATAAGAGTGGGTCTGGGACTGGCCATGGGGATGTGGCATCTGCTGGGGTCGCCCTTCTCTGTGCCTCCAAGTCGTGCCACCGTGGGTGCTAGGCCAGGGCTCCTTTCTGACCACTTCCTCATCATCCCCATTTGGGGAAACTCAGCCCTAAACCATGCACAGACACCATCACTTCTAAGAGCTGAGACGAGACCTTTTTATTCACCTTACCAGAGGGGTTCTTTATCCAAAACCCTTTGTATTTAGGAACCTCATCCTTGGAAACTACACTGTCTGTTGTCCTCTCAGGGCTGTCTGTATAACTTGAGGGAAAACAGAGCCTGATACTTCTGTGAATTCCTCTTTTGATGGGAAAGCACTGGGTCTTTGTTAGTACTCATAGTTGAAGGCAATTGCTGTGTGTTAAACAGCGACTATGGTGTGTATTTATTTACCTCTGAAGGGTTTTATTACTTCCACACATGCATTCTTTGCTGATTTGAACTCCCTGAAAGCAAAGCTATGCATGTGCCAGTGCTCTGCAAACTAAAGGGCTGGTTCTTTCAAGGTTTTCCTGCTCTGGGGTCAGCTCACAGAAAGAAGGTCATTCAGAAGACAAGCAATGTTTAGAAACTGATAACCACTGAAAGGGATTTGATTTCCCCATCTAAAAGGAGATCTTTGATTAGTGACTGATGGGGCAACTTCAAAAAGCTCACGGGGTCTGGCTGAGATAAGCATTCAAACCTGGGATGCTCCTTCCCAAAGCTGCTTTGATCTGGAATTAAAGCTAAATATCTTGCAGGATTTAGTGTGAGATTTCCAGGGGTTTTAATGACGTCCTGGGCACAGTAGGATCCACCTGGCTTTTCCTCTCCAGCCAGCAATAAACTAACAGGATGTGGTGTTAGCTGTGGCTTGCTGAGGCTGGAAGGGCAGAGAAGTAACTTACCCAGAGCCTTTATGGCGAGTGGGCCTTTGCTGTGGCTTGTGCATCCTACCCCAGGTCTGCTCATACTCCCACTAGCAGCACAGAGGGATGTCAACACGCTGTCACCTGCCCTGTGCTTGCTCTGAACTGCAGGCTTTGATGATGCTGGTTTAAGGCACTGGGTGTTACTGGGGCAGGAGGAGGCACACCAGTTTGGTGCTGGGTCTCAGAAGAGACCCCAGCTCCCCCCACCAACCCCAGCATCTGAAGGGAGCATACAAACAGGGTGGGAATCAGCTTGTTAGAAGGGCAGATAATGGCAGGACAAGGGGGCTGGAGTGAAGCTGGAGGAGGGAAGGGGGAGAGGAGAGATTGGGGGGAAGCTCTTTGCAGAGAGAGTGGGGAGGGGCTGGAAGGGGCTGCCCAGAGAGGGGGTGGGTGCCCCATCCCTGGGGGTGTCCAAGGCCAGGTTGGCTGGGGTCAACCTTGTGTAGCTCCAGGCCTGGAGGTTGGTGTCCCTGCCTGTGGCAGGGGGTTGGAGCTCTGTGACCCTTGGGGTCCCTTCCACCCCAGACCAGGCTGGGATGATTCTATGCTCTCCTCAGGGGCTGTTTGCACTCGTGTTGCTGTTGCTGAGCTGCATCTCTGTTCACATCCACCGCCAAAGCAAATGCTGCCAGGGTGCTGCTAGCTCCGTCCTTGGGTTTAGGCATAAAATGTGTCACACCTGGAAGTAATTAGAATGAATTTTTACTAATTCATAGCTAATTGCACAATTACTCTTCTGTGAAAGATTCAGCTCTCGAAAGACACTTCAACACATGAAATGAGTTTCTCCAAATCTGGCTGGAGGAAGAAATAGCATGAAAACATTAGGCTGGATCCAAAACATTATTTTCTTTTCAAATTAAGCAACTCTTTCCAAATATATTTCAAAATGCTCAGAGCTGACAGCGATGGTTTCTCTGGTAATTCCCTAAGGAGGGAGCTGGGGGGAGCATCCCAGGAGCTGTTTTCCTGTAGCATCACTGGCTCCACTGGACCAGCAGCTGGAGCTCAGCTTGATGCTTCTCTGTTCCATGTGAAGGGAAAGCCAAGCTCCCAGGAGCTGCTTTCCCCATCCTGTAGCATCCCAGGAGCTGCTTTCCCCATCCCGTAGCATCCCTGGCTCCTGGCTGAGCTGGAGCTCAGCCTGATGCTTCTCTGTTCCATGTGAAGGAAAAGCCAAGCTCCCAGGAGCTGCTTTCCCCATTCCATAGCATCCCAGGAGCTGCTTTCCCCATTCCATAGCATCCCAGGAGCTGCTTTCCCCATTCCATAGCATCCCAGGAGCTGCTTTCCCCATTCCCGTAGCATCCCAGGAGCTGCTTTCCCCATCCCGTAGCATCCCTGGCTCCACCGGACCAGCAGCCAGAGCTCAGCTCAACACTTCTCTGCTCCGTGTGAAGAAGCTGAGCTCCTAGGACTGATACTCATCCCTCTGCTTGAGCCACTGTCCCAGTAAAGCAGTTTCAGGCAGCATCCCTGGTGCTGGATGGTGCCGTGGTGGGTGCACGGGGAGCGGTGTGCGCGTGTGAACCCCACCGAGTCTCTTGACGTGGTGTCTATATCTCCTGCACGCTTGCAAATGATGTTTACTATTTAATAAGATGTGATGAGACTGTTCTGATACTTCAAAGGCAGCTGACAGTTTTGTTAGAAATAATCAAGGAACTTTTGGACAATTATGGTGAAGGCTTTGACAGCCAGAAAACGCATAAACCTTGTAACTGTAACTAGCACCAAAGTCAAAGATTCTTCCCTGGAAACAACTTGAATATTCATTTTATCCATTAAGCGTCACTTGTTTATTTATTTATTTTTATTTCATGCTCTTTTCTTATGTCACTTTTGTCTCCTTCGCTCCTGGGAGAGCTTTTTTCTTCTTAGAAGATGCAAATCTTCCCACCTGCTTGAACTTCCTCAGCTTCAAACTGGTGGAGGGCTTGGGGTGCTCTGTGTTTCCCTGGCTGGCTGGTGCATCCCTGTTCCTGTGGGAATTAGGGAGATGGGGGGGGAACATGCTGTAGTCCCCATTTTGCAGACTTCTTATGAGACCAAGAAACTCCAAGAGCTCTCTCTGCTCACCTTCCCTGGGTTGCAGGGGCCAGGCAACAAAAAAAATTGCATGTGGCATGTGAGAAGTATCAAGAATTCAGCCAAGATGGGCAAAACTCAGATATCCCTTGAAGGCATCTGACAAAGCAGGTGAATCAGAGTAAAAACCAGCTGAGCTCTTCCTCTGGGTCATCTGATATGCTGATTCTCCCTAATATTGATTGATGTTTGGCTTATAGACATATTGTCAAGCAGGCACGTGGGGCTGTTTTCCAGTGGATGTTCAGGGAGAGTGTTTCATTTAATCACGAGCCTCCCGACCGCTCAAGCTGCTGAGAAGGAAACTTGATAATAGGGATGTACAGCCAAAGCCAGGGATGTAATAAGAGTTCTGTGTGTGGTGTTAGTGGGAACTTGTGGTGACAGGTTGCCAGCGTCCTCAGGTGAGAATTGCCCAGGAGACTTTTTGCACCAGCGCTTCCCCTTACCCCTGTTAACAAAGCAGAGGAGACAAAATTGTTAATTGGGGAAGAACCTGAAAGTGGTTGTCAGGTCATCCCTGCCTGCGTGGGGATGCTGTGGGACGGGCATGGCACAGAGGTGATGCCCCAGTGTAGCACAATACAAGCCTGCAGTACAAGAGAGATGTGGGGCTGTTGCAGAGGGTTCAGAGGAGTCAAGAAGATGCTCAGAGGGCTGGAGCAGCTCCCCAATGGAGAGAGGCTGAGGGAGCTGGGCTGGGTCAGCCTGGAGAAGAGAAGGATGTGGGGGGACCTCATTGCAGCCTGCCAGTCCCTGAAGGGAGCAGAGGAACAGGAGGGGAATCAGCTTGTTCAAGGGCAGAGCCTGGCAGGACAAGGGGGCTGGAGTGAAGCTGGAGGAGGGAAGGGGGAGAGGATAGATTGGGGGGAAGTTCTGTGCAGAGAGAGTGGGGAGGGGCTGGCAGGGGCTGCCCAGAGAGGGGGTGGGTGCCCTGTCCCTGGGGGTGTCCAAGGCCAGGTTGGCTGGGGCCCTGGGCAACCTTGTGTATCTCCAGGCCTGGAGGTTGGTGTCCCTGCCTGTGGCAGGGGGTTGGAGCTCTGTGACCCTTGGGGTCCCTCCCAACACAGACCAGGCTGGGATTCTATGATCACGGCCCCATCTCTGGGTGCACCCCAAGCTGGTGGGGGGAAGAGGGGAGATTGTTGGGGAGGGCTCCATGCTTCTCCTGCCCTCAGTTTCCCCACCATGTAACATGTGTTTCCTCTCTCCTGCTTCCATCCCCATCGAGTTCCGTGTGTGACCCCCACCCTGTGCAGGACGGGATGTGTGTGACACCCCCCCCAGCTGCCAGCAACCGCTGTGCCGTGCGTCTCATCCTCCAGTAGTCACTCAGAGCAGTAATTGGCCAAAGATTATTCTGTATAATTGAATGGCAGGGGCTTTGTATACCAAACAGGGACTTGTCTTTGTCAAAAAGTCTTTACAAAGTATCCAGCTCCGGGTGTCAGGGAGGACAAGTTTTTTAATCATGTTAAAATGATTTATTTAAACGTCAAGCCATGTCACCTCACTTCCTTTCATTTTTCAAACTGTTTGTGTTTTTTCTGGATGATAAATTTATCTTCAGACAGCCTCAATATGACTAATTAACTTTGAAATATAAGAACCAGATGTGTGAGCTGGAGAGCTTTCTGAACTCATGCCAGGCATTTCTCCCCCCCCCCCGCCCCGCTCCTTCTTCCTCTTCTCTTTCCCTCTCCTCTCCCTTTCCCTACCTCCTGTGCCAAAATCCCTTTGCAGACAACCCACAGCACGTGGAAAAACTCAGCAAGACTCACAGATGGACCCTGTCCCCTTGTCCCCCTGCTCTGCCCCAGCCCCGGTGATGTTTTACCACCTGGGATGGTCCCCGCGCTGCCCGGTGAGTTGCACGGGGCCCCACATACCTGCTGCAGTGATGTTTAATGTGGAAAGCAAGCTGCCACGATTCGTTTGCCACATGAAAGGGAATCAAGGCTGGATGTGACACAAAGTGAGTTCTTTTAAAGCAAATCCTCCCCTGTGAAGTGGGTTTTCCCCTTCCCCTCTCTTCGCGCGACGATGGCTCTGAGCCGCTCCCAGAAGGGAAACATTTATGTACCAATTAATTAAGCAAAGCCTCTCAGCTCAATTTTTCTCACCGTGACGACACGAGGTCTCATCCCCATCATGAGGAGAGGGAGGGACAAAAACCCCCCTGGTGCAGCTGGGCAGCACGGCCAGGTCCCAGCTCCAGCATCACCCACAGCGCCGGAGGAAGGATGGTGCATGTTCCTCTCCCCAAAACAACCCTGAAGCCACAGTCAGAGGGGATGGAGGGGCAGCAGTGCTGGAGCAGAGGATGGGCTAAGGGGACCCAGCAGCTCAGTGCTGTCTGCAGAGGCAGCAGATAGCAGGGACAGTAAATAATGATGCTCGCCCCTCGTATGCTTTGCTTGACAAAACACTCGTTAATCACAAAATGTGCTGAGACCGATGCAGCGAGGGCTGGCCTTGATTCACCTTCTGTTGGGGAGAGCCAGCCCGTTTCAAAGCCCGTGGACAAACACCAGCCTCCAGCTTGAAACTCTCCTTCATTTCAGGCACTGAGCGGGGCGAGGATGAGGTGTAAGGGCTGGGAAAGAGGCACTGGGATCAGCTTGGGAATTTCCAAGGTGATGATGGTGTTTGAGCTCTGCCCAGCTCAGGATGGGAAAAGGAGTTTTCTTGGATCTTGGGAATGGGGCAGCATCTCTCCACAGGGATGTGCAGCCCCCTACCCCAGGTCCCCACGTCACCGGGGCTGTAACACCACCCGTCAAGCAAACTTCAACAAATGGCTTTTCAGCCAAAACAGGTTTTTCATACAAAGTGTAAATATTCATGTAAAAATGTTGATTTCAGTGGAGATTTTCCTGATCTTCTTGGAAGTGGTAATCAAAATAATGTTTTTTAAATTGCCTCTTCTTTTTTTTTTTTTAAAAAAAAAAAAAGACTTTTATTTTTATTTATTTATTAAGCTTTCATTTCAACAACCCTGAAGCTATTCCATGGAAGAACTTGGGTCACAATTATCAGGTCTCTCTGTTAAAAGGAGATGGCTGCTCTTTTTTAACCTCTCCCAGCACACCGTGTTGTGGGAGCATGCTCCTTATCCTCTCCTGCCTTCATCAGTCAGAGCACAAACCAGCTGGCAGGGGCAAAATTTTTTTAATTAGGGTTTTCCAGGGCTGATTAAGCAATGTGTATCTGAGCAATGCCTGCTACGTCTCCGCTGACCTTGTACAGAGCGGCTTGGAGGGATGTGTGGTGGGGTTTGCAGGCTTCATCCCACAAGAGCTCTGCACACCCAGCACCCCCCATCAGCATCAACACCTGGGCAGTGATGTTTGGAGAAGGATTTTAAGGATACCCCCTCATCCAGGACGCAGGGCTGGCAGCGGAGCAGCGATCACGCCAGCAAGCTGAGGATGCTGTAGAGAAAGATGAGTGGAGATATGGCATTGCCCACCGCCAGCTTGGGATAAAACACCACATCCACAGGTGAGAGGGATGCGTGTGGGGCTGGAGAAGGGTCTGGAAGGGCAGCCCCAGGTCCTTGCAGGAAGGGGACTCCCCACTTCCCTTCCCCCCACAAGATGCTGGCATGTGGTGCCACCCTTTACCGGGCTGGAGCTGGCACAAGGCATTGCCCTCCGAGCCAGCTCGGCGGCACCGCTCCCGGCTTGTTAGGGCGATAATGGAACATTTCAAACACAGCAGCCTTAAAAAAACCAGCTGAACTTTCCCCTCCCCGTGCCTCAGCCGTGCCCTAAATATACATAACAAGCTGTGAGAGCCGGCTCGGTGTGAGCTAGGAGCCATCAGCGGATGTTGACAGCCTTGATGTCTTGGCGGGCAGGATCCAACAGCATCTCCCACTGTATGGCGCTAGATATTTAATAAAGTAAAAACCCCCAGGATCAAGAAGGCTGCAATCCCTCCCAGCTCCTTTCTTCTGCTTTTGCTCCAGCTCTTTCAAGCCTGCCTCCCCGTCTCTCTCCAGAAAATCCTTTCATGCCTCCCTCACCAGACTGACATTTTGACAAGTTGCCACGAGTGACATCTGATTTGTACAAATTTCAAGACTAATAAATCTACCTGTCAAAGCGGAAACTTTAAAAGGAGCTAAGCCCAGCGGGTATAGTTTAACAGAACTCAAGTTGATGAAACTGTAGGATGGAGAAATTATATCTGTCACAATCCACCCACATTAGTTCTGTGGAGATGTTGGCAACTGAAACAAACGTCTTTCACAGCCTTGGAAAAAAGGGGAGAGGGAAAAAAAAAAATAAAAGGAGACTGTTAATACTGTGAGTAACAAGTAACAGTTCTATTTGTAAACTAGCAAATTTATTTATTTAATTTTTAATTTGCCTGTAGATGCATGAGGGAGGGAGCGACCCTCCCTGCTCCCCTGTGCTGGCGGCAGCCCCAGGCCCCCGGAGAGCCCCGGTGATGCGATGGGAGGTCTTGATGCTCTCGCCCCCTGTAGTTATGACAACATGGGATGATGCTTGTGCGAAGCTGCAGCACCCACCAAGGCTGCATCCATCCCCTGCAAGGCCGCAGGATTTGGTACCATCCCTCTGGACCCAGCTGTGAAGCCCACTCAGTGAACCCTCCTCCGCAGCCCAAGCCCCAGGTGATGCTCCATCCCCATCCTGCCTTTTTCTTTGCTGGAATTTTCTTCCATTTTTTTCTCTGCTGCCAGTTTCCCACCCTCACCAAGAGCCTGGGGTACATGAGGAACACTCCAGCCTTCTCTCCCCTCAACAAACCCCAGACTTTCTCAAGGTTCTGCTCAATTCTCTCCCCAGCCTCTGTCCGTGTCCCCAGGAGGCTGCAGAGGGAGCCAGTTTGGGAGCAGAACCAGGCATCCCAGGGGAGCTCCATCCCTGCAGAGGCAGCAGTGTGGTTTGGGGGAAGGAGACGCAAACCCCTTCCCCTTCTCCCCGCTTGAAGCCAGGGATTTGAACCCCGTGGCTGAGCAGTTTCTCTCGTGCAGAAACAAAGGGGCGTTTGGAGTGGAGGTTAGAGAAGCATCCAGGCACGCTGAGGGAAGGAGATGCGGTCTCATACCCGGCTGAATTCCCTTTTTTTTTTTTTTATTGCATCTTCTGCCAGAGACACGCAGACGTGAGCAGCCAGTTCATTCTGCCTGCTGGAAAGAGATTGATTTGAAAGTTGCACGTTGCATGAAACTCCTGTAGCCGCGTCTGCAGGGCTGAGAGTGTCTTCAGGTGTATCTAATGTCTGAAGGAAACCTCTGAGCTGATGATTTATGGCAGCTGGTTTGGTTATAACTTGCCCGTCTCCTTTCATTACAGAGGAGGCTGGAGTGTTAGCTCTTTCTACTCAAATCCCATCTGCCGAGAGACTCCCTGCTTCCTCCCCAGCCTGCGATACTGCAGCGAGGATGCGCTGGGTCTGGGTGGAGAGGAGAGCTACCCATGGTCCCTTTTGCCTGGCATGGGCTCCCACCTCACTCCTGTTCCCCTAGGCTCTGCATAGGAATCACACAAAAGCAGTAGCTGCCCTTCAGCATGACACCACACTGGGCAGACCTGTGCACAGGCAGCTGGAGCTGGTTTAAATCGTGCTTCAGGTGATGCTTGGGCTTCACCCTGATCTTCTGCTCCTCATGAGAAAAACCACATCTTCAAAGCTTCAATCACAGCCTGTGTTTCTGAGCACTTTAGACAGGGAGCCAAGGGGGCTGGAAGCGGTGCAGGAAGGTCTCCATCCCAAAGGCCAACTAGCCCTGGGTCTGTCCCCAGCCTGGCTGCTGCGTGGGGACAGGGTGCTTGACCTCACCTGCACAGCTCCTGATGGGTCAGGGTCATCAGTCCCAAGCCCAAAGCCTGAACCGCAGGCTTGGGTGGGACAGCACTGGGGACTTGGGCAGACCCCCACCATGAGACCCTCGCTTTGGTCCCACTCCTGGAGAAGTCAAGCAGAGCTCTCCCCAGTTTTCAGACTGGCTTTTCCACAGGATGAAGCAACTACCTTACGAATAGCAGATCCCACTCCTCATCACCCCAACCAGTGCTGTGAGTCTCTGGAAGGCTTCTAAAAACCCCAGCTCTGCACTAACCTTTTCCAGCACAGTAACAGCCACACCAGGATCATCCTAGGATCATCCCAGGCCGTTCCTCCCTTCCAACAAGTCTTCCACAGAGAACCAGGCGGTGTGTTTGTTTTCCCCTAGATATACAGCTGCAGAAGAGAGCCGTACAGGAAGGTTCTGAAGCTTGGTTAATTTTCTAATAGCCACAGCAGTGATGGATGTAAGCCACAGCAGCTTCCAGCTTGACTTAAAAGTCAAATAAAAATAATCATGCTGATGGGAAAATAGAATTCTCATAGCTCAGGCAGATAATATATGATCTGTTAGTACCTGCCAAGCATCTCAGCTCTGGTAACGTTCCCATGTACTTCAGCAGGGTCAGAGTTCAGCTCACACTGTGTGCTCTCCCAGCCTCCATATAGTGGGGTTTTTAGCATAAACACCCCAACCAAGACTTTATATATATATATTAATTTTTTCCAACATCTGTATTATTTCAGCTCTGTTGTAATGAAGACTGAATAGAGGGGATGTTCCTGTGCCCCTCTGATGCCAGTACCCATGCCTGCCCAGCTCCCGGGTGAGTACACTGTGGATGATGCTGGCTGCTGGCTCTGCAGCTGGTTCTCACTTCCAGCTCCTTCACCCAGGACGGGAGGGGATGGTTTTGGCTGGTGAGAGGCATTCCCTCCCAGTGATATCTGCCATGAACCCTGTGCTGATCGCAGCTTTCAGAGGCAGGCAGTGCTGCCAAAGCCCTTGGATGTGTCTCACCAGGGTTCAGCCCCGCTTCAGGCAGCCTCTGGAGCAGGATTGGGGGGACCTGCACCCTTCTCCCTCGTGTTGGGCCCAGCCTTCATCACTCTCAGGCCTGGAGCTGCCCGTTTATATTGAATGGCATCCCAAAATGTTTTGCTCAGAAAACCGCAACGCACGGGGATTATCCAAGAAGAATTTAACTCGCTTCTCTGCGATAAACTCTGGTTAGGGAGATTACGACTGTTTACCCAAGAAGTAAATATTGCTCAGCACTTAACTGCTGCCAGATACAAGGGAACAGGCTGGTGGCTGTGGGGCCAGGCTGCAGGCAATGCCTCTGCTCCCTGGAACCACTGCTCAGAAAGAAGGACGAGCCCATTCCGCTCCCTGAGTTGGGCAAAGCCAGGATGCCCATCCCTGCTGCCTGCACCCCGGTAAAGTGTTTCTGTGCTGGCTCTCACTAATCTGATTTGCTGAGCTCAGCTAACTTGATAAGCTGGATGAGGGATGGCAGGCTGAGCCTGGCAGGTTATTTCTATTATATGTCTTCCCTTGCTCTATACCCCGTCCACAGCATATGATGCCTATATATCTTGACAGTGAAATTAAGCACGGTAAGGAAAAGTTTTCCTCCCTCCTGCTAACACCTTGTGGCTGGTGCTGGTTTGGATACCCAGATGGATGTTTTACTCTTAATGTGGCTCCAATTTAATGGAGACTGTGGCAGCGATGCTGCCACCAGGCACCGCGTTCATCCCTGCTGCCCAGCCCCGTCCCATTGCCAGGCTGCTGCATCCTTCTTGTTGGACAAAGCCTGGCACGTTAATGCCATGCTATGCATCTGTTTGGGGGGTAATAGTGTAAGCTTGGAGGTTTGAGGGAAGCAGTCCATGCTCACTGTGCTGCTTGGGCTGTATGAGGACAGGAGCTGGCTCCTGGGGGGTTTGCCCAGCTCTGAGCTCGCACCGTGTTCCAGCCAGCACAGGTTACAGGGGCTCCGTGGGCTCTCTGGGGCTGCCACTGTGCATCTTGTGACAATGACAAAGCTGCTGTGTGTGTCACGTGAGCTCGTGCAATGCCTGCATCACTGCTCACTGCTGCCCTGCTAAAAAGCAACAGGTGGGTTTGGAAATCAGGTCAAATTCCTGGGTACCCTCAAACCAGCTCTCTGAAGCACACCAGACTTCCTCAAACCAGCTCTCTGAAGCACACCAGACCTCCACCGCAGTAAAGGGGGCACACCAAGGCAGCCCTTCTGCCACGAGCAATTGCAGCATCCCACCTCCATGGGCTCCTGACAAAACTTACATTGCTCCTGATCTTTGCGGGGAGCAGAGGTGGGATACGGGATGCTGCCCCCTTAATTCGTGTCACCTCAGCATCGCCTGTGCGGGTCTTTGCAGGCAGCAGCTCCACACATCTGCCGGGATGGCAGAAGAAGACAGATAGACCCTGTTGCCTGTCTAATTCCCATTCCCTTTGTCATGTGGGGGCTCCCCTCCTCGCCTGGTGTGCTTATCTCCCCTCCAGGTTTCAAAGCCACGCTAATCGTATCCATCACACGACTCGCATTAGCCAGGCGAGCTGCGGGCTGTCACCGCACCTCATGTGAGGGCATATGTTCCAAGGAAGGGCCGAGTGATTTAGAGGGGACCATTCACATTCACAGTCATCGCTTCAAATAAACAGGCAGAGAGTTTAATGATTTCAAGGTAAAGCTCTTTTATTAAGACAACACAGGGAACTTTTTTTTCAACCACAGCTGACATCACTGTAATAAATCACCATCATGTCTTGTGGGATTGAAAAAGCCAAAATACTGTCAGAACTGATTTTCCTGGCTACTCATGCCTCCAGAACAAACCATGTGTTTTTAATCAACAAATCTTTGTTTTGCATTTCTAAGACCCTAGCACTCTTTAAATAGTTAGCGTTTACCAGAGGGATATTTTAAATTCAACACACTGCTTCCTTACTGAAGAGATTAGGAAACAGGACACCACATTACAGACTTACCGGGCTTGTCCGGGGCTTTTGGAAGTTTGTGTTTGTTATATTCATGCAGTACAAGGAAGGGCTTTCCCAGACTTCTTTCCAGCTTCATTAGACCTTTTCCCTCCTCCAAATCAGGACATTTACTGCTTAAAGGAGTCAAACCATCTACCAAGATGTTGTGAGCTGCCCCCACATCCAAAGCTGGGAGGACAAGTGATTGAAATCATCACACCAGTGAGGACCCTGCGGCCTCTGGAAGCCAGCATCCCCTTTGCCCACTGCCAGATGGGCATCCTGCACCCCTCATCCTTCACCTGGCAGAGCCCAGGCAGAGCACACCGTTGGGGGACAGTCTGAGCATCACCCCACTCTCACCCACTGCGAGCACCGATGAGGCTCCTTCATGCCCAGGATGTGCCCAGCCTTTCTGCTGTGTTTCCCCCACACCAGCAGTGTGATCTGGGAATGGGGGGGGCTGCAGGAGGGGGAATTACCTCCCCACTCTGGTTTCAAGGTCAGGATGAAAGCGGAGATGTCAGGATCCTCTTTCACGCCTTGCTGGGAACCACGACATGCTCTGCCTGCCTGGCCCAGATGTCAGGGCTGAGAATAAACCCAGCACCTGGCACAGGCACAGAGATGCCCATGCCAATCAACGTGCCTCAAGCAGGCAGAGGCAGCAGTGCCCAGGCACACCGGAGTCACCGAAACTCGCCGGAGCAACTGGGCAGTGCCAGAGTTGGGGTGAGTGGTCCTGAGGGTCCCTGCAGGATGAGACCCCACAGGGGTGAGTCTGGAGCCAGTTCCCTGTGTGTTGTGTGGCAGCTGCGGGTTGGAAACCCAGTTTGGAAGGGGCTGGGAGACCCGGACCCTCCTCCCCATGTCTCCAGCTGTGCTGGGTTGGTGGCATGTGGTCACAGGGCCACAGGGGTGGGGTGTTGGTGGGGCAATGAGAGTAGGGAAAGGTGGGGACACCACTCAGGGCACCCCCCTTGTCTGCCCCAACCTCAGCCCCCCCATCCTAGGGAGAGACCTGGCCAACAACCCTTTGGGCTGCAGCAGGTTGAGAGGGACAGGGTGACCATCCCTGGAGCTGACTTCATTCCTCTGTGGTGGTGGCAGGGCCAAGCATCCCCCACCGCTCTCTTGGACACTTGTCCCCCAAGATGACAGCGAGCACCCAGAGTCCCCACACCCACATTGGATCTAAGATGAACTTTCCCCTTCGGATGAACTCCCATTGGCCCCGGCACCTCCTGTGCTGACCCCAGGACCAGCACCCAACACCTCCCCCAACCACACACAACCCCCTCCCTGCCTCGCCAACCCCCCACGAGCGGCATAAAAAGCAACCAGGGCACATACAAGGCTCTAACACCCTCCCACACAGCCCTGGGGCAAGATCAAAGCCTGTGCTGGGAATCAAAGCATGTGACAGGCAGGTGTCCGTCCCCCTCGACTGGGCCGCGATTAATCACAGGGTCTATCCCACAAGGAGATCAAACCCGGCCTCCCGCCGGCTGTTGGTTAAAGCCTGCCTTCAAGTTACCCTAATTAAAGTTTTCTCTTCGCCTCCCCCCCGTGTTTGCCCGGCTGACTGCTGTCCCATGACCGCCCCTTTCACTCCTTAAAAACAAAGGCTGCTGTGAGGAGCTCTGGGCTGCAGGCCCCGGCCGTGCTTCTCCAGCCCTTTTTCTTCTCAAGTTGCTGCAAAACCCCAACCTGGCAGGGGAACCTTTCCCCATGAGCAGCTGCCTCTGCCAGACCCTGTCAGCATCCTCAGCACCCCAAACACAAGCAGGGCAGCTTCTTTCTCCTTCGTTCTCCCCAAAAATTGGAGCCTATTTGTGGCAGGTTTTGGAACTACCCATTTTTCCTACCCATTTTCCTGAACTACCCATTTTTTTCAATTTCTTACAAGGGTAGATAATGGCAAGACAAGGGGGATGGAGTGAAGCTGAAGGAGGGGATATTTAGATGAAATATTAGGGGGAAGTTCTTTGCAGAGAGAGTGGTGAGGGGCTGGAACAGGCTGTCCAGAGAGGGGGTGGGTGCCCCATCCCTGGGGGTGTCCAAGGCCAGGTTGGCTGGGCAACCTTGTGTAGCTCCAGGCTTGGAGGTTGGTGTCCCTGCCTGTGGCATGGGGTTGGAGCTCTGTGATCCTTGGGGTCCCTTCCAACCCAGACCAGTCTATGATTCTATGATTTCTCCTCCACACCCAGGGAGAACTGGCTGGCAAGAGTTGTTTTCAAGTATTTGCACAAGCACTGGACTCGCTGAGCAGTAGTGGGACCCCTGAGGAACCCTCTCAGGTAAGGAAGGGCTCCTTCTCCATCCCCCTTCCTGAGGTTCTCATCTTGCTGTGACATCAACAGCAGCATTTTGATGAGAAGGCAAAAGAAATGCTTCTCTCCAGCGATGCTTCGCTTTGATGTGTCTCGGGGTTGTGTAAAAAGCAATCCAGGGGAGAACCAAACTGCTTCTGGAACCAAAAACTTGGGAGGGGTGTGGGGTGGGGGGATGCTAATGCACATTTTCGATATGTCATGTAATGAAGAAGCTTTAAGGTTTTTCTTTTCCCCTCTAATGTGGCATTATTTCTCTTACATGGGGAGGGGAAAACAAGCAAAAGAGAAAAGTCCCAGGGTTTCAGCAGGGAAATCAGTTGTTTTGATGGCAAAACTGCTTGAGCAAGGCTCATCCTGATCTGCAGCGGGGGTTTTGACCCCATGGAGGGAGCAGGGGGGGACCCTCGCTGATGCCCATCACAGCAGGGTGCGGGTGAGCACGAGCAGCCCATCGGAGGGGCTGGAGGGATCGATGCTCACTGTGGGGGGGGACGCTGCCTGCCGCCCCAGGGATGCAGCCCCTCGCTTTTGAACTTGTTTTTGCCTCCTCAGGAGGAGCAGGGCCGGCTGACAGGCGGAGGGGCTGTCAGTGCCAGGCATGATTGATGGTGGTGACTGCGGGGCAGGACGCCGGCTTCAATCGCCGGCAACACATTGACTCTGGCACCGGGACAAACCACCTTCCACAGCCTCCCCACGACCTCTCCCCTCTCCCCGCTCGCAGCCCATCACTCAAACGCCTGCCCCAAACCTGACCTTATTTCCAGAGGAGCTTTGCTAAAAGCAGAGGTTCTTCCCCAAACGATGCCAGAGGAATTTCACCGGCACCCCTGGGGACACAGGCACCCAGGGGCCACAAACCCAGGGGGGGTCCAGCGAGCCCCCAGCACACAGCTCACACGGGCGAGGATGTGGCTACGCATCCGTCCCGCACGGCTCCATGAGGATTTGTCCATTTGCACAGCTGCTTCCAACCCTTCTTTGAAGTTCCCCCCCCCTCTCTGTTTTTCTAGCTGACGTGGGGTTCCCAAGGTCAGGTTGCAGAAAGGCGTTTTCAGAAGAGCATCCCAAAGTTCAGGCTCTTCCTGGTCCCCAGCGGGAGCATCCTCCCTACCCTGCCCTACCAGGGCAACGATGCTGCCCAACCAGGGCTTGGGGCTCCCCCTACAAAGCCCCCAGCAATACAGCGTGGAAATTTGGGCAGTGGGGCTCCTCTCTTGCCTTAACTGGGAAACCCAAACCAGTGCCACTGCCATCAGTATGGCAATAGGCACTTTATTTTATATATATTTTTTTTTCTAAATATATAAATAGTCTATATAAAAATATATATTAAATGTTATAAAATACATTATATATAATATTATATATTCATAAATGTATATTTATGTATATTTATAAAATATGCATTTTACTATTTATATAATTATAAGAATCTATTTGCTATTCATGTGTATTTATATATTTTTATGAATATATATTTACACATATATATTCAAATATATATATATAAAGCACCTATCACTGTATTGATGGCAGAGGCCAGATAAAGGTCTGTGAGCTGCACAACCTGCTGTTGGGGAGAGCTGCTTATCTAAATATGGTATTTTTGTTTTAATCCCAAGATAGTAATGATAATTCTAATAATAATAATAGCAATAGTACCTTTTTTTTTTTTTTTTTAGCCTGCTTCAAGCTCCAGATCTTATCCTAAAGAAGAAAATAATTCTAAGCCCCAGAGTATGCGTTGAAAATTAATATTGATTATTAGGAATAATAGTCCTTCTAGGAATGGCACTGTAATGTCTAGGGAAAGGATTCCTCCAGGGCCAGGTAATAATCACAATCATATTTCGTACCTGCCCTGCACTTTCAAGCCTCAAAGCAGATTAACCTCTTCTCTACTGGTTTAACTACAGGCACCACTGAGCCCCCTCCTGCCTGAAAACTTCACCCCAACCTCACAGCCCTTCACACCCTACCACGCAACAGCCTCCAGACTGCTACAACTGTCCCAGTGAGCCAGCAGCATCTCGCTGCCCCTCAGGAAGCTCCATCCCTTTCCCTGGGGCTCCAGCCCCTGTTGCAGCTCTGTCTGCTGCAGGTTCTCCAGGAGACCACACAAATGTGCCTGACGTGCCGTTTAATACAACACAATGAAATACTGAAAAGCCTTTCAAAACCCAACATGTCGAGGCAGAAATCTATGGAAGATGTTTAATACTAATTCTATTAGGCATCTGAGTTAATGAATCACAACTGTAAGAAATCATGATAATCCAGAAGGCATTAGTGACAGATTAGCTTCAAAGCCACCATAAAAGTGCCATAATGCTTACCTAGCAGAGTGATTAATGCCAGCGATGCATAATGGCATTATGAGGGATGGTGCTGTGCAGCGGCGCTCCCACAGCCCCTTTGCTCTGGCCATCGCCCTGGAGCACAGAGTTCACCCAGCCCCATGCTGGGAGGCAAACCCACACCGGTCCCAACACCACCATGGTCCCTCTCCGGGCAGGCCACGGTCCTTGGTGGTGTTTGCCCAGAGGAGTAAGGCCACAGGTGATGTCTGTGAGACTTTGTGCTCCTCTCTGTGCTGTATAGGCTGGGGAGGTGGGTGCTGCAGGTACCAGTGCTGGTGGGCAGCCAGTAAGGAGCTCAGCAGCATCAGCCCTGGCACTGATGCTGCTCCAGAGTGGGGCTGGAGGGTGCTCTGAGGGGTAGGGCTGCAAAACGCAACAATGGAGGGTGCTTACAGAATGCAAACACAAGCCTGATGCTTGAGCCTTTCCTTCCTCCCAGGCACTTACAGCTGAGTCTTCAGCAAACCCAAACTGGCCTGGACACACAGCTTGGCCAAGCACAGACTTGATCCATCACCCAGGACTGCGTTAGGAGAGCACAGACCACAGCTCCTCCCTCATCCCAGCATCCCATGCCCAGCTGAGGAGGGGGTCCAGCCAAGCCTGCCCTCCCCAGCCAGGGTGCTGGCAGGAACTGCAGCCCTGAGCGTCAGCAGAAACGTAAGTGGAAGGTGTAGAACTATTGAATGAAGCTACATGTCTCACAATGGCTTTTTGGGATTGTTTTCCTACGTCTTTATTGCTCAGGTTTGCTTAATTCTGGAGTGGATGCCTGCCAAATTGTCTATCAAATTACCTACTGGCAAGTAAACTGAGATTAGTTCACTTGAGTGCGGCCTTCTTATATTTGACTTATAGCCAAGTAAAATATGGGTTTAATCAAGGGAGAAATTGGACATGATGTTTCAATGAAAGATAGCAGGGTACTATCTGTTCAGCGGAAACGGGAGAAGACACAACCTGGAGGCAGGGAGCAGAGGAGGGTTGGCCAGCTCAGCTCCACAAGAATCAGCTGAGGACAACTGCTCCAGGGCTGTGCAGGCAGCTTGGGGACATGCAAAAACTCAGCCCTCACCTGGGAACATTGCTTGGCCACATCCTTTTGCTTCTTCAGTGGAGCTGGTATCACATCACGACCCTGGTTGGGCTCCCCAGACACTAACTGTCCAATGCCACGTGCTCTTCCAGCATCTCACGATGTCACACCAGCTCCAGCTATTACAGCCACGTCCTGTGCAGGTCTGACTCCCAACAAAACCCCTCTTGCCCCAGAAGGGACTCCTCAAAGCCTGCTCAGTCTGTGCAAGAGCAGGAGGCTCATAGGTGAAGACATGTCTTGGTCTGGGGGTCCAGTTGGGACAGCTGTCACAGTGTGATGTGCAGTGTCCCTTCACATCCCCAGCTCCCAGCATCACAGGAATGTGGGCACATTCCTCTTCTTTTTTAGTTCTTCCCCTCTCTAATTTTAACCTGCTTCCAACCCTCACCAAGGCAGGCTCAAAAATCTGACTCCTGAAGGCTAAAAACTGGAAGGTAAATAAAAATAACCCCAAAGTTAATTATATACTTAACAAGTCATGATTTTTTTTAAGCCCGTCTCGTTCCTTGTGGGGGTCTGACTCATGATTCTGAGCACTTGCAGTTGGCAATAATATCTCGCTGTAATTTGAATTAAACCACTTGTAGCAGTGCTCTGTTCTCTAATTTCATTTAGGCCCAGTGGGTGTCCTGTCTTCCTGGAATTTGTTGGCTATCTAATGAGAAGCAGCCCAGCAAACCCAGCTAACGAAGAAAGGCATCCCACAGTGGGGGAGGAGGTAAGAAAGGGGTGGCTGGGAGTGGATAGGTGAGAGGGGATGGTGGGGACCAAAGGAGGGGTTTGTGTGGCTAGTGATATGGGCTCCTTGTGCATCAGTGCTGTGCGAGCTGCATCCCTGCATCCCTCCATGTCCCCCAGCCCTGGTCCATCCAGCAGCCTCTGGCTCCAGCACTGAACTCAGCCTCAGCCCGGTGCTGGATCGGTGTGTTCAATCCTCACTCTCTGCATGGATTTTCCCTACAAAATGGAGACATTTGTTTTTCCAGGCAGCTCTACAGCCCCCTCAGAGCTTCAGGGAGACCCAGGCAAGTCGTGGTGCTGGTGCAGGGAAGCAGCTGCACCGGTGCCTGCCATCACCACCAAACCCAGTGAGCAGGAGGGTGCCTGTTCCCCTGCTGCCACCCACCAGCGGGTTTAACTTCCAGCTGATTAAATATGGTGACAGACCCAAGGTGTGTCAAGCCTTGAGGATGGGAAGTTTGTTTTCAGTCAATGGCAAAGACAGTGGGGGCATCACCACGCACCTCCCGCTCCCAAACCATGAGCATGCAGCCTTCTCTGGAAGCCAGGCACGCAGCCTAGCAAGGAAACAGCTCCTCCTCCACCAAAATAAATTGGGGAGGGTATTTTCAGTGTCCCTGTCCTGTGAAGATGTGCAGTTTCCCATTTCCACCAAACCTTTGATGACCCTTCCCGGTGTGCCTGTAGCCGGTGGGTCATCCCCGAGCATCCTGCATCCTCAGGGTCATGCCTTGTCCTACCAGCTGCTGCTCCCATCAATCCCATTGTGCAGCTGGGACAAGGGAGGGCAAGCTCCAAACCTGCCACCGACAGCCTGGACCTGGCCACATCACTCCCTGTTCCCTTGGGAGAAAGAAGAGGGAGGTGTAAGGATACAAGCAGACAATGTTATTCCTTTTGGGAGGGGAAAAAATTTTAAAAGGAGGGTTTTTCTTCTTAAAAAAGAGCAGAGGGGGGAAAAAAAGAAAAGGAAAAAAAAAAAAATCCAAAAAAACAACCCACTTCCAAAGTCATGCAAGTTGCTGAGTTGAATTACAGGGGCTGGGGTCGAATGATTAACAACCCTCCTGCATTTCTGCATCGCAGTCATTACTCACTCCCAACCTGAGGCTTCTCAGTTACATACCCCAGCACAGCCCGACCATTTTTTCCATTGACTGAAAACACATTCTGACTGAAAACAAACTTTGGATCCCCAAGGCTTGGCACGCCTCGGGTCCTTCACCATATTTAATCAACGGGAAGCTAAACACTTTCAATCTGTGATGGCTCATTTGGAGAGGGAGCTTTGGGCCCTCAGTAGGTGCCAGATATAATAACTCTTCCCCCCTTTTTCTTTTCTGAGGCCTACTTTTATAATTTTGCTATTTTTCAATGTCAGGCCCATCTTTTGAAGAAATTTTATTGGATTTCCTGCTAGACTTCAGCGAGGATTTTTCTTTCTTTGGCAGAAATATCAAGCAGAACAGGGGAAAAACTCAATCATAATCTTGGAACGAGGATTATTATTAGTTAGGATTTCTTTGTCTGTTTGCACAAACACGTTATTGAAGGGCCCCAGGGGTCAGTGGGCCCCTGGCTCTTGTGAACCCAGCCCCTGGTGCTGGTTCCTGCTGTCTGTCTGTCCGTCTGCTGCCCTATCTCCTGATGGGATGGGGTAGGGGTCAGGTATCGACAGCGTGTGCCGTGGCAGGGGTAGGCTGGGGGGCTCTTTTCCCCTTTCCCTGGGGTATTGCTAACATTTTACTGAGACTTCCTAAACCTTTGTGAAATCATCTCTCCAGGGGTCGGTTCTCTGCCCCCCACCCACCTTTCCTGGGTGCTCAGCCTCCAGCTGCACTTTGCCCTGGCTCTGTGTGGGAGTGGGCATTCGAGGGAGACCCTGAGCACCCTGGGACCACCTGGGCACCCTGCCTCTCTGCCTTCAAGCCAAATACCCATGCTGGGTGCTGCCTGTGGTCCCTGCCTTGCCCCATCACCTCCCTGCCTTGCCCAGCATCTCCCTGCCTTGCCCAGCATCTCCCTGCCTGCCCCAGCACCATCCTGCCTTGCCCAGCATCTCCCTGCCTTGCCTCAGCACCATCCTGCCTTGCCCAGCATCTCCCTACCTTGCCCCAGTATCTCCCTGCCTGCACACAGAGGGGTTGCAGTGGCATCAGGGGTGTGCCAGGCAATCAAGGCACTTCTCTCTGCCCCCCAAACTCCAGGTGGGTCCCCAGTCAGTGCAGGCACAGCCCAATGTCTGGGAGCAGGAGATCTGTGCTGGCTTTCCAGCAGAAAAAAGAGGGATGCACAGGGATGTGCTTGTTTTTCCCCGCATCTCTTGTTCCCCAAGTGCCTCCAGTGCCCTGTGCTTCTCTGCCCTGCCCACCCTCAGGGGGCTTGGAAGCCAGGAGAGCTTTAAAACCCAACCTGGGCATAAGCAAGCAAACAGGCAGCATTTCCTCTCCCAGCCCAAAGCCAGCAAGCCGCTGCTGCCGAAGCAGAGCTCCTGCCCTCCTCTCTGAGCAGCTTTTGCTGTCTCAAGGTTTTCCAGGGGCTCTCAAGGCTTTTTTTTATTTCTTTTTTTCTTCTCCCCCCCCCCCCTTTTCAGTGTTTGAGGTTAAGAAGTATGCTACAGTATTCAATAAATCGCTTGGCAATGGCGTACGACTAAACAAGAGAATGTAATTCAGATTAAAGTCACCCTCTGGCTAAAATGATAGTTTATTAAATAAACTGCAGCGCTGCCAATCAACTCTGCTGGCAAGCAATCCTTTGACATTAATCTTTTTTGATGTGATTTAGGGTACACCTGGGCCTTTGTAGAGTATCTCCCATAATTTCTTTCCCATCTCTCTGGATCAAGCTGCTGTGCTTGGCTCCGTTGACAAATTCCCCAAGTAATCCCTCAAAAGATTGGAGAAATGCTCCAAACGCTCCATTAAATTTATTTTCCGTGCTTTAAGAGCCCCAAAACTATGTCCAATAAATAAGTGTTCGCTGTGATTTATTGAAATGCTGCTCTGATTTAGAGTTATAGGCAGGGGGGGGGGAAATATGTCACCCCTGGGAACTGGAAGACCAGCCTCACAAACGAGACCAGATGTGCCGGCGTGGGGTTTGAGGGGAGAGCGTGGCCAGGTTGGGGGTGGGAGTGGGGGGATGCTCTACAGCCCAGGTCCTGGACCCCACTCCCAAACCCCAGCACAAAAAGGTCCCTGGTTGAGTTTTCTTGCCTGAAAAATTTATTGTGGTTGTAGTTATTGGGGGAACCATCAAAAGAGTAATTCTGGCCCTTGTTTTTGCAGAGACCTTTTGATAAATATGATACTTAGAAATATGCCTCCCACAAGACAGGAAAGCCATAGAGTTAAAATGAAGTAATCTGTCAGTAAACTTGCTGGAATCGAGGCCAAAATGAAACCTGTGAAAGCAAGAGGGGGAGAAAGGGAGCCTGTGCTCAACAGAGCGTCAGCCCAGCCCAGGGGGCTGGCAGGTGAGAGGGTGGCCTTCTTTGGGGGGGTTTGTCAGCACAGGTACAAGTGGTGGTGTTATTTCAATGGGGCTCTGTTCCATGTGGGCACTGGGCTGCTCTGGCTGCTCTAAATGCTCCCTGTTCCACACCCTGTGCCAGGCGAACGATGCCACCAGCACCCCATCCTCCCTGGGTGCATCTTCACCCTCTCCTTGGGCAGCAACACCCAAGGATCAAGCCTTTGGGATGTCCCAGATGGGTTCCTGTCCTGGGGGTCTGCAAACATCCCCCAGATCCTAGGGACTGGGGAGGCAGGGTCTCATCCTGCTGCTCTCATGCTGGTGCGGTGCATTGCTCCTGTGGCCTGGATGCAGTTAAAAGTGAGGGGGGGGGGGGGGGGTGTTGCACCACCTGTGTTTACACTGCACGAGCTGCAGTTTACTGTAATAAAATCATTTAATACAGTCATAATTTTTTTGGCAAGGGCCTTAGCTGGCAGGGAGCGATGGGGAGCAGAGCAGGCTGACAGCAGCACGATGGACCTGATAACTCTTGAGCAGGGCTGCTCCGAGCAGGAGACAACATGAAAATCCAGTCTGGAGCTCATGCTCCAGCCCTGCTCACACTTGCTGGGGAGGCAGGCGGCTCCTCTGATCCACAGCCAAGCTCCCAGGGCAGGAGAGCAGAGGGAAGCTGCCTTCCTCCCCCAGCTCCCACCGGGTGATGAATCCCTCCAGGAGAGCCTGTGGCTCTGATGTCGCTGGCTGGGATGGGGGAAGCGGGAGCCGGCTCTCCTGGGTTCTCTCTGATGCTGCCCAGGACCACTGGTGTGGAGCAGGGGGAGGGTTGTACCCTAGTGCTCCATGTTGGGGTCCCTGGACCGTGAAATCAGCATCGCATGAGGGATGCAGCCCTAGGGTTCACACTCCCATTAAAGGGGCTACCTAAAACCAACACGGGTGAGCTGACCCCAGTCTGGCATCCAAAGCTGTGGTTCCCCCATCCCCTTAGTGCCACCTGATAAAGCAGAGGATAGGTGGGTGTTCTTGGGGAACCAGACCCCACAGACCCCTGCAGCGAACGAGGTGGGGGCTTGTTACAAGGCCAGAAAGACTGCGGGTACCACACAGCTCCCGGGATGCTGCAGAGTGGGACCACTGCCTTGCAGGACCCATACAGGGATGGGGAGCTCCAGGGGGGTGGCAGGACCCCTCCTGGGGACTGGATCAGACCTCTGGGGTGGGGAAAAGGGAAGTCAAACAGAGGGGAGGAGACGGGGGAGGGGAGGGAAGGAAAAGAACAGGGAGGCGTGTGAGT
This sequence comes from Rallus limicola, assembly GCA_022605955.1. Taxonomy (NCBI): domain Eukaryota; kingdom Metazoa; phylum Chordata; class Aves; order Gruiformes; family Rallidae; genus Rallus; species Rallus limicola. The sequence continues at coordinate 3,290,850 of JAKCOZ010000044.1, forward strand.
GTGTGTGTGTGTGTGTGTGACTGTGAAGGGAAACAGGATTCATGGTAATTTCCTGCCAGATGCCTGAGCTCCTCCAGCACGCAGACGTTTCACATGCGAAATATCAAAGCGTTCCCAGTAACAAATGTACTTCCTGCAGCTCCTCAGATCTGCCTCCGTGCCAGCCCGGGAGCGCGGGGACGCCGCGCTCCCACCGCCCGCGGGGATGCAGGGGGGACGGGGGCATCACCCCCTGATGCAGGTGCTCCCCGGCTCGCTGCACGGGGTCTGTGCAATGCTGGCTTAAAAGTAGGGGGGGGGTAGGTGGTTTGAGGGCGGGGGGAAGAACTGCTTGTGCCTCTCTGGGCGTTTGTATGTGTATCAGTCCTGACAGGTTGAATTAATACATCAGGGTGCAGGATCGGCGCTGGCGACGGGCCTTTGACCCTATCAGCACCCTGCTTCCCTGGCTGAACGTCTCCCGGCCTCAAATTGATTCAGAGTTTTATAAACATCCTGATGTCGGGGCTGGGGAGGGAGAAAGGAGAGAGGGAGGGAAGGGGGGGGGGGGATAAACCAACCCCCAAACCCTCACCACGGAGAAGCGGCTGGGCTGCGCACCAAGCAGCGATGGGATGGCCGTGAGCTCCCCCAGCCCCTCTGCATCCCTGAGCTGCGGGCGCTGCTCACCAGCCCCCAAATCCCAGCCTCAACGTGTCACTCCTGTTGCTGCTCTTTGGGACTGACTTTATCAGAGGAGGCAATGCCTCCCTGCCAGTTGTTTTGTGCAATTCTTCCTTACAAAATGGGTTCAAACTCCCAGAACATATAAAGTTTCACCCCCCCTACCTGTGAGCTTGATTCGATGCTGTTTTTCAAGCTCTTCTAAACACCTTGCTCATGGGGAAACAGTGAAATTCATTGGATTTAACATTTTTAGCATGTTTCAAGAGCCATGAGATGATCTTGGTGTTCTCAGTGCAGCCAGGGCCCCTCCAAGTGCTGCTGCATCCCTCTCCCCACACCTTTTCCAGGGCAGCTTGAACCTTGGAGCATCCCTTGGTGCTAACGAACACAGGAGCCTCGCGGGCACGGAGCTGCTCTGCCTGTGAGAAACTCATGCAAAAGACCCAAATAATCATAAATCAATATTAACTGTGCATTGCTTATTATTTTCTATTTATTGTCTATCGGCCTGAGAAGTTTATATTGACTCAGGCAGAGCAAAACGTCAATAACCACAGACCTTGAAGGTCGGGGAAGATTGATACCGATTAAAGCCCCCGGTTGCTGGTGGGTGGGCTGGGGTAGAGCTGGTGCTACAGCAGGACAGCGGCACCTCCCCGAGGGGAAGGGATGCAGGCAGGGAGCTTCTGGTTGGGTTTTGGCCACTGGAGCCTGGGATCTTCCTTGGCCGTGGGAAAATGTGGCCCTTTGCCTGTTTGAGGGGAAGCAGATGATGTTCCCCAGGTGAACGCATCAGCACCGGCTGCCTCTGCCCTTCTCCTGCCCCAGCCCTGCGTGAGGTCTTGCGGGACGAAGGGGATAAAGACATCCCCCATCACCCTGGGAGGGTGTCAGCAAGCTTGCAGCCAGCCCGTAGAGACCTTGGCACGCAACGGTCTGTCAAACTGGTGGAACTGAGGGTGAAAACTCCGTTTCTTCCCTCCAGCACATCAGCCTGCTCCTTCCCCGCTTGCTCCTTGCCACCCCGCTTTCGGTGCACGTGCACCCACGCCACCCCGGCGCCAGTTATCCCCCCCCCCCCCCCCCAAATCTCCACCAGCTCTTGGGATCACAGCAAAGCAAAGCGACTTCAAACACGTCCCAGCCTGTTTCCTATTCAGCCCATCAAGGAGGACTCCATACAGGAGGTGGCAGGGGAGGCGTCACCACGCTCTCCGTCGCAGCCCCCGCCACCCCCGCTCACCGCGAGTGGTTTGGGGGGGGGGCATCTGTCCTCAGGGACTGCGGTGCTGGTCCCGGAGCCTGCCCGCTGTCCGTCACGTCTGTCACTTCTCGTTAGTGCCCGTCAGCCGGGTAACACGACTTGACTGATGTAATGGGGGCTGACACACGGGCAGAAGGGAGCTCTGGAAACTTTACACCCCGCGGTTTGCCAGCTCTGGCTCGTTCCTGGAAGCTCCTTCGGAGGCGATGATCTACCCAGCACATGGGGAAAATGAGGGTCGAGGTGCTGTGATGCTGTGTGCCGCTCAGTGAGCCTCACCCTGCCCCCCCCCCACCCCACACCTCCTCCAAAAGCAAGGGTCTTGGGCCAAGCAAGACCTCCTCGGTGCGACCAGGCTGGGCTGGACTCAGCCAAAACCCCAAATCTGCTGACTTTGGAGGGAAACAAAGGTACAGGCAGAGCCCCGGGGGGGTGTCTGTCTGGCAGTCCCAGCCCCGCTGCCAGGATGAGCAGGTACCGGCGCGGTGCGGTGCGCTCTTTGAAGCGCAGCTGCCAGGTACCCGCCGGCTGTAGCTCACACCGGGCTCATGCTCATGGCTGTTTGGCCCGGGGAGCGCCTGACGCACCGTCTGCACAGCCCCAGCCCCTGGGGGTGGCTGTGAGGGGCCGTCAGTTCATGTGCCGGGGGTGCGGGTGGGGGCTGAGATGGAGAGGCAGATGCAGGAGGAGATTTGGGGCATTTCCAGCTGGAAGGCTGGCTGGCAGAGGAGGGGCAGGGAGCACACCCATCCCTTGCACCCCTTATGCGATGCCAGCTGGGATGGACACTCAGCAACTCCCAGACAGCTTCAGCAGGGGTTTGTGGGACCAAGGGGTGATGGTGCTGGGGGCCTGGGCTGTGTTTTGGATGTGTGGGTTAAAGGAGGTGGGAGAAGACCTCCTGTAAATGGGCTGGGCACCATGGCTGGAGACTTCCCACCACCCTCACAGAGCTCCCTGTGGGATGCAGTTGGAGCCACACACTGATGCAGAGAGACTGGGGGCCAGTCTGGGCTGTGGGAACAGACCTGGGGGAGAGGAGATGGCAAAAAATAAAAGCAGGATTGAGTCACCTAAGAGTTTCTGTGGGGTGGGGAACAGCGGCGTTGTCCTTTCTCCCTGCCATTGGGTCTGGGAACCACGCTCACCTCGAGCCACAGCAAACCTCAGCACTCTCAATCCCACATGAACCCACATCGTCTCAGTCCAAGGAAATTCTCCCCTGGGTGGGGAATCCCACGTTAAGGGTTTCCTTCCCCATCCCCACTCTGGCTTAAGGAGGGGGGTCTGGTTCTGGGGGGTGGGGAGGATGTGGGGTGACACAGCACCAGGTACCCGCACTGGTATCGCTCAGCGCAGCAGGAGGGGGTGGAAGCAAAGGGCCAAAAGCCCTTTGAGTAGTGAGGGTGGGGTGGTGGGCCCAGCGCTGCCACTGCCCCCCAGCCTTCCTGGATCAGTTGATATGGTTGGGTTTGGTGGTTTATTTGCCAAAAATACTTTCTCACCACGAGTGTCACACGTAACGAGCGAGAGCATCCGGCACTTTGGGGAGATCAATATCTCTGCAGTTGTAAATATCCCAGGAAATCGATGGGGGATGTAAAATGCAGTCTGTCCATTTGCACTTTTAGCATCTCTTTGTAATAAAAATGGTGTTTTAATAAATGGAAATGGGGATGTTCCCTGCTGGGCCACGGGGGTTTCTGCGGCGCTGGATCTTCGTCATCCCCACCACCCGTCCCTTCAGCAAACCACCCTGAGGAGGCTCAAACCAGTTCATCGCCCCTGTGCTGAGCCAAAGGGACTCCCAGACCTCATCATCCCTCCTTGGCTGGCCAGAGCCCTCATCCCCAGCAGGGAGCACCAGCCCTGGGGTGGCTCCCAATGCAAACTCGTGCTCAGTGCAATTCTCCCCATGCAAAGCAAAGCTTCTGTGTTACCCAACTGCCTCCCCATCCCTCCCACAGGGATTTAACACCACACACAGAGGTGGGGGTCAGGCCCCTGCGGTTTATTCCCTCCATGGATTTCCTTTCCATGTGGGTCCTGGCCCCATGGGCAAGGTGCACCAAGGCCAGGAGCCAGAACAGGGGGCTGGTTGGCCCTAACCAAAACTCATACCTCAGCAAAAAGCCCCCCCTGCTGTACCTTGGGTAGGTCTGGAAATGAAACCCTTACCTATTTGTAATTACTGTGCAATAGCAACTCATTAATTACAACATAAAACCTCTTCAGTGAGCAAGGGGTGGATTTATGGATGAAATTCCCCGACCAGTGCTCATGGTGAACGTGTGCTGTGGCAGGGAATATGTTTTAATTTATATTTTTCTTTCTTTCTTGGTGGTTATTTCTCCCTGTTTAATATTGCCTGACCTTGGAGAGTGAGAAAGAAAAACAGGGGGATGAAACATTTGCTTTCAGGGGAGTCTCTCCCAACAGACACCCGCTGATGGAGACACCAGGAGCGAGATGCTGAAACTCCCTTGCAGCACCACAAAATCTTCCCTCATTTCCCAAGCAGATGATGCTGTGATGCTCCAGGCCCCCACAGCAGCACCCAGCTGCAGCCAGTCCTTCTGCCAGGGAAGGATCGTGAGGGATCTGCTGCAGAAGCAAGGTTTGGATTTAGGAGAAGAGGGCAGGGAGATGGAACCCCTGTGGGTCAGCCAGCCCGTTTGCATTGGCCACGATGGATTTTGCATCTTCTCTTGAAGACTCACTGGCATTTTGCTGCAGGGCTCAGGAGAAGATGCTGGCTGGTCTGAGCCAGCCTGGCAATTCCTGCAGTCCAGCTCCTCTTTGCCCAGATAATAGTTGGTTATTGGGTGTTTTTGGATGCTTAGCCTCTTCTAAAATGTTTGCTAATTGGATTTCTCTGTCTGGATTGGTGTTAGCAGGACACCATCATACTGCTTGTTGGGATGGGATGGGATGGGATGGGATGGGATGGGGTGGGATGGGATGGGATGGGATGGGACAGGATGGGATGAAGGAGGGAATGAGGTTGGTGCTTCTCTCTCTGCCTGGGAATGCAGTGCTGCTGTCTGCCTGGTGCCCACAGAGCCTCACCCTCCCCAGAGAGGGCACGGACATGTCCAGGCTCAGTCCCAGACATTCCTGGGAGACGCGTACCCGAGTTCTGGGAGTTCCCAAGGCAATTAGCATCTCTCTGCTAACAGTGGGTTTCTCCTCTGTCTAGGCAGCTCCTCCATCAAGGTGTGGATCTGCTTTTGTCTAGCAGCGAGTCTCGGGGAGTTTAATTAGAAGCTTGGCACGGCGTTGGCAGTTACAACACGAGCGCTTTGCAGAGGAGATCACCACCCGCCGGGTCAGGAACCCCACGCTGCCCCGGGTGCTTCCACCCCTGGGATAAAAGATCCTGCTCTCCAGATACCTTCAGCACGTGGATTTTTCCTGGCTGCTACTGCAGTGAGATTTTGCTGGCGTTGCAGACACGTTCAGTGCTCCCAGTACCAGGACCAGGTGGGATGCAGCCCTGGGACACAACACCTCTCCAAACACCATTCTGAGTGATGCAGAAGCTCGGTGCCCATCACCAGCGAGCCAGTGGCGGCTGGCAGAGACACCTTTCATGTCTCTCCAAGGAGCAGAGTGGAAGTCTGCGCCCAGCTAATTACAAGGCAGCGCATCTCCGTGCCCTGTGACTAAGGCAGTATGTAGAGCAAAGGTAGGAACAAACCACCAGAAGAGCAAATAAATAAAGAAGGCAGCTTTAATAATGGGGTAATTACCTAGCTTAAGTACACAATCATCTAGCATTTTGCTAAACTTTATGACACACGATGACAAGTTAATAAATGAGATGTCTTACCAGCAGTAAAACAGCTGTTACCAGCCACCTTCCATGTCTGGGTAGCCCAGAGCAAAAAAAAAAACACACACACACACAACCCACCAAGCCAAATGAAAAGAAACTGGTTATTTCTGTTTGTTGAAATAGCCCGGGTAATAAATCACCATTAATGATGCTGTCATTTATCAAAGGGAAAGCTCTTGTTGCAAAAGCCTTTGAAGTCCTGGCACCTATAATTTCCTACCTATAAAAAGGTACCTTTGTGGATGTGTCATACCTGGGACCGGCGGCAGCCAGGAGGGACTGGGAGTTCGGCACTGCCTCGCACCCCGGCTCGCTGACCCAGGGGAGGGGGAGTGGGGGGCTGCCCCAGGCTGTGGGCTGGGCTGGACAGGCCATCTCAGAGCCCTGTATGCATCAAGGGATCGATTTGTGATGGTTCGAAGGTGGTTTTCCTCTCCTGCCTGTACCTAATAGCTTGTTTACCCGGGAATATTGCGGTGGTTAATTCGTGTTAATTAACAGGGATCTAACGTGGTTAAAATAATCAGCTTGACATTTGCAGCGGCAGGACCAGCCGGGGACAGGACCCCAGATCACTGGCACAGCAAAGCCCCCTCACTGCTTCGGCGGAGTGGGAAGAGTTCTGCCCTCACAGGGGGTGAGTGTGAGCACAGGACAGTGAGTGTGAGCACACAACAGTGAGTGTGAGCACACAATGGTGAGTGGAAGCACAGGACAGTGAGTGTGAGCACACAACGGTGAGTGTGAGCACACAACAGTGAGTGTGAGCACACAATGGTGAGTGGGAGCACAGGACAGTGAGTGTGAGCACACAATGGTGAGTGTGAGCACAGAACAGTGAGTGTGAGCACACAGTGGTGAGTATGAGCACACAACAGTGAGTGTGAGCACACAACAGTGAGTGTGAGCACACAATGGTGAGTATGAGCACACAACAGTGAGTGTGAGCACACAACAGTGAGTGTGAGCACACAATGGTGAGTGGGAGCACAGGACGGTGAGTGTGAGCACAGGACAGTGAGTGTGAGCACACAACAGTGAGTGTGAGCACATAATGGTGAGTATGAGCACACAACAGTGAGTGTGAGCACACAATGGTGAGTGGGAGCACAGGACAGTAAGTGTGAGCACGTGACAGTGAGGGTGAGCACACAATGGTGAGTGTGAGCACACAACAGTGAGTGTGAGCACAGAACGGTGAGTGTGAGCACACAACGGTGAGTGTGAACACACGATGGTGAGTGTGAGCACATGATGGTGAGTGTGAGCACACAACAGTGAGTGTGAGCACAGTGGTGAGTGTGGGCACATGATGGTGAGTGTGAGCACACGGCGAGTGTGAACACAGAACACTGTGTGAACACACAACCGTGGGCACTGACCACATGAGTGTGAACACACGGTGGTGAGTGTTGAATGCATGGTGGTGAGTGTGAACACACGCCTGTGCTTGGGACCGGAGGAGTGGAGGGCTCCTTGCCCACCCATGCCCACTCCCTGCCCAGCCCCTGCCCAGCCCCGAGCGTGCAGACAGGCTGTGCAGAGCGGAGCAGCCCCACACCTCACCCCACCGATGCCCGTGCAGGAGGGGGTATGTGTTTCGTGGCAGAGAGGTCACCCCACCCTGGGGGGAGCCAGGGGCTGAGCTCACCCCAGCAGAGCTTTGCAGGGTGCCACAGCCCATGAGACCCTCCAGCCAAGCCCCAATTCACCCATAGAGAGCACCCAACAGAGGGGGAGACCTGCCTGTGGCTTGGGATGCTCTGGTGCTTTTTGGCATTGCCAGGGCGAGCCAAGCAAAGCAGGACAAGCCCCCGGGGAGGGGGGGAACTGTCTCTCAGCACAGTGGCTCCAGCTCTGGCCCTAAATCCAACCACACACCCTCAACACCAAGGGCCCCGGGTGATGTTTCCCCCCCCCAGAGCATCCATCTGTTTAGAAGGAACGTGTTTCTTTTCTGGAGACTTAAGGAAGGTGTTTTTTTCCACCCCCCACCTCTTCTTCTTGACTATTAAATGAGGCAGCTCCTGCGTAGCTTTGTCATCTTCCTCCTGCTGAAGACACTTCTTCTTTTCTTCTCATCTGAGCGGCAGGCACCTCATAAGCACCTGCTACAAGAAGTCTTCACCTGTCACCTCTTCCCAACTGACTGGAGAAAACAGGATAGGAAAGCTATAAATAATTAAGACCCATCCAGCACTGGCGCACTGACTAGATATCAAACCTGCCTGAGCATCACCAACACCCCCCCCCCCGATAGCCAAACTAACCTAGTTTGGGAGGAGGATGAGAAGAGGGATGGGAACCACGTGCTAAAATTGGGGCCCAGCTGGTTTTGGCTTCTGTTGAGGACTCCTGACCAGGGAATAACCCACGGGTATCAGTGCAGCGTGCCGTGGCACACCTCAGTGAAGGTTTATGCCATCCAAAAAGACCTGGGTGGAGCATCCCAAAGTGAGAGAGCAGTTCTAGCAGCCAGGGCACACATCCTGCCCTTACCCCCTTGTATTTCTGGGGCGGGGGGGAGAGAGGAACCTCTTGCATTTCTGTTGCTTCTCCCTATTAACATGCATGACTTAGTGATCAAACCCTACAGCCGTCGCAGAGCTTGTAAGAAGTTAACATCAAAGCTGTGGAAGGGAGGGAATGGCAAGTGCTGGAGAGAGATGTCACATTAGTGTCTGGCTCTCTGCAAGCTTCTGCATTTTAAACCTTGTTCATCAACACTTCAACCCCATCGCCCTGCTTCACGGGTGAGGAAAAGATGCCACATACAAAGAACTTGACTCTCCAGGTGGGAAATATTGACCCAGCAGCCCTGGGACAGTAGGGATGGTTCAGAGCTGTTGCAGAGGGCAGGACCACTCTGGCCCGGGCACCTGGCTGTGTGGAAGGATGTAAATCCTGCTGTCATCAGGGCATAACAAGGCTGAGATAGAAACTTCCCCTTTGGGCACTTCTGTAATTGTTGGTGAGGGCGTCGGTTCAGCAGAGCGTGATTAAATTCCCAAGCGAGCAACCAGGGAGATAATTAACTTTTGGAACAACTTACCTGTGAGACGGAGTATCCATCACTCAAGGTCTTTACGGAGCAAGTGATACCCTGCTGAAAGCTCCTGGAGGTGACCCTGCAGCCCAACCGGTGGGAAACATCCCCCTGGGATTGGAAAACGCTGATTTACCTGAATCTAAATGATCTGCAGGAATACTCCTGGCTCCAACGAGCAACAAAAGATAGGCAAGCTGCATAATGTGCTGTCAGCCTGCCCAGGCCTGGGGACGACAGGGTCACCCCGAGCTGCGTGGCCAGGCAGGCAGGCTCCTGCTCCCAGCTCGACATCTTGGGGCTGCTGCATCCTCCCGCTGCCTGGGAAGCAGCTTTTCTGCTCTCCCACTGTTCCAACTTCCAGCAGGGCTTTCCCCACCCTGCACACACACACACATGGCTTTTTTTCCTTTATTTATATTTGTTTAACCAAGTTGGGTTTTGCCCCAGCTGGGGGTGAAGTAAGGACCATCTCTGCAAGCCCTGTTGCTCGGTCAAGGAGCGCTTGGGATGAGCTGGGATGTCTCCTGCCACCTCCAAATGCCAGGAGCCTGGGCACAGCCTGGACAGGCAGGATCTGTCTCCCTGTATGTGCCAAGCAAAGGACTGAAAATACCACCCCACGTCCATGTATGTCTCAGCAGTGGGGCAGGAGGATGCAGAGCACCCAGAAAGCTGCGATCCCTGCGCCAAGGAACGAGCTCCAGGCTCTTCCCACACCAAGCAAAAAGCTTCACCAGCCACCCCGTGCTGGGGGGGTGGCCCCAACCTGAACCCTCCTGCCCTTCCCATGGCGGGGCTGGGGCCACGGGACTCTCTCTGGACACCCATTAGCCCAGGGAACTGCTTTTATTTGGGCTCCATGGCTCAGTCCCTGGGAGATTTATGGCCCGAGTGCCTTTGATGTGGGCCCCTGATAAGCATCAGGAATATTTTCGTTTCATGACAATGTCAGCCAGCTCCATCCGACTGGAGGGGGTTTATGGGCAGCGATGTTTCCTGCAGCTATCCAGCCAGCTGCCACATTCCTAGGGAAGGCCAGCCATTAAAAGAAAATCGTAAAACCCCCCTCTGGAAAGGTTTATAAACAGAGGGAGGCTTCTCCTTTAAGGGAGAGGATCAGGGAGTATTTCCATTTCAATCATGGGGCATCTCTGGAACCAGACCACAGCCAGGGCTGCAGCAGAATTTGTCAGGGGATTAGCTCAGGAAAAGAGTAAGGGAAGGGTTTTCCCCCCTCACTCTCCCTCGGCTGTTATTCCAAATTAGGCCCTTCGTGTTGGGCTCAGAGGAGGGTAATGAAAACCAGAAGGGAGCTGCAGCGTGAGCCTGGCTGGGGGCAGGGGACTGGGATGGGGTGATGGAGGAGCCCAGGCGTGCACCTTGGGCACCCCGCTCCTCCAGCTGAGAGCAGGCAGTCCTGGGGCTGCCAGGGGTGAGCCTGGGAAAGGTACTCGCTGCTGCCTGGTTCTGCATGGCACTGCATGGTGCCATGTGGCACTATATGGCACTGCAGGGTGCTGCATGGCACTGCAGGGTGCTGCGTGGCATGGCATGGTGCTACAGGGCACTGAATGGTGCCACATGGCACTGCCTGGCACAGTGCTGCAGGGTGCTGAATGGTACCACATGGCACTTCAGGGTGCTGCATGGTGCTGCATCACACTGCATGGCACGGCATGGTGTTGTGTTGTGTTGTGTGGCACTGCATGGTGCTATGTGGCACTGCATGGCGTGGCATGATGCTGTAGGGCACTGCATGGCACAGCATGCTGCATGGTGCTGCGTGGCACTGGACGGTGCCCCTGGGCACTGCACAGTGCTGCCAGTGTGGCATGGCGTGGCACAATGCTGCAGGGCACTGCATGGCACAGCATGGTGCTGCATGGCATGGCATGGCATGATGCTGCAGGGCACTGCACGGTGCTGCATGGCATGGCATGGCGCTGCAGGGCACTGCACGGCACTGCATGGCATGGCATGGCGCTGCAGGGCATGGCATGGCACGATGCTGCAGGGCCCTGCATGGCACTGCACGGTGCTGCACAGCAATGGCACTGCTCCTCTCCCCTCCTCACCGCCTCTCTGGCAGCAAACCTGACCGCAGCAGGACCCCCACCTCAGCCATACATGGCACCTCATGCAGCACAGGCAGGGGGGGCCCTGCGTGGCCCCACCGATCAGCATCCCAGCTGCAGGAAAGCCACTGCAGCCTGGCTTTCCCCCCCACCACAGCCTCTGCTGGCTGTCAGCTGCTTTCCCCTGTGATTTATGGGAGGTTTAGGCTCCCATCGGTAACACAAAGCCACCCAGCACATTTCTTTCCCCCCCCCCCCCCACCCCCTGTAATTAAAGCCCCTGCTGCTGGAGCACACACCTGGTATAAACAACTGTAAAAAATATTCCAGGGGTGCAGTGCCAGCACCGGGGTTGGGTGCTGGGAACACAGCCCAGCACCAGTACCCAGCCAAGAGGCAGGCAAAGTGGCTGCCTGGTGCAAGGGGGGCACTGGGCCAGATCAGGCTTTCTGCCCCCACTGGAGCTGAGTCTCACAGGGAGGTTTGGAGATGTATTTTTGGGCAGAAATAGGGACCCCTTCTTCACCCATCCCTTCTGGACATCTTAGGGAGATCTTGAAGGGTGTAATTCCAGAGCTGAGCTGCGGGCTTTAAAGACAAATGATTAATGCCCAATGGGTTTGAGCTGCCTGCTGGTTGGGGGGTTTATATAGCAATGGTTTTCCTGAACTTTACTGAAATACCAAGGGCTGAGGCCAGCAGGAATGCTGAAGCATGCCATCATTTGGAGCAGGGAGAGGGGAAGTGCCTGGAGCTGGAGCAAGCCCTTTGCTGGGGTACTTGGTGAGATGGAGAGCAGCAGGTCTGGGGTCGGAGGTCGCTCTTGTTTTTGGGTCCCAACTCTTCCAGCTGGGAAAAGGATTCTCCCAGGAGCATTGCTTGCTCCAGTGAAAGCACAGCAAGCGGGACCCAAAGGCTGCTTCTGGCTTCGAGCAACATGTGAGCCACAAGACAGCATCCTACTAAGGCTGGGGGCTGCTGGGAGAGCCTGGCCAGTTCTCTTTGTGGGAGGGAGCACCCTCTCTGATAGCCCTGGCACGGCCTCTGCACAAGCACATCCCATCCAGACAGGGACAGGGCTCTGTCCTGGAAGTGCTGGCAGCTCCATCCCTCCATCCCCCCACTCAGGATGCTCCTCCAGACCCATGCTGCCCTGATGATTTTTAGCTTGCTTCTATTTTCCAGCCTAAATCTTTTTCATGGCTAACTTATCCCCCTTGTCTTTGTGCCAGCATTGTCCTTTAAATTAAACAGCTCATGCCCCTGCCTGGTGTTTACCCCCCATGTGTTTATAAAGAGCCATCATTTCCCAGCTCAGCCTCCACACTCCCAGATAAACAAGCTGAACTCTGCTGGTTTTTACTTGTTTTTCCCCTGGTCCTGGCAGCCACCATCCTGCCACCCTGGCCACACTGTCCCTCACCCCACCAGCTGGCCTGGCACAGGATGAGACCCCATCCCCCAGGACCCTCAGGACCACCATCCCTCCAGCTATGGCAGCAAGGGGAGAAAGGTTTGGGGTGGGAGGGAGACCTGGGGAGGGCTGTGTGCCAGTTCCTACCAGCACCCATGTGAGAACCAGCACGAAAACCAACCTGAACTGGAGATCATAGGCTCATAGAATCACAGGGGTGGGAAGGGGCCTCCAGAGCCCATGGGGTCCAACCCCCTGCCAAAGCAGGGTCCCTAGGACAGGGCACACAGGGCGGTGTCCAGACGGGGCTGGAATCTCTCCAGAGAAGGAGACTCCACACCCCCTGGGCAGCCTGGCCCAGGGCTCCCTCACCCTCACTGGGGAAAAGTTCTTCCCCAGGTTGGTGTGGAACTCCCTGTGCTCCAACTTGAGGCCATCACCCCTTGTCCTGTCCCCACAGACACTGAAAAGGGGCTGCCCATGTCCCACTGAATCCCATCCTTCAGCTATGGATCCCCATTGATCAGATCCCCCCTGAGTCTTCTTCTCTCCAGGCTGAACAGCCCCAGCTCCCTCAGCCTTTCCTCCCAGGGGAGATGCTCCAGTCCCTCCTCTGGCCTCTCTCCAGGAGATCCCTGTCTGTTTGATCCCAGGGAGCCCAGCACTGGACACAACACTGCAGGTGGGGCCTGAGCAGGGCAGAGCAGAGGGGGAGGATCCCCTCCAGATGGGACATCCCGTGCTGGGAGCATGTGAAGTTTCCCAGCCTCCCCAGCAAGCTGCACAGCAGGACAGACAGGTTTGGTGGAAAGGAAGAAAGGGAAGGTCTGTGCAGCAGAGAGTAAGAAAATCCCAACCTGGAGCTGCTTCTCCTGCAGAGAACTGGATGCTGGGGCCATCACCAGCTGTGACCCCAGAGAGATGTCCCCACCAGCATCACTTTCTGATACAAGGTCTTGCTGGGCTTCCCATGACACCCATGACAACCCACCCACCACCAGACAAGCAGGGCGGAGGCAGAGCCCCCCCCCCTTCCTCTGCCCATCCTCCCTCTGCCTCGGTCCATATTTCACAGGAGAGCAGATACCCATCGGCCGTGTCACGGCAGAAAACCAAGAACTCAAAGCAATTTTAAATGAACTTTCAAAATGATGAACAAAGAGCCCTTGTCCGTGTTATACAGCAAATAAATCACACCAAAATGATAGTTGTAATTCCCAAAAGTACACAGAGAATTGATTTTCTGATGACATTTATCATGATAAACCGGTGCAGCAGCATACAGGCACATCTTAAGTTGCAGCTGGTTGACTCCCTCCCATTTATCTCCCATCCCATCTTCACTGGCTGCATTTGCACAGTTGCACAAGTGATGATTGCTACTAAGGACAACAGTCCCCGGGCCAGTTTCAGCTCACCAGGCTCAGGCTGGGTTTGCAGCAGGCACAGGGTGAAGAGGCGTTTCGGGGGCTCACCCAGCTTGGTGCCCACAAAGGTCCTGAGCTGGGGAAACTATTTCTGGGCAGACACAAGCCCCTCTGGATTGCAGATGGAAAGACTGTTCGGTCTGGGTTGGTTTAAGCTGCCCACTTGGTCCCAGGCTCTGAGAAAACCTCCCAGGAGCAGCTGAGCTGGAAGCAGGATGAGGGGCTGGGAGGGTCCTGCTCTGCCCAGGGAAGAAGCAGGGATGCTCCAGATCCTTATAGCCAGCCAGAATCCAGCTGTGCCCTCTCCCAGCTCCTCAGGCACCTCTGCTCATGCCTCCTCGCTGGCAGAGCCTGGGAAGCTGAGAAGTCCTTGACCTGCAAACCCAAGTTAGCAACAAACAACTCAGCATCATCAGTGTGTTTTCAATGTTACTCTCATGCTAAATCCAAATCAGGGCACTACCCCAGCTACGAGGAAGAAGATGAACTCCATCCCAGCCCAAACCAGGCTGGTCACAGAGCCCAGTGAGCGAGGATGCCATCCATCCCGCTGGCCTTGCAGTAGGTAGGCAGGGCTCTGCCCTCCAGAATCTCCCCAGCCAACAGCTCCTGGGCTGATACGATGTGTGACAGCCTTGGCTTGGCCTCTGCCCAGCAAAACCCCCCCCACCCCTGTGATTCCTGCATTGCTGGGGCAGGACAGGGGGAGCATCCTCAAGCCTCAGCATCCTCCCTCCCCAGAAAGAGCCGTAGGTGCAGACGGGTTTCTGAACGGTGACCAAAACCCTTCCCAAAATCTAAAGATGTTCTCCCAGGAAGTGCAGCCAGCTCCATTAGGATCCTGTTGCTTTTGAACCCCAATCAAAATCTTGAAATCCTCCATGGCTGTGCTGGTGTATCCATCTCCCTTTGTCGGAGCCAGGCCAGCCTCTCCTGCTCGCCTTTATTTGTCTTGCTGCTCTTGCAGCGAAAATGTATTGGCTTTGCAGTTAGTGATTACACGTCATCACATCCCCAATTTATAACACCATACCCCAAAGAACAGATGTAATAAAGCCAGGCCAGGAAACAGCGATGTTATAAAACAGAGCAGGCAGCTCAGAGGTCCTCACATGTGTGCAGGAAAGAAAATATTATAGGCACTGGTTTGGGGAGGGGGAAAGGGATGGAGGGGGATGGGGATGGGGATGGGGATGGGGATGGGGATGGAATGGGGATGGGGATGGGGATGGGGATGGGGATGAGGATGGGGGATGGTGTGCCTGCAACCCACAGGGGTGTGGAGGGGTGTGGGATCAGGGGAGTTTGGTGCTGAAGACGCTGCTGCAGGGTTGTGGGTGCGTTTGGGAGGGGTGCAGCATCCAGGTCTGTTTGGGGCAGCTGCTGCTGGATGGGAAGAATGGGAGGCACGGCTTTGCCTCCAACCCACGGAGGGTTTCTGCCTGAGCCAGGCGCAGAGTTGAGGTTTCCACCATCTTAAACCCATGCTGAGCCCTCAGCCCTCTTTTTCCCAAGGGGAAGAAAGACAAGGGGGGAGCTCTTATCTCCAAAAAAACTTTGTTTCCCCCTCCCCTTCCCCTGAAGCCCCCTAAGCCCCGAGCTATTACACGGGGAGATGCTCTCTTAAGAAGACCCAAAGCAACAATTCATCTTCTATTATTCGTAGGCCAGGGAGACACCGACTCTCACAGCAGGACCAGCTAATCACCGGCAGAGATAGGGGCAGCCCTGTCCCGATAGCAGCGCGGGGCTGATAAACCAGCAGCAGCAGCAGGAGCCGGGTTCCCACTCGGAACCCGAGCGCGGCGGTGCCGGCGCCTCGCTATCGGCAAGGTTTTGTTTAATAATCCAGGGTAATAAAATGCACCTCAGGAGGGTTTTGCCCAGATAAAGGAATGTAAATCGGTGATAAAGAGTTTTGAATTTAGCTGCCATGGAGAATGTGGTAAAGCCCATTGTTTCCCCCCCCTCCCTGTGCCTCTGCCTGTGACCTTGGCCATGTCCTTGATGCCAAGAGCTGGTGTCACCCCTGCACCCCGGGGATGCACCCAGCTTCCCAGTCGTGAGGATGCTGGGTTTTACTGGGCAACTGGGGGATCCCAAGGAGCTGGGGTGTGCCACGCGTTGATGGGGGAAGCGGGACGGTGCATGAGCATCTTCCAGGGTGATGCAGCTCTCAGTGACAGCAGCGCTGGAGCTTTGGGAAGGGGCTGGGGGAAAGCCTGTGCACCCTAAATTCAGGTGCACCCACATCCCTGAAGCCGCAGAGCAGGAGTGGGGCCTCATCCAGGGACAGAGCTGTTGAGAAAAAAGGGAGAAAGGAGGGAAGAGCCACCAAAAGCCTGGTCCTGGGCTGTATGTGTAGTTTAGAAGCATGTTATGCAAATTAGTTAGCTTCAAAAGCTAATCACTTTGAAAGGTCAAAACTCACATTCATAATCGGACTAAACAAAAAGGTAATTAGGGGCCTTTTGTGTGCCTAAATGAGGCCAGAGAATTCCTCCTGCTCCCGGGGGTGGGGAGTGATGCTCAGGAGGGCTCTTGGCAGGCTTATTCCTTCCACCAGGTATTTACTAGTCAAACCCTCCTGCCGAAGGACTGGAAATAATGATACAGAAATGGCACCAGCCCCGAAGCGTGTATTAGTGTAACATTAAACTGCCATTATGGACTGAAGCATAAATCTGAGCGAGGCCAGAGCCGGAGCGTGATGCTCCGAGCCAGCCCGGTCTTGGGATGCAGCTGACACCCACCACGTCCACCCTGGGTGCTGGATGGCTGCAACAAGTGTGAGGGGCAGGCAGCTGCCTGCATGTGCCAGGGAATGATGATGCTCCATCCCTGCTTGCCAAGGTCTCTGTGCCTCTCAGGGTGGGCAGAGCTCTACAAGCCGGGGCCGGCGGCGAGCTCAGCTCCACCGCTCTGCGCCCGTTACCGGTTTGGCCCATTGGCTCTGGCAGTGCCAGGAACACGCAGCAACCACGGGCACCGCGGTGGCTCCAGCTTTTTCCCCCCTATGGGATCCCCAATCCAGAGCCACCAACCCTTGAAATGCCTTTTAATGCTTCCCTAGGAGCAGCCCCCGGGGGCTCACCCCGGCTGTCAGCGGCACCGTCACTCCAGCTGGTCCAGAGCACTGGATTCCTGTTGCCAAGATATGGATTTGGTTTTAATAACAGTTAGTGCAAACATTGTAAATTTACTGCTGCTAGAGAGAGTTTTTGAAACCGTCCAACTCCAGCTATAATTTTTCAATCGCACCAGCTGTTTGTGCTCTGCTCGTACCTGACACGCCGCTTTGAAACAGCAATCACTGTATTTATAAGAAGGGAAGGACTCATAAATATGTCAGGAGTGGAATATACAACGCCATATTTCACCATTTTCTATTTTAAAATGGTGAGTTATGGCTACAGAAATGTGGTCCCATTAAAGGTGATATGATGTATTTTGTGTCTTGTTCGGGAGCCCATCCATCACCCAGACAATAAAGAAAACCGCACTTACTTTTTTCCTCCCCCCCCCCCCCAACCCTCCCTCCCCATCGCCTGTAATTTATGATGCCCAAAAAGCTGTAACCTTTTGGCAGGCTTTGCAGAAACTGCTGCACTGTTAGCAACTAAATAACCTTTTATAAGGTTTTAAATGTGTTGCTACAGTCTCAATGCACTTGCCGTATCGATCCAGAAGATCCTGCGAAAAAGGGGAAAGGAACATGATCTATAAGGGGATCGATAACGGTATATAGATTGTTGAAAGATGCTTCTAATGATTTTTGCCAGCCATCATCTTTCAACGTGCTGCTCCCCATCTTTTAGGCTTCAGTCTTTGCTCAAATTAATTAACCTTGCTCAGCCTCTCGGCGTGCCAGGGCTCCAGACAGAGACTGGGAGCGCTGCGGTGTGTTTCCAGACGAGTTGGACACTGCTGGGTGGGGAGGCATTGGCAGCACCCCAAAACCAGCACACCAATCCGGGTCCTGCCCAATGTAGGGGGACGGGAAGGATGGGAAGAGGCGGGGTGTGCAGAGGAGCCCTCCCTGCGCCTGGCGCCCACCGGCTCCTCCCATCCCTGCTTTAGGCAACATCATCATAATCATCATCATCATTATTATTAATATTATTATTACTACTACTGTTTTGTCTGTGGCTTCAGCCAAGGCACAGGGTATCCTCCATTGGGGGTCAGAACCCATGAAACCCACCCAAACACTGATGTCCCTCCAACCACACCAGCTGACGATGCTCTGGGCTCCTGGGTCCCCACCACAGGATTTAGTTGTGAACCCCCATCCCAGGCTTTAAAAATGAGCAATTATGAGGCAGAAGCCTCCGTGTTCACAGGGTGATTTAATCCAAAATAAAAGGGGAGGGCAGGAAGCAGGGAGGTGCATGGCTGGGCATCAGCGGTGAGCTGCTCCCAGAGAAGCCCAGCCCCGCTCACCCTCCCTGCCTGGCTCCCTCACTTTGTCATTTATGTTTTTTTTCCCCCCAAAGCAGCCACCAAATCATTATTAGCATTATAAATAAAATGAGAGGGCAAGTTATTAAATGTAAAATATGTGGAGCCCTCCTCGAACTCGCTGCGTAGTTCATAAATATGATGGCTTAATTTCATCTGTAATCCAAACGGCTGATGAAGCATTACACAGCTCTCTGTTAATTGAAGTTGTTAACAAAGCTGAAGAGAGAGATTATTATGTATAGACTTTTATCCTTCAGGGGTATCATCATAACAGATCATAAATGGAAATGAATTCCTCGCTCCCACATGCCATCGCGGGAGCCCTGCACGCAGCTCTGTGCCAAGGCGGGTGGCCAGCGCAGCCACAGGGATGGGATACAGGATGGATCCCACCCAAAAGGGTCCCACGTCCCCTCCTGCAGCCCCAGCGATGAGCCCCATGCCCCAGCATGGGCTGGCTGAGCCCTGCAGCTGTCCTCCCAGCACCTTTGGGATGAGATTCCTCGAGTCCAGCTATCGCTTCGCAAAGCCTTTCGCTGTGATGTGTGATCATTGCCATCATCTGGGGCACGCCATGCATCAGGGAAGATGGAAAATCCATTCCCTCAGCCAATACCTCCTGGCTGAAGCATCCCTGGGCAGGAGGATCCTCCGAGTCCAAGCCAGTTAATTTACCATGGGGCGGGAGGTGAGGTTCTGCACCGGCACCCAGGGCTCAATATATTTCTCAGCTCGGTGGACAAAGGGTCGTTACTATCTCAGAGAGGAGCATCCACATTTCCAGCGCCTTGCTTAAAGTAATAATCACCTTCCAGTTCATGATGGGTGGGTTGGTGTATGGAGAAGTGGATGTGTGGTGCTACAGGTGGTATTATGGCAGGAGAACACCCTTTCCTGTGGCTTTCCACAGGTTGCACCTTACCCCCTGCTTCTCCCAAGCCCTCAGAGATGTCCACCCTACCCCCCATCCCCTGAATCCACCTTCCCTGCAGCGAGGCAAGCCAGCCCAGCCAAGGTCTTCCAGCCTGTATTTCTGGGCTGCTCTGCTTCCAGGTGGAGTTATGAAAACACACAATGCCGTTTCCTTCTCCTGGATCCCATCAGCTTTTTCCATCCAGCACATTATCCAGGAAATTCTCCTCTATACCTTTGAGGAGTTACCATGATTATCTGGAACGCGTTACTCCTGCACAGGGCAAATGCAAATTAATGTAGTCCTCACGTTCTGCAGCAGCAATAAAGGGCAACGTTGACATCAGCCTGAAAGTAGAATTAACTTCTGCATTATGTGGTGTGAGAGAGAGGTGTTGAAACCCGCGCCCGAGACTTTCCAAGTCACAGTAAAGAACTGTTCTGGCAGCGCTTGCAAAAGCCTCAGCACTCTTTCCAGGAGGCAGAGGTGAGCTGAGTGGTCTCTCTGTTCCAGGCTGGCTTATTGCTTCTGCCGGGCTTTCCAAACCCTGCCATTTTGTCTCGTTACCTCTAATGTGCTCCTGGGTTTATTGCAAGCTCATCTCCTTAAGAAGGGAGAGAGTTACAGCGCTGTCAGGCTCTGCTACTCTCCGATAAAGAGCCTGCTGGGTTCCCAGCATCGCCTGCCTCCCCTCCCAGCCGTAATCCCTCCAACAACCCTCCTTTCATCGCAGCCCCCGGGAGCCCTTTGAACCGCACAGACAAGGGCTGGAGGGACCAATCCTGCCCGGGCCCTGCCAACTCCTTTGCAGCCATAATTCCAGTGGTTTTGGTCTTAACACCTTGTTCACAGCAGCAGCTCGTACCTTCCCGGAGCCCCTTAAATCACAGGGCCGGGGCTCAATGGGAAGGGACAAGGCTAAGAGCTGTATCGATCCCTCCTGCAGAACACGGGCAGCATCCGCGCTCCCAAATCCCACGGTGAGCACAAAACCTGGCGTGGAGCAGCTGCTGCTGCCCCAGCGAGGGCATTTCCCTGCCTCCCAACCGCCCCCTCAGCCCCATCCCGCTTTGGGGGGGTGGGGATCGGTCCTACAATGGGTGCTTCAGGTTCTGGTGTGGGTAGAGGGAGCCCAGGCATGGCTGTTGGGTGGTGAAAGTGGGTCAGCTCTGATTTTCTGCCACCAGCCGTGCACTGGGCGAAGGGCAGCAGGAGCCAGGGATGGATGGAGAGAGGAGGATGCCAAGAGCAGCACTGGGTGAGAGCGAGACCTGCGCCAGGACAGGCTCACTGGGTCAAGTGGGGCTCCGCTTGCCTGGCAATTATAGCCCATCCTTCTCTCCTTGGAGGCCAGAGCAGAAGGGTAAATAAGCCAGAGTGATTTGAATTAACCCCTTGTCTGCCTCCAGCGGTACCTACAAGGCAGGAGGCTGCTTGGTCAGCAGCATCCCAATCCCAGGGTGGGATGTCAGACCATCCTGCCCTGCCTGAGCGATGGATGGATGGATGGATGGATGGATGGATGGATGGATGGATGGACGGACGGATGGATGGATGGATGGACGGATGGATGGATGGTCTGACAGGTCCGTGTGTGCAACCTCTCCACCGACTTTAGAAGCGATGCTGCCTTGCAGCAAGGCCTGGCTTTATCCCTGCTCTGAGCTGGGCTTTGGTCTCAGTGGCTGCCTGCATGGAGCAAGCGGATGGAGAGAAGGGGAGAGGGAAGAGTTGGGAAGAGGAGCCCTGAATGTGCCTGCAAGCTGGCTGTGGGCTCAGCTTGGGAACTGCAAGTTTCCTTTCATAGCTGTGAAGGGCAGATGGGTCATTACTTGGCACAGGGTGTATGAAACAGGTCATTCTGCTGAGACCCCAGGATGCTGCCAGGTGCCATAACAGGCAGCCGAAGCGGCTCTGCTGTGGGACTTGGACCACTGTGCCAGGGGGTTGCCAGCAGTGCCAGGCACCCAGAGAGCATCTGCAAGAACCACATCTGCAGAGCATCTGAGGGGGCACCCAGCATGTCCCATCGCCTTGGCACAGGATGGGGGGGGGATGTGGAGGCAGCTCTGGTGGGCTCATCACAGCCCTTCACGGGGGCAGCACCCTCCCTGCCCAGCCAGGCAGGCATAGCTCCAGGACAATTCGGGCTGAGTGGGCTGTAGATGAGGAAGAAGGGAAAACAAATGATGCCAGCAGCAAGTGAAGGAAGTGTAGGAGCATTATGTAAAATATTAAATTTAATGCTATTCCATTTTCCATCTCAGTTATTAAATTAACTGAGAACTATGCTTGCACTTAAAAGATTCCTGTCATATTTTATGCACACGATGATCTCAGAGTAATTCGTGTTAGAAATATGTCATGTTAAATTACAGATACCAATAAACCTTACTTAAACTCAGCATTGATCATGTGTGGGAGATAAACTCCACGGGGCCAATTCCTTCCCCCACCCCTTGTCCCCCTCCCAGGTTTTGCACTCCTGGCACTTGTCCCCATGCCAAATGCACCTGACTGGGAGCAGTGGGTGGTGGCAGGGATTCTTCTCTCCCCCATCCCTTCCTGCTGTGGGTCCCAGGGCTGGGCAGAGCCACCCAGGCATGATGGGGATGGGAGCACAGTGCTGCTTATCTTCCAGGGGGAGCGGGTGTTGCTTGACATGCGTGGGAGAGCCCAGGGAGCTGGGTGAGGGTGAAGGGTGATGGGTATCCCCGGGGAAGTGATACGCCTTATCAGCAGCAGATTTGGTGTCACCGTAGGGAGCGTGGAGCAGAGAGAGTCTGTCTCCTGTTCGGTGTCACCTCGGCTCCCACCAGCCCCGTGTTCCCAGCTCGCCCTTCCTCAGGAGGGTGGCATGGGTGGGATGGGCTGAGGCAGCGATGGATGCAGCAGCCTGGCTTCTCAGGCTGGGCCACGTAAAACCACGCTGGGCCCCCAGTGCTCAACGCACCACTTAGAGGAGCGCCCAAAATGGGGAGACTGAGGCAGGGAGGTCCACCCTTGGGCTGCCACCACAGTGACAACACACATGTCAGGGCAATGCTGCCCACTGAGGAGTGCCCCCTCCCCCCAAAATCCAGCCCATTGCTGCAGGCTGAGCGGCTGCCCAAGAGCCAGTGGGAAAGGAGCAGCGGGCTGTCCTGGACTGCAGCACAGTGCCCGGCCGGCTGCGCTCACCATGAGCCCTCAGAGCTGGCATCCATCCTTGGCACAGGCAGGGCAGCCCCCTGAGAGCAAGCCAAGGCTGCGTGACACGGCACCAGGCTCCAGGAGAAAGGGAAATGCTAAGAATAGGCTGAGGCAGCGAGGGGAGCAAGATCTCTCCCTGCCTGCTGCCCTGGCAGGATAGAACCTCGAGCCATCAGGGGATGCTCTCCTGGTCCAGGACCCCACACGTGGAGCAGACCCCTCCACCAGTGAAAGCCCAGCCAGCTCGGGGACCACCAGGCTCAGCCATGGGGTGCGTGCACTCTCCATCTCACAGATGAGAGTGGCAGTTAATTGTGCTGGGTCTGGAGGGTCCTGGTGGTGCCCCTGTGCTGCCCCCGGCCACGCAGGCAGATGGACCCCATCGGGGCAAAGCCAGAGCTTGGGGATCACAGAGCCCTCAGTGGCACAGTGGGATGAAGCCCCTTCCCAAAACCCACCCTCAGCCCACTGCAGGTCTTTGCCCTCCCCAGATCCAACCCTTGGCTTTTCCTTCATTCAAACAGCCGCCCGCCCCTGCGCAGGGATCACGAGCTCCAGCTGCCTGGAGGCAGCTCCCATGGCAGCACAGAGGCTTTTCAAGTAAGTTTGGCTTCTGCACTGCCCTGAACAGTGCCTCTTGTTCTCAGGAGCTGATGGCCACGTCCACCCTGCCTTGCTGCAGGGCTCCAGCACTCTCCTCCATGCCAGCCCAGCCGTGCGCTTCGAAGCCGGCGGTGCTGGGTCACTCACTTCACCTTGAGTGACCAGATGGGAAAAAGCCCCAGTGTCCCCAGGACTGCTGGTGCTAATCCAGACCCAAAGAACACCCAAAAAGTGGAGCTGTTGGGCCCTTTCACCACGTGGGTTGGGTGAGGATCCCTGAGGTCAATCCCTGTGCCGATGGCCACAGGCTCAGCCCTCTCGCTAAGGACACCGCAGCGGTGTGTGGGCTTGGGGCTGCCCTGCACCCATCCCTCCTGACCACAACTTCCCAGAGCAGCTGAGGAGCTGCTCCCACGTTATCTGGGCAGCCAGAAACCCCAAGTGTGCTGGCAATACTGGTCCAGCCGAGCACCCACAAGCTGAGCGCTGAGCTCTCTGGACCCCGGTGCCAACACAAACCAGCACCTTGGCGGTGGTACCACCTAATCAGCAGCGATGACCTCAGAAACCTCAGCTCCAGTGGGAACCCCAGCTCTGTGCTGGGCATCCCACGGCTTCCAAGTCCACAGGGACCCCTCAGCACAGCTGCCCAGCGCCGGGGGAGGAATTGGGTGCAGCAGCACATGCTGCGGGGCTGCTTTAATCCTGCTCCAGGTGGCTGCGATCCAGTGCAGGATTTACAGTGCCCTGACCCTGAGCTGTCAAGAAGGAACAGCCAGATTAATGGGGTGGGCGGGTTCGTGCAATAATCGTTTGTTTGATGTGACAAGCCTGATAGGCGTTGATTTACTTACAGACTGATAGGCTTTTAATTGAGCACCTCCGTCCCAGTCACATCAAAGGCAGAGGTTGACAAGGGGCCCCTTTTACCAAAAGCTCCCAGTGACTGACAGATCCTGGATGCTAATTCTCCCAGGGAGGGGGTTCCCTCATTTTCTCTTCTTGGTTGGGTGGCTTTTTTTTTTTTTTCCCCCTCTTTTTCTTTTTTATCCTGGGATCAGCCAGGCCAGGCACAGAGCAAGCCCCTGTTCCTGCAGGAGGGGGTGCCTCTCTGCCCCCTCCCCATCATGCTTACCCAGAACCCCCCAGCAAAGCCAACCCCCCCCCCTGCACAACTCAGCAAGGTGTTTTGGGGTGCCCCTGAAGCCAGGCATCTTGTTGGCCTCGACACCCAGGGTGCTGTAGGCAGGAGGGCACCCATGGCACTGTCCCCATCACGGAGAGGGTCACAGCCCATCTCACCCCTGAGGGTGCCCTTCCTCTTGGCTCCCTGCCCCCAAAACTTGGAGTTCCTCTGGTGAACACCCCTGCCAAACAGCAGCTTTTCCAAGAGGAGGGACGTTGCTTCTGGGGTTGTTCCAGGCTGCTTGCCAGGCTCCGTGCTGGCACAGATGGATCTGGGGGTTAGGGTTTACCCATGGGCACCAGCATGACACCTTACCACACCATTCCCACAGCCAGCACCCTCATCATCATCACAGCACACTTCAGATGGGCCCACCATGGTGCTGACAAGAGCATCCCAGGATAATCCCAGTGTGTATCTGCTCTCCCATCCAGCTCTTGGCCACCGTGGCACCTGCCCATCACCAAACCCACCTCTGGGTCCAGCTGTGCCAGGTAACAGACAGGAGATACTTCCAAGGTGCTGAAAAGCCAGTTCACGGTGGGTTTATTGCTGATTTTTGGCAGGGCAGGGCAGCTGCCTTGCCTTACCTGTGTGAGAACCCAGGGGATTGCCACCTGCCCAGAGAGGGACTATGGGAATGAGCTGTGGGACCAGCAAGGTCACAGTGTGGGCACCCTTGGCCCCAGCCAGCAGGTCTGGAAAAGTGACAGGGAAAAACCCACCAGTGGCTGGGAGATTTTGTGGGAGACTGATGGGAGATTATACTCTTAATGGGAAGTTTAAGGAAGCAGGTATAAATCACAGCTCTTTCCTCTAACCTGTGGTGCAGCCTTACCCTGAGCCTTTGGGCTGGATTAGCACTGGATATTTATGCTTTAAAGGCTGATGTGTTTTTCCACTATCTAACCAGAAATTATTTTCACTGTATCAATGATTAAATATTTTTCCTTTCAGATCACAAGAGTCCAAAAAAAAAAATATAAAATACATGTTTCTGAGAAGGCATTCAAAACAATTTTAAAAGAAAAGGGGGGGGAAAAAAGGGAAAAGAAAAAAAAAACCCAAACCCAAACCCCTCTGAGAGCCCCTTTTGTCATTTGCAACCAATAAAAATGCCTATTGTTATGAAGGGCTCATAAATAATCTGATTTTGGCATGCTTTCATACCATACAGAAAAATGAATAAATTAAACTTGATTTACAGCCTTTTTCATTTTTATTAGAGCCGCTCCAAACATTTTATGGAAGGTACGTGCCAGATGAGCTACACCAAATGGTTTGAGGCTCCGGCCCTGATATTATAGAAATTAAGTTGTTTTAATTTGCATAGTTTAATTAACTAATACTGGCAGAGGGAAAAAGAAAAACAGAGGTAAAAGTGATTTTCTTTGTGGGTGTCTGAGGAGTAAATGAAGCCACCGAGGTAGATCCTCCCCCCCCCAACCACCCCTCAAAGTGCTTGAGCTGGTGCCAGGGTGGGGAAATGCCTGCGTCCCCTTGGTGCTTTTGGGGTGGTGGTGGGAAGTGGAGGGGGGTTTGGTGCTGTGGGAAGTGCTTGGTTAACCCAGCATCACTTCCCTCTGCTTTGACAGTGATGGATTATGGGGGGTTGCTGTCACCCTCCTGCTTTAGAGATGGGGAAACTGAGGCACGTAAGCTAGGCTGCTTGGTGCATCATGCTATGAAAGGCTGGTTTATGGGGGATAATACCCCAAACCCTCCTTACTAACAACCCGCCTTTGCAACCAAAGACCCCAGCTCTGATCACAGCAGCAGAAAACTTGGAGATTAAGAGGCCAAAAAAAAAAAAAACCCAGAAGAAATAAGCCTGAAGTCAAGTCTCTGTGACCCAAAATCATCCCTGCTGCATGTTTTCATCCTCTTGCCCATCCTCTCGAGGCAAGCAGGGCTTTTTTCCCCCCCCACACACCCCAAACCTCTGAATCCCTTGGGGATGTTCTTCTCCCTCCCAACCCCCTTTCCCCCTTTCCCCCCCCCACCACCCTGCAATTTATCCCATAGAATTTCACACCGGGGGGAAACAGCTTCATTACACCAACAACAGGAAGACCCCACTGATCTGTCAGACAGAAAAACAGCTGTTAGTCACACATCAAGGGAATGGGGAATGGGGAGGGGGGGGGGGGCAAAAAGGGGGGGGAAACCCCCACTCCTTCACCTCTTTTTGCTTTAATGATCACGCTGCTCATCAATGCTAATCACTCTGCAGAGGAGAGCGAGCTGCTCATGGAGGAGCCATCACCCAAGTGAAGCCCCAGTTGGTATCTAAGTGTCTTCCTGCTCTTTTTTTTTTTTTTCCCCTCCCTGAGACATGATTGCTTGGGAAAGAAAGATTAATTCCAACTTTAAAAAGGAAAACACTATTTTTATCATTGCCAGGAGTCTATATGGGTTTAAAAAAAAAAAGAAAAAAAAAAAGAAAAAGCACCCGCTTGTCGTTTTACATCTTGCAATTTTGTCAGTTGTTTTAAAACATGTCTCCTGTAATAAATAAGATCATTTTTATGCACTTGTTCTGCAGCTTAAAAGAGAGGCCTCGGCTCACACGGCGCTGGGGAGAGGTGGGACTGGGAGGTGGGACTGGGAGAGGGGAGCCGGGCAAGGGAAAACTGCTGGCTCGGGTGGTTTTGCTTCCAGGGAGGCAGCTGGAGGGGGCTGTGGCTGCTTGTGTGTCGTTTATGGGGTGGTGAAGAGAGGGTTTACCTGCAAAACAGCAGGTATACGGCAAGGAAAGCTTGGATCTTCAGAAGTACCTTGGATCCCTGTCCTGCAGCGATGGACAGAGCTGGTCCCTGACATCCCCTGCGGCTGGGACCCAGCTCAGGACTCCCTGATGCCCCTGGTGCACCACTGAGTGAAGCTGCTCCCTGCACTCCCCAAGGAGCGAGGAGGACAAGGTGATTATTCCCAGTTTTCCCAGTTTCCCAGCAGCAATGAAACTGAGAAAGTGATTTATTCCAGAGTAAGAGATGCTGGGAGAGTTCTGGTGATTTAAAACCACTTCTTGCCTTACCCCACCACAGTTTCCCACACAGGCTGCAGCCTCTCTCCTTCCTCACCCACAGAAACCTCCTCAACCCTTCCTGCCTGCTTTGCATCCTCATCTCTGCTGGGACTCGGGATGCCCATGCCTGGAGCAGGCATCTGTTCATGGGGGAAAACACAATCTAGGAGCAAACTTCCCCATATCAGCAACACAAGGACGTGCTGCAAAACCAGAGAGGAGGGTTTTTTTCCTGCCAAAAATAGAGAATAAAAGCACCAAGGGCTCAACAGCACGTGGTCCATGGGTCCATATCCATGCTGCCACTGGCTGCTGACACAGGCAGGTGAAGGAAAACACTCAGCTCCCTGGGAAAAAAACAAACCACACTTTTCTCTGGATGCAGGTCGCCTTTATTTATTTATTTGACACATGGTTTGTGTAAGGACTGCCTCAGAAAGCAATTTCCCAGAAGTCAGGACCGCTGTCCTATCCATCACAAAGGGCACACGTCCTGTGCAGGCAGGGCTGGGACCAAGGGGGTTTTCCCAGCAATCCCTGCACATCACTCATTTCCTAGTTGTTGGGGGTTTTTTGGGGTAGGGTTGTTTTTTTTCCCCCCCTCACTCCTTCAAAACACACAGTGCTGGAAACATTCAGCTGGAAAGCACCTTTCTGCAGCACCCAGAACCGGTGGGGTGAGGCTGGGGAGTGAGGGGGACCCTTCATCTTGTGTCACCCAAAAGCCCAGCTGAGGAGTCATCCCAAATCACTGAAAGATCTTAAAGAAAAACACACAATTCCCCCTTCCACGACCACAAAAATGTCCATTGGTGCTGCTAAGGCTCTGTGCTGGGGATACATCCTTGGAATAACAAACCAGCTTCAATAGCAGCCAGGTGGGGTGAGCCCTGATTGGGGAGCAGAAATGTCATCACTCATTTCTGAAAACAAGACACCTCCCCCCCAGAATAAGAATTATAACCAGAGATGGTAGGGACCATGGACACTGAGTGGGATTCACCATTACCCATGGTGACCCTGAGATGAAGTTTAAATCCAGTGGACACAACGCAGGAGGTAGAGATGTTCTCTGGTGCATCAGCACCAGAGCAGGACCAGGCCTTCAGAACAACCTGAGCATTGGGGGAAATCCATCAGCACAGCCCTGGAGGTATCACTGCTTCAGGCCCTCCCTCTGTTTCAGCATCCATGGAGGGGGTGCAGCCAGCTTTGGGAGGGCTGAGGCATCACCACTGCTCTCACACACTTGTCCCATCTTATTTTAGGGGATTTTCTTAAGGCCATGCTGCTGTTGGCCTGTGACTCGAGGGATTTGTAGGAAAGACTTCTTTTTTTCCCCCTCTTTCCTTCTCCCTTGAATGGCCCCTTGGGAAGGCAGCACTGCTCCATCCACATCCCCGCTGTCCGGGTTGAATCGATCCTGTGGTCAGCTTTGGGAAGGGGAGGGGAGGGGAAGAAAAGAAGAAGAAGAAGAGCACACAAAAAAAAGCCTCTCAGAGAGGAAAAATTGACAGGTCTGACCATGGAAAAGCAGGACTCACTGTCAGGCTGTGCTGGGGCAATGCTGGTGCTCGCTCAGGAAACCCAGTGAAGCTTTTCCTCCCAGAGCACAGCGTGTGGTGCAGGGGGGCTGTATGAAGCCAGCAACCTGCCAGGAGTTAGTGTGAGGAATTAGAGGTGTCTGTCCCTCTCCCCTCACCCTCGCTGGGTAGGCAGGAGGTACTGAAACCCAAACCCAGGGAGGGCAGAGGCAGGTCTGCAGCCCCAGGAAAGGGGGGTTCCTTCCCCACCAGCCCCAGCTCTGCTGCGAGCCATCACCATGACCCCGCTGTCTGGAAACCATCCGCCTTCAACCAGAGGCACTTGAAGGGAAACACTGAGAGTGTCCAACACCCAGGGCTGTAAACGTGCCAGCAGCACACCCAGCATTCCGGGGCACAGGTCACCAGGCTCTCAGCATGGGGTTTGTTCATGATAAGCTGTGATTTCAGCAGTGACATCACCCCAGTGCACTGAACACTCACTCCTCTGTGTTTTGGTACCTGAGCTGGCAGTGCTGTGCAGGTGGAGCATCCACCCAGCCCCTCACCTTCCTTTCCTAAGCACCCCACATCACTATCCTCCAGGCCAAAGGTATTTGGTGCTCACCCCAGCCCGGTGCCTCAGTTTCCCATCTCCATCCCTTTGCACATCTCTCCCCAAGTCCTCATTTTCCCACCAGCTCCCAGTTGAAGCCCTGGAGAGCCAGTAGAGCAGCTCCCCAGCCCACAGCTACCACGCACAGCTCCAGGTTGGATGCAACAAGGTAAAGGTAAACAAGGTAAAGCTCCGAGATTTATCCAGATACCTCAGGTCCTCATAGAAAGATCTCAGTGGGATGGTGGTTTTCAGCCCCCTTGACTGCAGAGCCCCAGGGGTTTGGGAATGTAACTCAAAGATGTCTCAACTGGCACATTTTTAAGACTCCACCAACTAAAGAACGTAGAAAATCCCTGAGAGGGATACTGCAGGTATGTAAGGGAAGAGCAGGACCTGGGGTAAGATCTGCCCCATTCGCTGTGCTGCAGGTGCCCTGAACGCATCCCTGATGGCTGCAAATGTATCAGTGGCATGAAATGATGGTCACTCCCCCCCAGAACTGAAAATGCTGTGACAGCCAACTGCTGCTGCTGTTAAAGTACTGAATGTGAAATAGAATGTGTGGATGTGACCTGTGTCAGCCCCCCAAGGTTTGGGCAATGCTGCCATCCCACCAGCAAGCCCAGCGCTTCCCCAGATCGCACACGGGCTGTCTCGGGCCAGCAGGGACGTGGAGCTGCATCTGCAGGGACATGGGGGTCTTGCTCTGCCCCACGGCTCTGTGCAACCCCAGGCACGGTGCTGGGAGCCCTCGTGGTGTGTGGTGCTGGGGTAGGACAGGGTGCAGGGCATGAATGCTGGGCACAGGGGCTGGTCTGGGTGTAGGGCATCAGCACTGGGTGCAGGATTTGGGTGCAGGATTTGGGGACAGACTGGATACAGGAGGCATTGCTGAGCTGTGCCATGCAAAGCTGGGCCAGGCTGATCTCACCTATGCCGTGCCATGCCATGCTGTGCCAGCTCAGCCATGCCGGACCATGGTAAGCCATGCCAGCTGAGCCATGCTGTGTCATGCCAAGTCATACCAGTCATATCACCCTTTGCCAGCCAAGCTGTGTCACGCCGTACCAAAGCTGTGGCAGCCAAGCTGTGCCCTGCCATGCCAAGCTGTTCTATCCCGGCTGAGCTGTGCCATGCCATGCCATGCCATGCCAGCCGAGCTGTGCCATGCCATGCCAAGCTGTTCTATCCCGGCTGAGCTGTGCCATGCCATGCCATGCCATGCCATGCCAGCCGAGCTGTGCCATGCCATGCCAAACCTTGACGGGCTGTGCCACCCCACACCAAGCTGTGCCAGCAAACCGTGCCATGCCATGTCAAGCTGTGCCAGCCATGCCAGCCGAGCTGTGCCATGCCATGCCATGCCATTCCATGCCAGTGTGTGCCAAGCTGTGCCATGCCATGCTGTTCCATGCCATGCCAGACTGTGCCAGCTGAGCTGTGCCATGCCATGCCAGGCTGTTCCAGCCGAGCTGTGCCATGCCATGCCATGCCATGCCATGCCATGCCATGCCAGACTGTGCCAGCCGAGCTATGCCATGCCATGCCAAGCCAAGCCGTTCCATGCCATGCCAGGCTATTCCAGCCGAGCCACGCCATGCCATGCCAAGCCGTGCCAGCCGAGCCGTGCCAGCCGAGCCGTGCCGCCGTACTCCGCGCACCGCCGATCCGCTCCGGTCCGTGCGGTGCCGTGCGGTGCCGTGGGCGGCTCTCCCCCACGCGGCGGCGCGGCGCGGGGCGGCGGCGGCGGCGGCGGCGGCGGCTCGCCCCCCCCACCGGCGGCTCTCCCCGCCCCGGGGGCCCGGCCGGGCGCGGATTGGTGCGCGGCGCCGGCCCCCTCGGAGCGCGGCCGCCATCGGGGCTATTTGACGTGTCGGTGGGGCCGGGGAAGGGTTTCGTCTCGCCGGGGCCGCCGCCGCCGCCGCTCCGCCGCCCGCCCGGCCCGGCCCGGCCCCGCGGAGCCCGGCGCTCCCCTCCCCTCCCCCCCCCCCTTCCCCCCCCCCCTTTCCCTCTGCCGCCCGCCCCAAATGAGCGGTGCCCCCGGCGGGCCCCGGCCGAGGACCCCGCCGAGCCGCGGAGCCGCGGGCGCCCCGTCGCCCCGGCCGCCCCCCGCCGACCCGCTGCGCCAGGCCAGCCGGCTGCCCATCCGCGTCCTGAAGATGCTCAGCGCCCACGGCGGACACCTCCTGCACCCCGAATACCTCCAGCCGCTCTCCTCCACGCCCGTCAGCCCCATCGAGGTCAGTGCCCGCCGCCCCCGCCCGCTCCCCCGGCGTCCCCCGTCCTTCCCCCCCCCCCCCCACCTTGCCCGGCGCTCCCGGTTCCTCCCGGCCGGGCTCATCCCTTTCCCGGCGCAGCCCGGCCGCTCCTTCCCTTCCCCTCTCCGCTGCAGCCCGGCTTCCTCCCACCACCACCCCAGCCCGGTCCTTCTCCCCGGCCGGGCTCATCGCCCGCCTCCCCTCCTCCCATCCCCCGCGCCCTGGCTCGGCGCCGGCCCCGCTGCACCCGCGGTTTTTTGGGGGTGGGATGGGGGAGGTAAGGAAGGGGGGTGGGGGTTGGGATGGGGGGGGGGGGGGGGGGCCGAGCCGGGGGTGCCGTCGGGGTGTCCCCCCTCCTTGACCGGCTCCGCTCCGCCCGCAGCTGGACGCCAAGAAGAGCCCGCTGGCGCTGCTGGCCCAGACCTGCTCGCAGATCGGCAAGCCCGACCCGCCGCCCTCCTCCAAGCTGAACGCCGTGGCCTCCGCCGGGCTGCCCGCCGCCGAGAAGGAGCCCGCCGCCCGCCCCGCCGCCCTGAAGCCGCCGGGCAGCGGGGACGCTCCGCCAGAGGACAAGTCCAGCTTCAAACCCTACTCGAAGGGCGGCGGGGAGCCGCGCAAGGAGGGCGGCTCGGATAAGGCCGGCTTTCGGGTACCCAGCGCCGCTTGCCCGCCGTTCCCCCCGCACGCCGCCGCCTCGCCCGGCGGCTCCCGCGGCGCTTCCCCGCAGCACGCCGACCCTAAGGGCGCCGAGGAGAAGAAGGAGCCCGAAGCGGGCAAACCCAGCCCCGAGGGGACGGGCGGGGGGCTGGGGCGAGGGGCGGCGGAGCCCGGGGCGCACGGCGAGCCCCCCTCGGGCCGTAAATCGGAGCCCCCCGCCCTGACGCCCGCCGGCCATGTGGCCCCCGTCTCGCCCTACAAGCCGGGCCACTCCGTCTTCCCCCTGCCGCCTTCCAGCATCGGCTACCACGGCTCCATCGTGGGCGCCTACGCCGGCTACCCATCCCAGTTCGTGCCCGGGCTGGACCCCACCAAGCCGGGCCTGGTGGGCAGCCAGCTGCCGGGGGCACTGGGGCTGCCGGGCAAGCCGCCCAGCTCCAGCCCGCTCACCGGGGCCTCGCCGCCCTCCTTCATGCAGGGATTATGCCGGGACCCGTATTGCCTGAGCTACCACAGCGCCTCGCACCTGGGCTCCAGCAACTGCTCCAGCTGCGTGCACGACCCTGGCAGCCTGAAGAGCGGATACCCCTTGGTGTACCCCACGCACCCCCTGCACTCGGTGCACACCACGCTCTCCTCCAGCGGTACCCCCAGCCTGCCCGGCCACCCCCTCTACACCTACGGCTTCATGCTGCAGAACGACCCCCTGCCCCACATATGCAACTGGGTGTCTGCCAGCGGACCCTGCGACAAGAGGTTTGCCACCTCGGAGGAGCTGCTCACCCACCTACGGACCCACACGGCCTTGCCGGGGGCGGAAAAACTCTTGGCGGGTTACCCTACCTCCGGGCTGGGCTCCGCAGCCTCCTGCCACCTCCATCTCCCGCCCGCCGCCCCGGGGAGCCCCAACACGTTACCTGCCTCCCTCTCCTTGAGGAGCCCACACACTTTGGGACTAAACAGGTACCACCCTTACGGCAAGAGCCATTTGCCCACGGCCGGTGCTCTGCCGGTGCCCTCCTTGCCGGCCGCCGGACCTTACTACTCTCCATACGCTCTCTACGGCCAAAGACTAACTTCAGCTTCTGCACTGGGATATCAGTAACTACAGCAGCCCCTTTCCCCTGCTCCAGCCCCCCTCCCAACCCCGCTCTTTCCTTGGACTGTGTATTTATTTACTGTATGTTAGCTTAAAGCTGGGAATATAAGTGCATTAATACACCAATGAATCAATGGTATGCAAAAAGTCTGTGTCCAAAAAAAAAAAAAAAAGAAAAAAGAAAAAAAAAATACCTTTACTTTGCAGGTGTGGGGCTTTTCTTTTCCCCTTCTGTTTCTTTTGAATTTTTTTTTTCCCCCCTTCCCCTTTCTTAATTTCCCTCCCCCCTCCCCTCTGAGAAATTCTTGCATGACTCCTGACCTACAAGGTGGGAGGGGGGAAAAAGCGTTTCTTCCTCTCCCCCCCCCCCCTCCCCCTCTGTGTTTATCGTTCTGGGATTCTGTTTTTCTTCATTTGTAAAGTTAACAGATGTAATTTTTAAATTTTTTTCTTTTTGTTTTTTTTTTTTCCCCTCCCCCCCCTCTTCCCAATTTTTTTTTTTTTGGGGCTGGGGGTACCCGCGGTGCATGGATGGGCGAAAGGATGCTCTGCCCGCCGACCTCCCCCCCCAACCTTTCCCCACACACACACACCCCCTCCTCCCCATCATCCCACACCGCAGCTCTTCCTCTGTGACCATCGCTCCCACCCGCGGCCGGACCCGCCGTGGGAAGCAGGACCGTACCCTCCCCCTCTATACCCACCCCCTTCCTCCCCATAAACACCCCCCACACACACATACCCCATCCCCGGTACTCCCGGGGTGGGTTTGGGGGCGAAGAGCGGCGGCTCCAGCGGGCAGGACCGGTGCGCCCCGGAGGGCGCTGAGCCCCGGCGCCCCTCGGCCGGAGCAGCGGGAGGGCGGCGAGCGTGGCGGGTGGATGAGCTCCGGCTTGGTAAGTCTTATTTTGTTAATAAATGACTCTTGGTTATATTATTCACCCTCTGGTGTCTTCTCTCGTCCCTCCCCGCGCGGCGCGGACCCGCCGCCGGGGCTGGAAGGGGGGAGTGGGGAGGAGGAGGAGGAGGAGGAGGAGGGGGGGGTGTGGAACTGCGTACCGGGACCGGGAAGGGATTCATGCCGGGACCGGGGCGATGGGGAGGGGTTGTGTGTGTGGTGTGGTGTGTGTGTGTGGGGGGGGGGAAGATGCTCCGTGCCGGGCCCGCGGGTCCCCAGCACCATCTAGCGGCAGCGGCCGGTGCGGAGCATCCGCGGAGCTCGGCGGGACCCAGCGCGGCCCCCGCTGCATCCCCGGGCATCGCTGCCGGCTGGGTGGCGGCTGTAGGGAGGGGGCTGGTTGGGGGGGAATGGGTAGGGGGAATAGGGGTGTCCGGGGGTCTCCTCGCTTCCTTTTCCTTCGCGTGTGGGTTGATTTATTTATTTTTTTACCCTGGGAGGGGAGCGCCGGGTTTTCTCGTGCGTGGCGGAGGAGGGAAGGTTCGAGAAGGCGTTGGAGCTGAAATCGATGCGAAGGGCCCCGGTGTGTGTGTGTTTGGTGTGTGGGGTGGGGATGTGGGGTCTGTGTTCCCTCCCCGGGACGTGGGGCAGGACCCTCGGACCTGCAGCCCCCCGCGGGCGTTCAGATTTTGGGATGCAGTTGCACTACGAGAGGGGATCTGGACCCGGGGGGTGGGGGTGGGGGGGCAGATGCGAGGAAGCCGTGTCGTCCCCCCTGTTTTCCCCCCCATTTCAGCTTGTTGCCGTCTGTGCGAGGAGCCGCGGGGTGTGTGCGGGGATGGGGACGGGGTGGGGGTGATAAATGGCCCCGAATGGGGTATCGCTGCCATCGCTCCCCTGCGGGGATCACCCGCCATGCACCCTGCCTGCGGCATGAGGGGGGGCCCGGCAGCTGCAGGTGGGGGACCCCTCTGCTTACCCTATGCCCCGAGGCTTTTTATTCCCCACCTTGGCAGCGGGACCCCCAACCATGCCCCCGTTCCCCCTGAAATTCCCCAGGCTCCTATTACCCCACATATTTCCCCCCCCTTTTTTCTTTTTCCTCTCTGCTGTTGAGTACTTTACTCCTGTTGCATTTTGGGTGAGTCATGCAATTAATCCCAGTTAATTGCCTTCTCTATATTGCCTTATGCCCTGTGTTTAAATTCCTTTGTGTCCTTTGAGCTGAAAAATAATGCGCTTAAAACGGGGGCTTGTTTTGCCAGTGGGATTTTTATTTTCCTGCCTGTTCGTGCGAGCGTGGCCTTAGGCAGGGAGGGCCCCAGTCAGAGCCTGGTGCTGGAAATGGGAGAGGCTGGTGGTGTTTGGGGGGGCTGGTCTCCCCTCATCTGGCAGAGGGATGGGCAAGCAGCATCCCTGCGCTCTCCAAGGCTGGGGAGAGGAAGGTTTTGTGGGTCTGCGGCTACCCTTTGCCCTGCCGTGGATGTGGCTCGTGTCTGGATCTGCCCAGGGTTCTGCCCGTGGTGGTCCCGCTCCTTCAGGGTGGGATGTTTGCAGGATGAGGGCCTGGGATGTGCAGCACCAGGTTTGGAGCGGAGGGGACTTTGCAGTGGGTGTTTGTTCTGCCCAGCCAGCAGCGGTAGGAAGGGGATGCCAGGCCAGGCTGCCGTGACCATGCTGGTGTCTCCCATCCCCATGTCCCAGCTGGATGCTGAACCCTTTGGCTCCGGGCGTTGCCGCCGATGCTCCCCGTAGAGCAGGGTGTCACGGGGCAGTGGGCAGAGCATCAACAGGGCAGCTCTGCCATGGGGCTACACAATGGCATTTGAAGGCATGCCAGGCCCCTTACCATCCCAGCAGCATCACCGGTCCAGGGATGTGGCTCCCGCTCCCACCGGTGATGCTGCTCGGTGTCAGCTTCGCTCGGGTGCCGCCGGTCCCCAGCATCCATCATGGCTCTGAGGCTGCAGCTCCGAAACGCCGTGTCTGTCGTGGGTCCCTGCGCAGCGTTTTGTTCCGCTGTGTTCCTCCCCAGCCATAGCCAGGCACCTCTGCTGCCAGCGCTGCTGGAGACCCTCACATTGTGGGGGGAGAGGGTGATGCCCACGGATGTGCCCAAGTCATGATGGCCCAGCGCAGCCAACACCGTGTCTCAGGACTGCCGGTGCTGTGCCTCATGCCAGCCAGGCTGGGCAGCGGGCAAGGGGCTCCCGCAGCCCCCCATCCTGCCAGACCCCTTCTCCCAGAGCAGGGCAAGCTGCTGGGTGCATCCTCCCTTCACGGCCACGGGCCATCTCCCCTCTTCCCCCAGACCTCTCCTCATTCCAGGATGCTCCCAGCTCCGAAACTGCGCCCGCGCGCCATCCCTCCGCCGATGATGGGAGCTGGGTGCTGCTTGGATACCTCCTGCCTCTCAGAAGGCTCCCTGAGGAGTATTTTTTTTCCCCTCCCTGAAGACTGCAGCACCGGGGCCAGGCTGTGTAAACACAGCAAAGTATCATCTGATAGCAGCCGACACTCCGGGGCTTTATCTGCTGGGGAATGATTGTGTTGCCAATATATTAAATAACTCCCTATCTAATGTATGCCCAGGTTACTGCAGAATTCATTTTGTAATAAGAGCGCTGGGATGCACTTTATTAATCATCCTGTCTAACAACCTGCACTCCACAGTTTCGGTTTGATTTGATTCAATCCTGTCTTTCTGCAAAATATATGGCTGAGTGGGTCGGATAATGTATGGCTTAATTTAGAGTTGTATGGGTTTGAATTACCATTTTCATAATGTGCTGTGCATTAATGTGTTGCATCATTTATAGAGAAAAATGTGCGAGGTTTCAAACCTCTCCGGGAGGCAAAAGTCACCTAAAGGGAACGCGGAGCGACAGGGAAAGGGGGGATAAAAGGGGCCTTTCAAACCCAGCTGGAGAAAGGGGGGTGGGGGGTGGGTTTGGGGTGGGAGGGCAGGGGTTTGGATAATCCAGGTGGGCGTCAGGCACGGGAACGGTGGGTTTGGGGCTGTAACGGTGGCTCCCATCCCTATGGCACAACGGCAACTTCTCCATCTCCCCTTGGAGCTGGCGGGGACCTCCAGCGCTTGACTCGCCGGTGACCCCGATGCCGGCGCTCGCCGCGATCGCGCCCGCCGTCAGTCACCCCGCGCCGCGAGGAAAAAGAGCTCTGATTATCCAAATACAGTCATTAAAGGGGAAATGTGTTTTTTAGGACTGTCAGGGTGATTAATGAGGGTTAGCAATCCTTGCAAATGCACTTGTTTAGTCTAACTGGCAGCCTCTATTTTCCTATTGATTTATTGCCGCAGTTGCCGGGGCCGCGGTGTGTGTGTGTGTGTATGGAAAGAGCTGGGACGCTCCGGGACTGGAGAGCATGCAGAGGGGCCCGGCAGAGCGGCATGGCACGCTTGGCTATGCCGGGCTGTTGGAACAAAGGCAACATTATACCTTGTGCTGGGGAGAGGAGTGACTTGGACTCACAGGCAGAGCAGCCCCTGCCGTGCTTGCGTGCCTTCTAAATATCCCCGTTTGTGGAGCCCGAAGCCCATCTGACCACAAACGGTCTCCGTCCACCCAATAAATATGGGAATGAAAGAGCGAGGCCGTAGTTTCTTCTTGTTGTTTTTCCTTCCTCTCCTGCACGCAAATCCCCCGTGTCTTTTAGGTGATGCAGAGGTGTCTGCCCGCAGATGTACAAGGCGTTTTCAGAGCCCGGACCAGAGCACAAAGTCTTCGAGGGCCGGTTGAGAGGAGGTCAGGTCAGGATGCGAGGGCCGGAGCAGAAGTGATGGTGGGTGGATGAGAAAGTTTCTCCCTTGCATAAAGCAGCTTTTCTTTCCGTGTGAGGCCCGGTGGAAGCTCAGCAGAATATGGGCTCTGTGCTTGTCCTCCCAGCTGGAGCGGCGCGGACACCTCCTGTCCCCACGCCAGCATCCCCACAACCAGCCCGGAGGTTTGCTCTGAGGGATGCTTCATGGGAGTGAACCCGGACAGACAGACCTGGAGACAGCCCCCCTGGCATCCGATGCTGCTGCTGCTGGAGCTCCTGCTGCCCTGGGCCTGGGAGCACCAGGGTGCAAAGCTGCTCCCCCCAGTTCACAGCCGTGCTGGAGCATGGTGCTGCCCAGCCCGGGGGGCCAGTTTCAGTGGCAGTTTCACGACACAAGTGACCAGAGGCCTTGGAAGAGGCGAGTGAAGAGCAAAAGCCTCGAGGTGCTCAGGGAGCTCCCCTCCAAGCCAGAAGAGTGTGGGCAAGCACCCAGGGGACTGGGAACACTGCAGCTGGGAGAGGGCTACCACATGGGCTTGATGCCCCTGCTGCAACCTCCCTGGATGTACAGTGGTGTGAATCCCACCAGCGGCACCACCGTAGCTCACACCAGCGATGCACCAATGTCTTCCCCACTGTACCAGGACACCCTGTTTTGGCTGGGCACCCGTTACCCCCACAGGAAGCACCCAGGGTGACCCATGGCCACGGCTCGATGCTTCTTCTCCAAGCTCCAATGCCAGGTCCCCGAGCCAGGCGACTCACACCAGCTCACAACAAGGCAATCCAGCACGGGGTCCCTTCCTGGCTCCAAAGCACCCTGTTCTTTGGGCTGAACCCCCAAAACCCGTGCTGGGCTGCAGCCATTCCCTGCAGAGCGCAGCCCCGCTCGCACGGATTGACACCAGCGCGTGTGTAAGTGATACTGTTCATTACTGTGATGCATGGTTAATAGTTATCTCTCTGTTTATTATCATGATGAATAACTGAAGAGCTGTAATTCTGTATACACAAATGTTTCAGCTAAACGCTCGCTGGAACGCTGGGGGAGACGCTGGGCTGACAGCTCAGTTTACAGAGTATATTCCTTTAGCTCAATTCACAATAACAAACAGATTTCCACAGCCCATAATGTTTTCTAACATGGTGTTTATGGAAACCTCCCAGAGCAGCTTTTTACCATGACTTCATCCCACCTTCCAGTGCGGCGCACGGGATGGGAAAGGGTGGGGGTGAGACCTCTGCAAGGACAGACCCACGTGGGACATGCCTTTGCAAGAGCAGATGGTGGGATGCTGAGCTGACCCTGATGGGCTGAGCAGGACTGGGTGGCACACTGGCTGCTGCACAGGGTTCAACACGACCTCTGCCAGCACCTCATGGTCCCAAGCACCAAGGACCATCCATCCCGACACAGAGAGATGGAGGCGGGTGAAGGACACGCAGCATCCCAGGCGCCTGGCAGCTTTTGGGGGGGCTGTAGCCCCAGCCAGCAGACACCCTGCCAGAGCAGAGAACTGAAGCGGCCTTTTTTGCATCCCCCACCACATTGGTGAGAGGGCAGCTCCACAGGAAGCACCACTGCAGGTTGGGCATCTCCACCGGTGCCTCACTGAGACAGGGAGACGATGCTGCTGCTCCCAGGAAAAAAGGGACTGGTGGGATCCTGGGGGTGCTGGTACCACCTTGCTGTGAGCACGCAGGAGGGCAGACTGAAGCACCCCAAAGATTTGCTGTGGTTTTGCTTCTTGTCTTGTTTGCTCACTGCTGCCCATGTCCAGATGACACCACAGTCCTCTGCCTGTGGCTGGGCTGGCAGGGGGGAGCGCTCAGCCCTCTCTCTGTCCCTGCTTGGGGCGAGCGCTTGCCCAAGGATGGGGCTGCTCATCACCCCTTCAGCGAGCCCAGGAGCCCTGCTGTGCTGGGCAGAGCTCTGGTAGAACTGACTGTTACCACTGGAGCAACGGTCACCTTCACAGGGGGTTGTTCCAGGTCCCTGTATGGGCTCGGTGACATCCACAGGGCCAGAGTGGGATGATGACCAGGTCCTCCCTCCAAGGTGGGAAGAGCTGTGTTCTGTGGGAAACATCTCTGCTGTGAAGGGAAGTGGGAGCCAGGCTTGCAGGGAGATGCTGAGCTGTCAACCCAGGGCTGGAAGAAAGGTTCTTGCTCAGCCTGCCCCAGAACCCAGCCCCTCATGTGGCAGGGCTGGGGAAGGGGGATTCTCTGCCCCAGCTGCTGGGGAATGGAACCAAAAAGCTCTCTGTCCTTTGGGGGCTTCTGCACGTCCCCTGGGGTCTGGCTGAATTTTGTATTAGGAACAACTCCTTGGGAAGGGCTCTCTGGGCATGCACCCGCTCCCCTGGCTGCAGAGATGCGCTCTGGTAACGATGGTGATGTGCAACAGTAATTCCCAGACATCCATGACTCTCATGCTGCATCGGAGCAGCATCAGCTGTCCCCCTGTCCTGCAGCACGCATCCCTGGAGCCTCTGCACTGGTTCCAGCTCGCTTGGTAGCAGAAGAACCTGCACAGCTTCTTGGGAACAAGGAGCTGGGAGCAGCCCCGGGGCCAGAATCAGCTGGGCTTCTCATCAGGGAGCACCAGGCTGAGGATTTCTGAGCATCCCAGCCCCAGCAGCCAGGTGACTTTGCTGTACCACATCCTGGGGTGAGGCTGCACCCACAGCCCTCCCAGCCACAGGAGAAGCTCTGGCAGCATCAGGGTCTATCCCATCATTTTGGGGGGAGGGGGTTGGCTCACACTGCTTGTGTACAGCACCCAGCGTGCTCACAGAGGAGTTTGGGGGGAGATGGAGGACAGGGCAGAGCCAGCACGGGGCTGGCAGCTGTGGGGGCTGTGTGGGGGGGTGCTCTGTGCAGGCTGGGGCATGGGGGGAGCTCATCACCGAGCTGCAGCACAGCAGAGAGGATGGGGAGCAGGCACAGGAGCCCTTCTGGCTCGCAGCCTTTGGCTGCTCTGGGTGCACCCCACATTGCACACTGATACCCATCCTTTTGCACCCCAGTGCTGTGCAGCCATGGGCTTTTTTTTTGGGGGGGGGGGGGGGAGAAGGGGAGAGGAGCCAGTTTCCTCCACGGCACCAGCATGGAGCAGCGTACCTGGGATGCTGCCTGCATTCTGCATCCCACCGCCAGCCCCGGGGGTGCCCCTGCCCATCCCTCTCCCCCGTGCCCTTGCCTCTGCTGCTGTGAACAGCCCTTTTATCTCTTGGGTAGGTACAAATGGAGCTGTCAGATGCGATCAGCCCTGCAATATGACAGGTTGCGGGAGCCGGGGCCCCTCGAACAGAGCAGCCTTGTCTGTCAGAGCCGCCTGACACTCCCCATAATGGCCAGATGGATGAGACTCTGAAAGTAGGGCCCGGCGCGTTTTCAACTCTATTTTGGGTGAAAACACTTCTTGAAAGATCTTGAAAGGAGCTGGCAGTTTAGTAGTTCAAATGATTAATGAGCACTGGCTCTGCCGGGTGGATTTCTCGCGCCGTGCCAGCAGCCGGGCTGCTCCAGTGGGCCAAGACACGCTGCACTCCCCACCCCCCTTTCCCCTTCTCCTGGTTCCCCCTACCCCCCTCCCTCCTTTCCCCTCCCTTCTTCTCCCCAAAAAACACCCCTCCCTCTCCCCTTGGTTTTCCCGGAAATGACACCAACGCGACAGGCCCCGCATATGGAAAAAGTTAAATATAAATTACTGCTGAAAGAGGCCTCGCTGAGCGGGGTGAGCTGGAGATGTTTATGGATTCAGAAACACGGGCCTGCATATGTATTTAGGGATGACAAATGTGATTCAATAAGTCAGGAATTTCTCCGTGGGCTGAGGCGGGACCCGCGCGGCGCGGGCGCTGCTCTGGGCTCTCCGGCTCGGCCACGCCAGCGCCATAAATCCTACAGACAGGCTCCTTTTTCCTTCCCAGGCAGCTCGGGGTTTATTTTTGTTTGGTTTTAGGTTGTTGTTTTTTGGGGTTTGGGGTGGGTTTTTTTTCCCCCCCTCCCCACAGCTCTGGATCAGATTGTGTTGTTGCATCGCCCGTGCTCAGACTGGGGATGGCACTGATGGCACCGCTCTGTGATTGGGATCTCTGCATGTGTGTGTCCCCCCACTCCCCGGGGTTTTGGGGGCTTTGGGGGCTTGGGAAAACCTAACTGATGCTCTGCATGGGTCACTGGGCGCTGTGCCATCCACACCATTGCCGCTGCCAGGCACGTCCCCGTCCCCAGGCTCGCCCATCCTCCCCAGAGAGCCGGGCTCGGCAGAGCAGCCGGACCCTTCGGGACTGTCAGTGGATGATTAATGACCAACAACCCCCAGGCTGCCCCAACTGCCAGTTTGGGTGTTGTTTGACCCAGTGAGTTTGAGTTCAGACATACTTCTGCAAGTCACTTCACACTGGCAGTCTCATGGGGTGGCCAGTGGATCCCCCTCCCAAACTGCCCTGAGCTCCACGCTGCTCTTTACCATCTCACTTGGGGTGCACCATGTTGGGGACCACAACAAAGGAACACAAGAAATCCCTAAACTAAACTCCAGCTGCTGTGGTGAGGACAGGCAGGGATGCTGGACCCAGGGCAAGGATGCTGGACCCATGGCAGGGATGCTGGACCCATGGCAGGGATGCCGGATCCATGGCAGGGACACTGCATCCATGGCAGGGATGCTGGACCCATGGCAGGGATGCTGGACCCGTGGCAGGGATGCTGAATCCATGGCAGGGACACTGTATCCATGGCAGGGATGCTGGACCCATGGCAGGGATGCTGGACCCATGGCAGGGATGCTGAATCCATGGCAGGAATGCCAGATCCATGGCAGGGATGCTGCCATGTCCCATG
The DNA here is from genome assembly GCA_022605955.1 of Rallus limicola. NCBI lineage: Eukaryota > Metazoa > Chordata > Aves > Gruiformes > Rallidae > Rallus > Rallus limicola. The sequence goes on from JAKCOZ010000044.1 coordinate 3,333,657, forward strand.
CAGAAATTCTGGATTCAGGGTGGCAAATCCCAACAAACCTGCAGCAATGGGCAACGCAGGAGCCATTCCCTCTGCTCCCCCCCCCATCCTGCACTCTCCATGGAGCTCACAGGGAAGTGCCTTTCGGGGGGGGGGTCAGCACCCAGCCAGGCTTTTGACCGACAGCCACATTCCTTTGTCCTGATTTTATTCGTTAGCAGCGTTTGGCCTGGACACAGAGACAGCTAATGAGGGACTGAGTTTATTGCAGTTTGATTTTTCTGTTAAAACAATACAATAAAATAAATGCACTTGGAAATCTGGTATGTGTTTGTACATAGTAGATTTATGGCTCTGGAGGCTTCCAGAGAGACGCAGCCTTTCATTCCCTTCCTTATTGGAACAGATCATATTGCAGAGTTTAAAGGGCTCTGGAGTTGTGATTTATTTGAAGGGAGAAACTAGGGAAATCCAACTATCTGTTCCCTGGCTCAGATCATCCAGTAACTCCCTGGCCAAGGGGATGGATCTGCACCTCCTCCACGGATTCCTTTCCCCCTCCCCCCCCCCCCCCCGCCCCCTCTCCTGTCGCTTACATTATCCCGCTCTAAATATATCACCAAGACAGGGCTGACTCCTGACCTGGGCTTCAGCACCTCGCTGAGGCTTCCCCAGCCCTTCCCGGAATCCCACAAATAAATCACCTTCCTGGAGCCCTTTCTGAGCTCCTCCACACCGCTCACGGGACCTGACCTGCGCAGGGCTGGCCGCTGCCTTGATCCAGAGCAGAGATCAAGGCACAGATCTTGGGTTTTATCTCTGGAATCGGGTGATGAATCCAAGCCATGGGGCCCTGGTTCCTTTGGAAGGAGCCTCATCCCCTCCTTCCCTGCGTTTGCAGGGCAGAGGAGAACCCAGCAGTTTGAATCCAGGGCAGGATTTGTGCCTGAAAGCCTTTTTCCACGTGTTTTCTAACCCACAGGCCCCAGCCTTGCTCATTCCAGCTTGGCTGGACCTGTCAGTGTCTGGGTGATGCCACGGCTCCAGCATCCCAGCAGAACCAGTCTTGGGGCCGGGGCTGCCACAACCGCTTCCCTCCTTCCCCTGCTGAGGAAAACCAGGTTTGGTCCCTCTCTGGGGTCTCCTGCACCCTGGGGATGAAGCACCTTGATGGGGGACAACCAGAGCATCACCACAACGGCTCAACGCTCGGAGCTGTGTACCCTGGCACCACCCCGGTCATCCCAGTGGTTCCCACCAGCAGGAACAGGGTGAGACTGTTCCCCCCAGCCCAAAACCAGGCTTTTCCTAAAGCATTTGGTATTTGCAGGCAGGAACACTGGGTGGGTTTGTGCAAGACCCCTCCTGTTTCTCCCTGGTGCCTCTGGGACATTCGGGAATGACCAGCTGAGTCCCACCAGCAGCATCCATCCTTCCCCGTGCTGTGTTGGGAAGGTGGAGATTATCCTTTGCTGCTGCTGTGACCATCTCAGGGCAGAGGGACAGAGAAAGGGAAGGAGAGACCCATCTTTCCAGCCTTGGGGGACCCTGCTCTGGCAGCCACTCTCCTCCTCCTGTCCCCAACTCCATCCCAGCTTCTCCAGCCCGTGTTTTTCACCGGGTATTTTCTCCCCCTGTGCACAGACAGGCTCTGTTTGCCATTAGCTTCCCCTCCTCAGCCCTAGGACCTGAGCCGAGTGCTAATTCTCACGCATGTTTCGGGTAAATCTACTTTCTTTCCCGGGATGAATTGTGGTTTCCAAGCACCATTAATCATTTCCCTTTAGAAAACAGCGTCGGGGGGCTGGAAACATTGCTCCTTTATTTACTGGGAGGATGACCTGGCACGCTGGCGCCCAGCCACGGGGCTGGCGTCTGCGGGGCGACACGGAGCGAAGCCTTGGGGTGAGCTCCCCTCCTCTGTGCCAGGACGGTGGCGTTGGCTCCCACTGGGACCATAGCTCCCTCCTCTCCAAGGACAAACATCCCAGCCCGGAGGTTAGGGGTGAGCAAGAGGATGGAGGATGGAGAGAAAAAGGTTTTAACCCTCTACCCAGAGGGGTGGTTCTCTGGGGAGTTTGTTTGCCACGTGAATATGTTGTGGTGATGGTAGAAACGCCAACCTTCCTCTCCCCATGTCCTGAGTGCCCCCCCGAAATGCCCAGGGGGGTGGAATCCAGACCCTCTCTCTACTTCTCACCCACCAGCGGGGCTCGGGTGGGCAGGGACTCAAAGGAACCTTCTCCTGCCCCGATTGCAGTGGGGGTAGAGAGGTGCAGCGAGCACATGTGAAGGGTTTCCTCCTCCTTCCCAGCTCAGGACTGTCAGAGGATGATTAATGGCCAACGCCGCAGAACTGCCTTGATTGCCAAGTGCTGTATTGTTAGCACTGACATGTAACGAGCCCGGACATACTTTAACACAATTCTGTACCCTAATCTGCAAATAACGTTCGATAGACTTAATTTGTTAAGTATTTCCCCCCCTCACAGTCCCTCTCCCCACTTCCTTTCCCTCTCCAAGAGCCATGGCGGAGTGGCCAGGCCCCAACCCTGCTGCAGCCCCAGCTCTTCCCAGGAATTTCCCTTGCTGGGCTTGGCTTCTCCCTTAGGTTTTGGCCAGGGAGAAGCTCTTTCTCTTCTCCCCAGCCAAACAAACAAACAAACAAAAAATCAGCTTTATTACACCTATTGAATCCTGTGGAAATTCAGTCCCCTGCTGCTGCCGTGCTCCAGTGGGAGATGCAATGGTCACTGGCAATTCTGGGTATCTGCCAGGTGACTTAGGGGCTCCCCAGGACATTGTGCCAGCTAGTGCCTGGGTAAGGAGGTCCCTTGCACCCAAAGCAGCTCCCCAGTAAAAGCCATTGAGTTACAGCAGCCCTGAGTGCTCACACAGCATGATTCATCCTTGAGGCACGTTACAGACATGGAATTGAGCAGTGAGCAGTGAGATGCTGGGTTTGCTTTCTAGAGAAAAGCTTTCTAATGCTCCCCCCAGGAGGGCTGGGTGGCCCAGATCAGGGGGGTGAGTGGGGCTGTGCCAGACAGTGCTGGGAGTATCGATGGGTAGGATGGGATGGGGTGGGGATGGGGATGGGATGAGGATGGGGATGGGATGAGGATGGGGACAGGAATGAGGATGGGAACAGGGATGAGGATGGGATGGAGATGGGGATGAGGATGGGGACAGGATGGGGATGGGACAGAGATGGGGATGGGATGGTGATGGGGATGGGATGCGGTGGGGAGGGGGTGGGCATGGGGACAGGGATGGGGATGGAATGAGGATGGGGACAGGGATGAAGATCGGATGGAGATGGAGATGGGGACAGGTTGGGGATGGGATGGAGACAGAGATGGAGATGAGATGGGGATGGGATAGAGATGAGATGGAATGGGATGGGGATGGTGATGGGAATGGAGGCAGGAATGGTGATGGAGATGGGAACAGCAATGGGGCAGGACTGGTGAGCAGGAGCTTTCCACCCCAACGCTCCGGCTGCGCACGGAGGTAACCTTAAACGCCGGAGCAGGAACAGCGGGGACAGAGTTTTTCCACCCCTATTCACAACTGTCAGGCAGTGATTAATGGCCAACAGGCTCGAAATTGCCTTTATTGCCAGCTGGGCATTGTTACTTGTGACAGCTAATGAGGTTAGACAGACTTTTACACAGCGCTTTACGCTGTTCCCAGTGGAGCAGCCCCGGGGGGGGGCTCAGTACCCCAGGCCGGTCCCCAGCAGTGATCAAGCCTGGGTACATCTCAGGGTAGGGGGGGTGGTTTGCCCACCTGCCAGCCCCAGGCCGGTCCCCCACAGGGCCAGGCTGGGACCACGGTGCTAACGAGGAGCACTCAGAGACCTTCCAACTTGTCTCAATTAACTTCTCAGTAAAGCCCACAAGATATTTTTACACGGGCTCTGCTGCAGCGGGGCAGGGAGGAACAGGGCAGGGATGAAAAAGTTTTCAAGTGTCGGAGAGAAGTGGGTGTAATAAACCATTTGTTCATATAAAAAAACCCCCGTGCTGTTAAAAACCAGAGAGCCGCCACGGTGCAGACACCACCGAATATTCCTGGCCCCAGGTCCAGAAGTAATGATTTTTCTTGGGTTTTGGGGGTTTTTTTGCCTTTTTTTTGGCTTTTTTTTTTTTTCCCCTCCCTCCCCAGGATTATTACAAATAATATTTACCTTTGTGCTAGTTCACATCTTGATGCTGTTAAACACGTGGCCGCAGCTGGTTTCCCATTCAGGGTAATGATATAGCGCCGATGTTATGAAGTAAAAAAACCCCTCTCCTGTGAGCCAGAACACCCCACGTTTAAAAATCTATTACTTTTCAATATTATACGAACGTATTTTGCTTTCAGCTCGGAGCAATTTCCTAGTTTACCCTTATTAAACTGAGAGGGGGCCGAGCGGAGGTTCTTGATTTATGAAACACGTCCTGGATTTGTTAAAACCTTTAAAGATTTAATACTTTTTATCACGGCCTTAAATCTGGGCAAGAGGGTTTGTTTTTTTTTTTAAAACCCCCAGCAAACCCCAAGGCTAACGTGGGGTGTGTTTCATCTCCAGTGCTTGTTTAAGAGCCATAAAATCGGGATCAATGAATATCATGGATGTTTCATCCCTTATTTCCAAGCGGCGCTGAATCCGTCAGCTCCCTGTATGTAACCCTTGTAGAATCATAGAATCCCAGCCTGGGCTGGGTTGGGAGGGACCCCAAGGAGCACAGAGCTCCAACCCCCTGCCACAGGCAGGGACACCAACCTCCAGGCCTGGAGCTACACAAGGTTGACCCCAGCCAACCTGGCCTTGGACACCCCCAGGGATGGGGCACCCACCCCCTCTCTGGGCAGCCCCTGCCAGCCCCTCACCACTCTCTCTGTAACTCTCTCTACCCTCGGGTCTATCGAGTGTAGAGATCGATTTATTCTCCTTTATTGGTGGTTTTTTCACGTCTCTCCTGTGGTTGTTAAGGGATGTAAAGAGTACCAGCGTGTGGGCTCCATCATGGGGGTGAGTGGGACCCCATCCTACGCATAAGGCAGAGCTAGGTGCAGATCTCCCGTGTGCAAAAACCTCGAGAGGACGGGCGGAGGGGGTCGCACCCCCTCACCCTGCACCCCGCACCCCCGCGGAGCCAGGTCCCTCCCGGAGAAGCGGGTGGCGGGTCTCGAACCTACGGACTAAAGTCTTCCCGCACTTCCATCGCCCCCTGGTGGGAGCGCGGCGCCAATTGCGGCGGGAGGGGCGGGTCGCACGGTGATGACGCTAAAGCGGCGGCGGGCCGGGGCGGCGAAGTAGGCCGTGCTGCCCGGGAGAGCTGCTGCCGGGCATGGCCCAGCTGGGCGCTATCGCGGCGCTCTCCCTCAGCTTCCTCGCCGCTGCCTTCCTCTCGGCTATCCACAAGATCGAGGAGGGGCACATCGGCGTCTATTACCGGTAAGGCGGGGCCCCGCTCTCTCCCCCCCCCCCGGCCCGGCCCCGAGCAGGCCGCCTCTCACGGCTCTCCGCTTCCTCTCGCAGCGGCGGGGCGTTGCTGACCTCCACCAGCGGGCCCGGCTTCCACCTCATGCTGCCCTTCATCACGTCCTACAAGTCAGTGCAGGTGCTGCTGGGCCGCTGCCCACCGGGCTCGCCGGGAAAGGGGCCCCGCCGCGGGGGTGGGTTGAGTTCTACGGGTCTCCCCCTGGCTTGGCTCGGCCCTGCCTGGGCTGGGGAAGAGTGGAGGGTTACGGGCCCTTGCGGTAAACGCGTCGTGGTGCGGGGCTGGCGGTTTGTGCTTGAAGAAGCAGCTCTGAGGACCGGGGAAGAAGCAGCTCTCAGGACCGGCCCTGCTGGGCTTTGCTGGAGGGAACGAGCAGGGCAGGCTCGGCTCTTTCCCGAGGGGTGGGTGCGGGCAGGAGCCTGTGGGTGTTTGGTGAGCTTGTAAGCAAGCAGGATTTGCGCAGGGAAAGTCCTGTCTCCTAAGCCTCTTTCCTTAAATCTCTCTTCAGACCACGCTGCAGACAGATGAGGTGAAAAATGTGCCTTGTGGTACCAGGTGAGACATTCAGCTCTTGCTCCCTGCATTCCTTCAGTTTTTTTGCTAGAAACCCTTCAGTCCTTTCCCTCCTTTCTATTTCTCTTCCACTGCATGTTCCAGCATGCTTTAAATCATGAAGTTTTGCTTTTCTGGACTGAATTTCCCACCACAACCCCCACAGAAAGCAGTGGAAGGCTCCATCGTGAATCACTTGAGCTGATGAGCCCTGTGTGGATGGTTTATGTGCAGTCATCCTCAGAGTCTGCACTGCCTTTTCCAGGCCTGGCCCCTTATTTCACAATCCAATCTCTGGAAACGGGTGTTATTGAAACCAGGAGCCTGGTGCAAGGAACTGGGGGTTTGCCTGAGCGCTGCAGCGGTGCCGAGCTCAGCCCACTAGAGGGGAGTGTGCTCTGCTCAGAGCTGCCCGGCCATGCAGCCAGAACGCCTGGGCCCCCAGCAAACCACTTTATTTTTGTTGTTTTCTTCCCTTCACAGTGGAGGAGTGATGATTTATTTTGACAGAATTGAAGTGGTGAATTTCCTCATCCAGAGTGCAGGTGAGTTCTTGTTCTGTGACCCTGCAAATCCAGAGCTGTTTCTGCTTCTGCTAGCTTGGAGGAGTTGTATATTCACCTTTGTACCTTGTAAAGCCCCTGTACTTCCTGGGCAGAGCTCTCCCAGCTATTTTATGGCTTTTTTTATTTCTTGCACATATTTGTTTGTGCTGCTGGTTGCTTTGCTAAGACCTGAAAACTGTCCGTTGATTTTTATTAGCTGTAATATGACCCTACCAGACTGTATGCTTCTGATTTGAATAATGAGGTATGCAGGAGATAGGGGAGGCAGGGTGTCTGTGAGCAGAAACCTGGCCCTGAGGCCCACACACAGCCTTTTGAACTAAATTCTTTGCTTGTTTCTAATGTCCTGTTGGTTACAGGTGTGGTATAACCACCTGTCTCATGGTCAGCCTTTCCCTCGGTGTGCCCAGCCCACGGTCTCAGAAAAACAGCTCATGCTATTTGCAGATAGACTGGAGGGGGTTGTTGTTAGTGAGATGTCTTTCTGTTTACAACTCATGTGATAGAATATTGGGTGTTAGAAAATATTAGCAATAACCAAAACTCCCCTGAACAAAGTCTGCTCCCCGTTTCACACTGGCCCTGAGCCATGAGGTTTGTGCTGCAGGAGCTCAGCCCAACCTGAGGCATCCCTCTGTCCCAGCTGTCAACACCAGTTTCTCCTCTTCTTTTGTAGTGTATGACATAGTGAAGAACTATACTGCTGACTATGACAAAGCTCTCATCTTCAACAAGATCCACCACGAGCTGAACCAGTTCTGCAGTGTCCACACTCTGCAGGAGGTCTACATTGAGCTGTTTGGTGAGCTGCCCCTCTGACCTTTTGCTGTTGGATTGATGGGCTCCTTGAGTGATGCTTCTGACAGTGACTTGCACAGTTTGTTGATGCAGAAGTCACCTCTCCCAGCTGATGGGCTTCTTACCTGTTAACCCAGCATCTGCTCTGTTTGGAATCAGGATTGTTAACCAGCTGCTACCACTTGCTCCTTGTTATTTTTTGGAGCTGGGTGTTTGGCTGTGTTGGAACCGAAACAAATCCAAAGCCAGGCTGCCAGCAGGAGCAGCAGAGAGCTTTAGGGAATGGAGCAGTAATTCTGCAGCACTACTTGTGTGTTTAGAAAACATGACTTGTTCAATCACTCTCAGGGCTTTTTTTAGTCCAGATGGAAAAGCCAATCTTCTGCTCTTTAAAGTATAAGCAAAAACTCCTTGGCCTGTGAGCCTGAGCTCTGTGTCACACCCATGATGGTAGTGCCTGGGCACTGCAAGCAAGCCCTGGAAAACAGCTGCTTGGTGAGGGACTCCTGACCCTCCCTTGCTTCAGGCTGCTGGGAAATCAGGCAGTAGAGAGGCTGGAAGAACACCCCATTATCCTGAAGAGAAGTTGTGGGTTCTTGCTAGAAACAGACCAGTTGCTGGCTGTGTGGAGTGCTTCCTTTATGGCTTTGAAATGCCAAGAAATCCCCTCCAGCGTTTCGGTGCTACAGCCATGCCAACTGCAGGCAACAAGGCTGGGAATGGCTTGGACCCCAAATGGGCAGGATTTGTGCCTGAAAGAACACAGGCTGTTTGCAGGCTCCTGTTCAAAGTGGGCTTTCCAAGAAGCCTGGCTATCTGCCTGCTGACAGGTCTCTGTGCAAGGCACAGGACTGTAGCTCTGTTCCCCTCCAGTTCCTTTATGGGACTGCTGGTGGGGATGCTGGTTCTTCACCGATGGAGTCTGCAGATGTCAGCAGCTGCTGCTGACAACTGCTTGAAATTGACTCAAAGCCACTGGTTTGCAGAGGAGGAACTTGTATAAACTCCCATGTAACTCTTTGAGCTGAATGTTTTCTGGCTCAGGAGTTCTGACATGGGGCACAGCCTGTTGCAGGCAGACCTGTGTCATTCTCTGCCCTCACATCTGGAAGCAGGTGCAGGAAACTGATAACAGCTGCTTCCTAAACTCCTGGCTGAACCTCATTACCAGTGTGAGTTCCAGATAGCTAAACTGGGACCAAAGCAAATAATCAAGGAGTGTGATGTGATCGCTTTCCAAGGCCGTTATGGTTTTATTTTGCCCTTGCCCTTCTCAACAGGCCCCAACTGGAAACACTGCTATCCTCAGAGCTTTCACTGTAACAGGGCTCTGGGTTTATTTCCTTTTGAAATTTCTTAACCAGGCTGGAGCTAACTGTTATCCTTCAAGCCAAACAGATGTTTTACCAGTGATTTTGATTGTTTTTTTCCAGCCTGTTAAAATAACCAGTACAGCCATGTCATGTTTCTGCCTTGCCATTTTCTGCTGGCACAGATGCCCTTCTTAATCAGTCACAATTTAGCTGGACCACGTTACTTCAGGATCTAGTTGGGAAGGTATCGATGGGGAGGTGGGTCAGAGCCCGGATTCTTTTGTTTTAAAGATGCTGCTTCTGGTTCAGAAAGATTCCAGACTCCAGGTTATGTGAAACTGGAGCGAGTTTCACTTCAGGCCTGCGAGTTCCTATAGCCTGGCCAAGTGTCTGGTGCTGATCAGTGCTGCTTGACACGCTGAGAGAGAGATGAGAACCTGCCTTGGGGTCAGGAATGGTTTTTCCCAGCCCAGCACTCTTACATGAAACTTAACATTTGTATTTGCTTTCCAGGAATAAGAAATCTGAGCTGTTCCAGCTAATTCTGTATGTGTTGACAGCAAGGTGCCTTATGGGTTTTTTTAGTTACCCTGGTTTTTGTTCTCTCCCCAATCAGATCAGATTGATGAAAACCTTAAACTGGCCTTGCAGCAAGACCTAACTACAATGGCCCCTGGATTAATTATACAGGTAATCAGGATTCCACTTTGAGATGTTGGAGGTGCTGATCATAGAGGCATGGGGGCTAAAACAAAACAGGGACCTGTTAAACTTGTTTAGAAAGCTGCAGAATTGCTTTATAATACAAATTTTGTTTAACCTGAGGAACGAGAACAGTGTCCTTTCCATCCCCCCTTAGCTGTGTGTTGGGTTTCCTTTTGGTGGTGGTCTGGGTATTGGTTTACACAGGTTATAATCTGCTGCCTTGTCAGGAGATGGCTCAGCTACATCTGCTGTGTGCAGTTTGGAGCTGGTCACAATTCCTGCAGCGTGCAAAAGCTTTGTGTGGCACATCATGCCCTAAGTGTCAGCTCCTCCCCCCCATCCTTTGCAGCCCCTGGGGGCCGTTTGGCTTTTGATTGTTGGCTGCTTGCCTATATTTTCTTGGGTCTGTCTTTTCCAGGCAGTTCGAGTTACAAAGCCAAACATCCCTGAAACAATCCGGAGGAATTATGAGCTCATGTAAGTGCCTGAGACTTGTACCTTTGTGTTACCAAAAAAGAATCGTTCAGCCAGATTAATGTGTTTTCACAGCGTGGAGCCATCCCAGTGCCCTCGGCCAGGCCCGCCTCGTGCTGCCGCAGCAGATGAGCGTGTGGGCTGTGGCTCTGAGTGGCTGGCAGGTCACTGCTCAGTTAGATTTTTTTCCTCTGGTTTGGAACACTTGAGCAGGGAAATAATTTGCCAGGGAGGAGGGAGGCTCCCTCCTCTTGACACTGGCCCTGTTTTCGAGGGGCCTCCCAGAGCGTGCGAGTGAGTGGCAGGTGGATGGATTCCACCGCTAATCCTGTTGTTTGACTAGGGTGGAGAAACTGTTGATTCAACAGGCTGAAGACTTGCAAAGCTTTGAAATAACTTTCTTTAATAGCACTTGACATACTGATCCCTTTTCAGTGCTCTGAGCCAGCTGCCTTCTCTTGCACTTGATCATGCCGAAATGCTTATATTCCCTGAGCACTCTGCCAGCAGAGCCTGTGGAGGCCAGAATAAGATCCCTCTCATCCATTTTGCTTCCCTAGCATTTCATGCAGCCTTTTGGTGTCATCCTAAGTCACGTGTGGCATGGCTGCTGGATCTCAAATCAGCCTGTTACCTATTGCCATATAGGTAGGGCCTGTGTTGAGAGAGGCTTGTGTTTGGCTCGAACTTCTCCTCCCTGATTGGGAGCAGGAGCAGGGTGTTTTATTGATGTACATGCTTTTAAAACTTCCTAGTGTGTGTGCAAAATGGCAAGATAGAAAAAGCTTTAGCTTGTAAAATGTACAAAGCCATTGGATTGAACAAAGGGCAGTTTCAAAGCCCTGAGGAATAGCCACCTGTGAGGACAAGGCTTCTACAGGATTCTCATTTCATATTTTAAATCATTCCCTCATTAACAGTAGCCCCAAAAAATCTTACAGATGTGTGTCATGCTGACTTGACTGAAAAGTCCACCTGCTCTGGGTGGGGAGGAAGGAAGAGATGTGTTGGTTTAGGAAAAGAACCCCTCTGTGTGTGTGGGTACGTGCACTCACTGTCCTGATTGCTGCCTGCCCTAAAGGCATGCTTAGAGGACAAGTGGGCCACACCACCTCAGTAAGGTCATGGTTTGTAAGTAGCTGTTTCTGCCTTCCCTAGGGAGAGTGAGAAGACAAAACTGCTGATTGCAGCACAGAAGCAGAAGGTGGTTGAGAAGGAAGCAGAGACAGAACGGAAGAAAGCCCTCATCGGTCTGTATGCCTTCACTTGAAGGTGATCACTACAGGGGGGTGTTGAGGGTAGGCAGCAAAAAAACCTCAAGTCACCATGGAGGGATGCACCTGGTTTGCTTCTGGGTGATTCCCTCTGCTGCATCTGTTTGCTGCTGATCTGAAGCTCTTCCAGAGAAGCTCAAAAAGAGTTTTTCAGGTGGGCTCCAGCTCTGCCCACACACGTAGACCGATGCCTTTCAAGGGCTGAAAATTCTTCCCACAGTTTATTTCCACCAGAAAGGGGTGATGAGGACTTGGATGGGTGAAGCTGCTTCTGGCATGAGGAAGACTGTGTGAGGACAGCATGGATTTGTTCTTTTTCAGAGGCAGAAAAGATTGCCCAAGTTGCCGAAATAACTTACGGACAGAAAGTGATGGAAAAGGAAACGGAGAAGCGGATCTCAGAGATTGAAGGTGAGTGGTGAGCTTTCCAGTAAGGAAAGGTTCTGTAAAATTTTAATTTAAAGATCCTGAAGCAGCTCACCAGGGAGTTTAGTTCTTGTAGTGTATGCACTGACTGTGTTCTTCACTCTGAGCTGACGGTGACAGAGGTGGACTTACTGCACTGAAGTCTTCAGCCTGTGTGCGTGGTCCTTTGTGTAATGCAGGTCAGGTCTGAGGAAATGTGTCTGAATCCTCAGATTCTCCCAGTGTTTTCCCAACCTGTTCTTCAGTGGAGTGACAGAACAGTCAGGGTAGCAGAAAGCATTCATGATAATTGGGTAATGACAGCATTGGTGAAGCTGGACTCCAGGTTCTGGGCTCTTCCCAAAAGAAGTCACACCAGGTTTTGCAGAAATGCTGCTGACTCACAGAGAAGTTGAAGCATCCTAAAATATTACTGTGCAGTTTTATGGGGGCAGCCACATCTCTTGATGATCTGTCAGTAGGGTAGGGCTGTGGAAGCTTTCTAGCCTTTTCTTTGCAGGCTATCCTTCAGACTCTCTTTCTCAAGGTGATCTTTCCAGGAGGCTGTCCTGTTACCTTAACAAGTCCCCCACCCATCTGATACAGTGTTTTGTCAAGGAAATTCCAGGACATGAAAAGAGCTCAGAGTGCAAGGCCTTATTTTCAATTCCATTCATTATTGGTGCTGTCAGGCTTTGCAGAAGGCCACTGAGGAGCCAATTAAGAGTTTACAGATCAGCAGCTTCTCCCTAAGAAGCTCTTTGCAGAAACACAATGGGTTTTATGTCTTATAAATGAGTGTCACCAGGTGTCAGGGCGTGAGTTCAGTTCTGTGCTGGCAGAGAGGAGTCCTGTCTCCCTCCTCCTTTCTCATGTCTGGAACTGCTCTCTTTAGCCAAAAGGGAGGGAGTCATGGGCCAAGCCATCCAGTTGCTTAGAGGATTTTGAAGCGTAGCAGCTCCCAGGACTCCCAGCTAGTATAGACAAACAAATGGTTTATCCAGCTGTGTGTATTGCAGTCATGGAAAGAATGTTGGGAGAGTGCTTAGAACCAGCCAGCTAACACTTGTCCTTAAAGTGGTGGCATGAGATCACCTCATTAGCATTGAATAGATAAAAAGGGAGAAGGGGTGGGGAAAAAACCCAACCCAGTGCAATACAGAAAGGGGAAGTGCTGCTTTCCCTAAACATCTTTGCTAGGAGCCAAGGAATTTCAGTATCCTGCAGGATTTGGCCCTTTAGGCAACTGTTGATACTGCAGAGAAACAGCCCTCCCACATCTGTCCAAGGGGCAGAGCCTGTAAAGGTTAAAATCTCCTGCTTCTCCGTGCCAGAATCGTAACCTCAGTATCCCAGGCACAATCCCATCTGGGGAATTGCATTTGTGGTCACAGACTTCATCTTCAGAGCAGGGTGCTGTGCTGTTCTGGGAGCCCTGTGCACATGGTGTGGGTAAATACCAGTTCTGCAGCAGAACAGTTGCTGTGCTTCAGCACGAAAGTTAGCAGCTGGCTAGAGAAGAAAGAGTGTTCTCAGCCCCTGTGACAGGGGTAGTAATAAAAACCTTCTGTTTATAAAATGCTTTGAGGTCTGTAGCCCCAGATGCAGCTTACTTATTTGGTGCTATCATCCTGCAGTGTTTTAGATGTAAATTGAGATCCCATTCTTGGCTTTTCCCATTCTGTTCCCTCTTCTCCTCCTCATATCCAGTTTAGATGTGGTACTGGCTGCTTAAAAAACCTCCCCAGCTGGGAATGGTGCTAACGTGGCTGGAAATATAAACACAAGAGTGTGTGTTTTCTGTGTGTTTTCTTCCAGATGCTGCATTTCTTGCAAGAGAGAAGGCAAGAGCTGATGCTGAATGCTACACTGCTATGAAAGTAGCTGAAGCTAACAAGGTATTGTTGTTTCCTTACACTAGGCCTTGAAGCAGACCCCTGTACATGAGGCTGTAGAGAAGTACTCAGCAGGAGAGCAGTCTGTTTAGGCTGTATAGAAATACTCAGCAGGAGAGCAGTCTGTTTATCGTTTGCTCCTTGTGACTCACTGTTTTAAGTCAAAAAGCAAAGCAATGCCATCTCCTCTCTTCATCAAGACTGAAACAATTAGATCCTTATTTGCAGATTCATTTTCTTCTCTGCCCAGAGAAATTTCTCTCAGGATGTATGAAATATCTGGTCATCTCTGGAGATCCTAACAGGGCTGCAGCTCCCTCCAGAGATAGAATATCAATTCCACTGATGCCCTTTCACGCTGTTGTAATCAGAAATGTCGATTCATTCCAGTCTGCAAGCTGGCAGGCAACCAAAGCAGGGAGATGTCTGGAGTGACAGGCAGGCTTAGAGTCAAGTGTTCAGGTAAAGAACGAATGAGCTGATCTTATACACCAAACTAACGAGCCTGATAAGGCAGAATCCAGCCTCTGGAAACAAATTCACAGTCAGTGGAGCTGTCAGGCGTGTTGCTGCCTACAGCAAGTTCCTGGGACATCCCAGCAGGAAGACTTTCTGTTTTGTAAGGGTCAGTGAGAATGGATGGAGGTCTGGGATGTTTGTGCCAAGTTTTGTCCCAGTTATTCTATCCTCTCTCTGCTCTAACGTCGTTATCCTGAACGAATGAGCTCTGCTCTCCGGAACAGACCCGTCAGTCTGCTCACTGGAAAAAAGCCAGTTGTATTTTTTCATTCCAGTAGCTTGTATTGCAAGGGCTGGCAGTGAGTTAGGTGCTTTCCAGCATCTCTGGTACGTTTGGATTGAATGCTGCCCCAGCTGCTTCCATCACTTTCTCATTTTGCCATGAGATTTAGGGCTTGGCTTAGCGGTACTGAAAGAGAGCCTTCTTCTGGACAGCCCATGTCTGCAGCTGAAGGGAGGACAAGCATGCCTGCTAGTGTTGTGGAAAGTAGATTCCTCCTCTGCTTGTGACAGAGATTTGCTGTTGGCTGAGTTGGAGCTGTTGGTGATGTGTTTTCTTTCTGTGCAGCTGAAGTTAACTCCTGAGTACTTGCAGCTGATGAAATACAAGGCTATTGCAGCAAACAGCAAGATCTATTTTGGCAAAGATATTCCAAATATGTTCATGGACTATGCAGGAGGCCAGACCAAATTTGCAGAGGGACTGGCAGAAGGAATTCAAGAGGAGGATGGGGCAGGAGCCAGTGAGGACACTAAACTACTTCATAACATCAACTGAAAAGAAAGATTTCTATGTGTTTTATATTAAAAGAAACATGAACTGGGAAGTTCCTCTTTGTTTCCAAATCCCCTTCCCTCTACTGAAAGAATTGAATCAGACTTAATCCTTTTGATCTTTTGTATGACAATTAGACACAAAGACTTTGGTATTTATGGGGTGTTTTTATGGGGTGACTCCTAAGCACCCAACTCCAGGTATGTCCTCTAGATGCACCCCTCCCTCTTGGACATACTGACCAAATTAGTCTGGAGAGGCTAGCTAGCTAGACTACCTGTTCTGCAGCCAGCTTAGATGGGTGCTTAATTGTGGATTGAGGTGGTTTGTAGTGGTTGGGAGCAAAGACATTTTGAGGTTTTAGAGGGAGGGGAATTGCTGCTACAACATGGTGTTTTGGTTTTTGTTTTTTTCCTTGTTGGAAATTAAGTCCTTTATTCCAAACCCCTTTTAAAAACAAACATAAAAAAAGGTGCTAGACTTTTGTACACTGTGCTTGTCTGCTTGAAAGCCTGGACTGTGTCCCCATGGCAGTTTACTGCCCGTGGTGTGGGGTGACCTCGCAGCCTGTGCCGATGCTCCTGGCCCATCCTGTAGCAAATGCATGAAACCACCTTCAAGTGAGGTCTGTGCCATGCAATTTTGCCTTGCAGCTGAGACTGCACGTGTGGAAAAATTCAGCTGCAGTCCAGCATGTTACCCAGGTACCAGGGAGGGAGGGAGGGGGGGAAGTATCTAAGCCTTAGACCGTGTTTCACGCAGGTTTGTTTCCTGCATCATAACACTGCTTCATTTTCCATCCATCATATTTGGGGAAGGCAAAGGGGAGTCTGAATTTTGCTGCCTCTGCCAGCAACTCAGCAGCTAGGTGAGGTGAGAAGGTGAGCTGATGAGGCAGTGTCCTGCCAGCAGATAATTGGACTTGATTGTCAGTGACACCAGACTGCCAGTGTCGTACTTTGTCAGTTGTCATAGCTAGAAGAACTAGGGAGAGAAGAGTTTTATGTCTCAGGGACCCTGACTTTGCAAAAAGCCTTGCTGGCAAGTAACTGCTTGAATGACTAGTCCCATAGTCTAGTCCCAGTATGGTACCTGCCTCTGCAAGACCAACTGGATTTCAGTGTTTACAGTGTCTTACTAGAAAGAGATATTCAGGCAAACTGAAACGATTGGAACCAAGTTCATATTGGTTTTCTGGGTTGTTGTGTTTTGTTTTTCTGAACAGACCTTGCAAAAGGAAGATTTCCTAGTAGCAAAGGACACAAAACACCAAACACAGGGCAAAGAAAAGAATCTCTGGACTGTCCAAAGAGAATTTTTTTCCTTTCTTTCTCAGAGCAATGCTATATACAATGTACATTTCACTTCAGAAAACCAATTAATCCACATACTAGATGCAAAGAGGTAATAGGGTTTTGTTTTATGTCCATGCAAAACTTGAGGGCTGTTAAAGAGTTCAGGTCTAGAGAGATCTTTATTACTTTCTTTCCTCCCTAATCCATCTGCCACTTGGCAGGAGAGCCTGTTTATTAATTGCCATTATAATTTGCAGCCAACATACCAGTATGAAATGATGCAAGTCTAAGTGCTAATTTACTTGTCAGAGACCAGCACTTACAACCCTGTGCCCCCAACACTTGCTACCTACTACATTTGGTTTCACTCTTCAGTGTTTTAAATACTTTATTAGTCTTTTTAGTAAGGTGATCACACTAAGATGGAAATATGACTAACTTCTGCTGCTGGTTCCAGTATTTTTTTGCTTCAGTTTTCTTTTCCCTGTTAAAAGAGTGACTGTTGAGACTTGAAAATGCAAAATAAAAGGTAAGGCATTAGTTTCTGCTGGAGAAAACTCCCATCTCCTATGCATTGTCTTTATATTTGTTGGAAAAAACATGAGGTGAGGGCTGTGCTGTCTCCAGATCTATGTACTTTATTAGCATAGTGGCCAAAAATTGTCCACTTAAAAATAGGTCTCTGTGGGCAGGTTACAAGCAGGGAATGGCAGGAATGAGGCAATAGTACTTGAACCTTTGAGGATGATCTCGTTTGGGATTGTTTTACATCCATGGTAGAGATTTCCACTCCTAACTAAAACCTACTTTTATGTGAGTATTTTTTTTTTTCAGACCCAAATAAACCAAAGTGGTATTATAAAGTATGGTGTTGAATGGCTCATGGTAAAACAATAGTTTGGAATAAGTAGGTCTTAATGATTTATGGTTTTTTAATTGAAAACATTACTGCTAAAGTATTATTGTCATTTGTAATAAGAGTTAAAAAGCAAAGTTAAAATCATACCAGTCTTCACAAGCCACAATCTTTTACTGTGTTTTCGTTCACATTTCTCTGTATGTATAATTCCCTTGATTTTTTTCCAGAGGAGATTTGTGGCTACACATAAGTCTTCATCCCATCTGTGTGTCTAACTGATATTTTACCCTAATTTTCCATAATCTTGAAGATCTGAATTTTAAACCCACTCTGTGTAACAAAGAAAATACAGGTTTGTGGCACTGCTGAGACCCAAGAATTGCTGGTGGGAGCATGGAAATGCTTTACCAGTACACTCTTTGATCTTCTTATGTATCGAATTTAAAAAAAAAAAAGCCTTTTTATTTTGGTATTTGCTATGACAATAAAATGGCCTTCAATTTTAATAACCTTCTGTTGGAGCTTTTTTCCATAGATAACTTTAATGCAATGTATAGATATATTTGACTGTCCTTTTCCAGCCAGGAAAGCAGAGCTCTGGCAGCAGGAGAGGGATTGAGGTGTCTGTGGCGGCCTGAGGAACATCGTCAGCGTCTTTTCAGTGACAAATGCAGGAACAAGGCTTTGGTGGCAAATAACCTAGGATTTGGTAAAGTCTGCAGAAAATCGTAGTCATGTTTTACCGGACAAAGGGCAAGGAGCCTTCTGGGTGTTTTTGAACAGCTGTGTCAATACTGCTGGTGCTCGGGATGAGGGGAGAGGCGAGTTCCGCGCATGAGGGGAAACCCTTTGGTTAATGGGCTCCAGATGGCAGTTTTCCCCTTCTCCCAGCTGCCTGCCCACGCTGTAGCAGGGATGAAGGCTGGCATTGTCTGTAACTGGGACCTCCATACCCCCTGCTCACGCTGTGCTGGGGTTTTTATTGTTTTTTTTCCCCAATTCCTGTGTTTTTTCACCCCATGCACTTGTCTCTATCTGTGAGGATGGAAAGTGCGGTTGTTTAGGGGTAGGTTATGGGCTTGTGCCTCGGGGGCTGCGTTTGTTTCTCGGAGCACACAAGGTGCAAGAGATAAATCGGTTCTGGGGCCTGGAGGGGCCGGGCGATGCCTGTGGGGCTGAGGGAGCTGGTGGCTGCCAGCTTGGGTAAAGTCCAGGGAGGTGCGAGGGCAAGCAGGGGATGGCAGCGTGCGTGCTGCAGCCAGCCCCAGCCGTTCCCGTACGGAGCCGTGAAGACCGGCGGCCGGTCCACGGGGGGAACTGGAGGAGCGGGTCCCGCCTCTGGCTTCCCCTGGCCGCCTCAACCGGGCTTTTGCCCTGCTCGCTATGGCGACCGCTGACCTTCCCAACATGGCGCCGCCCTCCTTCTCCCCGCCCCGCCTTCCTCATCCCCGCCCCGCCCCTGCCATTGGTCGGCACCACGCGAAGGAGCGATCCTATTGGTGGCGGGGCGGTGCCGCGCTTATGCGTGTGGCGGAAGGCGGCGGGGCCGGCCGGGGATGTGGAGAGCGGGCATGGCCGCCGGGGAAGGGCTGGGCCCGGCGCTGCGGGCAGTCACCGAGCAGCTGCAGCAGGCGGCGGCGCGGAGGCCGCAGGTGAGGGGCACCGGGGCCGCGGCGGGGCTGGAGCCCCGACCCCGCCAGGGTAGGCCCGCTCGCCATGGCGGCGTCACCGCGGAGGCGGCTTGTCCGTTCCCCCGGCCGAGGAGACCGGTCACCACCTCCCCTGGAGCCGGGCCCGCCATCCCTGTCACCCTGAAGCCCGCCCTGACCCCCCACCCGTGGCGGCCGCGGTTTTTGAGGGGGCCTGGGCCGGGGTTGGGGCTGGCTGGGCGCTGGGGAGGGTCGGAGCCTTCCCCGCACGTCCCCACTCACCTTGGGCTGCTTCCGCAGGGGCTCCCGGCCGTGCAGCCGCGGCTGGTGGCCGTCAGCAAGACGAAGCCGGCTGAGATGGTGATCGACGCCTACAGCCACGGGCAGCGCAGCTTCGGGGAGAACTACGTGAGTTGGCTGGGCTCCGCGGGGCTGTGAGCGGGTCCCCGGGCCCAGGGGAGGCGCAGGGACACCCGAGCGGGGAGCCAGGCTTGGTTAGAGCGTGAGGCCCCAGCTGCGTGTCTGTGGGGTGGACATTGCTCCCTGGAGCGTCCCTTCCACTGTTATTACTCTTCTTGGCTTTAACAAGAGATTGTCTTGGCTTCTCCTAGGTCCAAGAGCTGCTAGAGAAGGCTTCAGACTCCAGAGTAAGTACACAGCTCTGTACACCTTCTCTCTCCTTGTGTAGCAGTGTGTTTGTGTTCAGCACAAGCCCTGTTTTTTTGTTAGGGATTTGGCAGCAGAGGCTGTTTGACCCTTGTCTTATCAATAAATGGTGGGGTTACTCGTAGCTCTGTGCCTCTGCCCCCTTCCTCACCTTGCTGGCTCCAAGGGATTGCACCACAGTTGTAAGATATTTGTCTGAACAGTGATTCGCCTTCTGTGCTCTCTGCTGTAGGAGGTGCACGGTCCTCCTTTAAAAAAATATAAAAGATAACGCTCAGTTTGGGGAAAACATTTTTTTATGGCTATTTGGTTGCAAAAGAGCTTTGCCTTTCCCATTCCCAGGGTGGCCAGGAAAGCCAAAGGCATCCTGGCTTGTGTCAGAAATAGTGTGGCCAGTAGGTGTGGGGAGGGGATTGTGCCCCTGGGCTGGGCACTGGGGAGGCTGCACCTCCAGTGCTGGGTCCAGTTCTGGGCTCCTCAGCATCAGAAGGACATGGAGGAACTGGAGCGAGTCCAGAGAAGGGCAACCAGGCTGGGGAAGGGGCTGGAGGGCAAATCCTCTGAGGAGCAGCTGAGGGAGCTGGGGGTGTTCAGCCTGGAGAAGAGAGAGGCTGAGGGGAGACCTTCTCCCCACCTACAGCTACCTGAAGGGAGGGTGCAGTAAGGTGGGTGCTGGTCTCTTCAGCCAGGGGACAGGAGATGGGACAAGGGGCAATGGGCTCAAGCTGTGCCAGGGCAGGGGCAGAGCAGATGGGAGGGCAAAGCTCTTCCCTGGCAGAGTTGTGGGGCTGTGGCACAGGCTGCCCAGGGAGGGGCTGAGTCCCCCACCCTGGCTGTGTTTATAAAAGGGGAGATGAGGTGCTCAGGGATCTGGTTTAGCACAGGACAGGAACAGTTGGACTTGATGATCTTAAAGGTCTTTTCCAACCTTGTGATTCTGTGATTCACCTTGCGACACTCTGCAGCCCCAGCCCTGCTCCTCTCCAGACAGTGGAGCAATCTCCGTACACACCAAAAGCTCTGTAAACAAAAGGAGTTTTGAGTGCCTGGTGTTTTGTTTGTGGGCAGTCTGAGGCTGAAGTCCTCAGTGGGAAAGAGGGAGTTGTCATTCAGACCTGACTGTTCCTCTCTGCTTTCAGATTCTGGCCTCTTGTCCAGAGATCAAGTGGCATTTTATTGGCCACCTGCAGAAAAACAACGTCAACAAGCTGATTGGTAAGCTCTGTCTTAATTTGATGTGCAGTGACCCTGTGGGAAGCAGTCTTCCAGCATCCAAATAAGAAGAATGTCATGTATATTAACTTGCCAGTTCCTGGTTCAGTGAGCTTGGGTGTAGGAATGAAAACTGTGCCAGCACAAGTGCCCTCAGCCTGTGTTTTCTCCCCAGCTGTCCCCAACCTGTTCATGTTGGAAACAGTGGATTCAGTGAAACTGGCAGACAGAGTCAACAGCTCATGGCAGAAAAAAGGGTCATCTCAGAAGCTGAAGGTCATGGTACAGGTTAACACGAGTGGAGAGGACAGTAAGTGGCTTTTTCTGATGGTAGGCAGGGTTGTCCTGCTGACCTGACACAACCAACCTGAGTGGGATGGGTTGGTTTGCACTCTTAAAAGTGCTACTCTGAGCTAGGATGGAGGTTCCTCATCTCTTGGCTTCTGCCTGGCTGTGGGGATGGGAGGTCTCTGGCAAAGTTTGGCACAGATCTCCCTGTTTTTATGCCAGGTAAGCATGGCCTTCCTCCTGGAGACACCACAGCTGCTGTGGAGCACGTTATCAACAAGTGTCCCAGCCTGGAATTTGTGGGGCTGATGACAATCGGCAGCGTCGGGCATGATCTTAGTAAGGGACCAAATCCTGACTTCCAGGTGAGATTTTCTGGAAGAAAACATCATCTTTTGTCTGTCCCCTCCTTGTTCTCTGTCCCAGCTGGACCAACATGCAGTCAGGCTATCAGTCTGACTGTAGATTGCTAACAGGAACACCTCATTCAGAGTAGTAAAGGACTCGGAAGTGTCAGCATTAATGCAGGCTGGGCTCTGTTCTGCAGAGGCTGTGGGTGTATTTGGTGCTGCCCCTTCTCTGTAGCCAGGATATTGGTGGGGGCACCTTGTCCTGACCTCTCTGGTCCTGCTTTTGGCTGAGGTATCAGTCAGCCTTTCCTTTGCACGCTGTGTGCACAGGGCTCAACGTTCCTCCTCTGTCAGGCTGCTGTGATAATTGGATGGCATCAGAAGATGGGTAGACTTGTAAGTACGTGTTCTGTCAGTAACAGAGTGTGTAGTGGGAAATCTCCAGGCACTGTTAGGGTGCTGCAGAGCAAGCTTCAGTGGGAGGTGTGGGAACTGCACTCTCTGTGTGAAGGAGGCTTCTAAGACAGGCAGAAATCGTGATCTGTTAAACCCTGAAGCTGTGTTGGCGAGGCTGTCAGGTCTCTCCTCTCTCCTCCTCCCTCCTAGATGCTGCTGTCTTTGAGGCAGGAAGTGTGTGACAAGCTGAATCTCCCCGTTGAGAAGGTGGAGCTGAGCATGGGCATGTCCACAGACTTCCAGCATGCAGTAAGTCTGCCTCTTCTTCTTCTCTCAGGAACCAAAAGCAGCAGCAGCTAGCACTCCAAACCCAGCACAGAATCATAGAATCCCAGCCTGGGCTGGGTTGGGAGGAACCCCAAGGATCACAGAGCTCCAACCCCCTGCCACAGGCAGGGACACCAACCTCCAGGCCTGGAGCTACACAAGGTTGACCCCAGCCAACCTGGCCTTGGACACCCCCAGGGACGGGGCACCCACCCCCTCTCTGGGCAGCCCCTGCCAGCCCCTCACCACTCTCTGGAAAGAACTTCCCCCTAATATCTAATTTAAACCTTCTCTCCTCCAGCTTCACTCCAGCCCCCTTGTCCTGCCAGGCTCTGCCCTTGAACAAGCTGATTCCCCTCCTGTTCCTCTGCTCCCTTCAGGGACTGGCAGGCTGCAATGAGGTCCCCCCACAGCCTTCTCTTCTCCAGGCTGACCCAGCCCAGCTCCCTCAGCCTCTCTCCAGAGGGGAGCTGCTCCAGCCCTCTCATCATCTCCATGGCTCCTCTGACCCCTCTCCAACAGTCCCACATCTTTCTTTATTGGGGCCCCAGATCTGGACACACAGCCCAAGCGTCCCCCAACCCCTGGATGGAGATGCTGATGGTGCAAAACAGCTCTCCTGGTGCTGGGATAGAGTTTGTGGGGATGAAAACAGACCTTAGCCATAGCTGTGGGTGGCAAGGATGTGGGGAACCATCCTTCCATGACGCAGTGAGTGGGCTGTGCAGGTGGCAGCCCTGCCCTGACCTACTCCTTTCTCCCTTCCTAGATAGAGATGGGATCCACAAACGTCAGGATTGGAAGCACTATTTTTGGAGAGCGAGATTATTCCAACAAAGCAGCTGCTGGCAAGGTCCCTGCTGAAACTGAAGGCAAAACTGAGACCTTGGCAGGGCAGGGTCACTAGATGGGCAAGGAAAACAAGTGACCTCAACAGAGGACAGATGATGGGAGACCTCACTATGCATTCTTACCTCCCTCCCTGACTGTGAGAGGGAATTCCTCCTAACAGAACAGGCCAGAAATGCCTCAGAATTCAGTGTGATCATAGAGTGCCCATAAGAACTGGACATTTGGATAACCAACTGATGAAGAAAATCCATGGCTGGAAGTGACTGTGGTATCTTGGCTGCTTTGGGGTGATTTAAGAACAGCAACTTTTGGAGAACTTGGGTTCCCCAAGCTCAGTATTTGTCAGGATGGAGCTGCTAACGAGTGAGATGATGTTATGTTTTCACTGAGGACTAAATTCTTCATGAAACAAGCTCTGACCCTGCCAGAGACCTATAAATATTTCCCCAAATAAGAGGTTTGCACGTGGTCACTAGTGAGGGATGCTTTACCTAGAAGCTGGGAGAGAGACTTACCACCACACCAGAGAGACCATCTCCCTTTGGAGGTAACAAGCACAGGAGGATGGATAAAGGAGCACAGGAGGATGGATAAAGGAGCACAGGAGGATGGATAAGGAGCACAGGAGGATGGATAAAGGAGCACAGTTACCAGCCACAAGTTCACAGCATCATGGTTTGGATGCACATCATGAGAGTGGGAGCATCTTTTCACTCAAGTTTCTAGTTGTTCTTTCCAGGCTGACACTGCTAACTCTTCCCCGTTGGTTCTGTGTCTGCTCAGATCTTCTGGAATGTTTTCCCCCTCCCCCTCTTTGTTGGAGTGTTGTCAGGAGTTATTTTCATTCAGTGCAGTAGTTCTTGATGCTGTAAGTTGGTTGATTTTTTGGGGTCAGAATGGGGTTTTTCCCACCAGGCCCCTGCTCTACCATCAGCTTGCTGTTGCTTTCCAAGGCAAGTCACAACCCTTGGGTGCCTCCACCATCCCACCTGCATCTGTTAAAAGGAGGAGAACACTTGTGTGCCTCACAGGGCAGCAGGGAGGTTGTCTGGAGGCCCTTTGGGAAAAGCACTTCAGACAGTGTGCTCTAGGTTCTGATGCCTCAGAAAGCTGGAATCCCAACTCCCCAGCCTTGGTGACTCTGAAGCAGGGATTTCCTGCAGGGCTGGGCACACAGGGCATCGCTCCTCCTGATGTGTGCCCCAATTAAAGCCAAGTTTCTCATATTGATACAGATGAACTCGACATATTCATTATAATTTCTAAGAACAGGCAGGGTTATGCAAATTATCCCCAGGAAGTCATTTAGATTAACTCCTCCCAGCTAGAGCATGCTCAGGGACACTCAGGGGCTCTTCCAGTGGGCTTCAGGGATGAAGGCTGGATGTCTTCCTCTCTCTCAGTGCATGCTCTTTATGTTTTTCTCCATAGTTACCAAAACATATTCTTGCCCAAACTAGTTAGGAACCCCTTTTAGCTGAAAACAAGATATACTCTGTCTCTTAATTGGTTGTTAGTCTCATTAATTATGACTCCCCTATCTTCACCTTTAGCTTCCAGGCTGTTCCACTGTTATGGCTGAATTTTGTAGCTGCCCTCATGAAGCAGCTCACATGGTTACAGCCATATTCTATTCAAATCCAAAACAAATCTAGTCTTAAAACATAAAATTCTTCTATTAAAGCTGTATTAATTGTCTCTTAAGCTACACCTACATCAATCTATTCAGCATTGTTACATTTCATTGAATGATCCAGTTGCCCCTGACAGAGCTTCTGGGTGTTGGAATTCCTTAAGCACTGCTCCAGCCTTCCCCTCTCCTGGGAGAAGTCACCAGGACACACTCTCTCTGTAGTAACTGTCTCCTTCAGAGGTGAGTAGGAGCTCCTACCTTAACATCACACACTGTTTGGCCCAGCAGTAGCTACAGCAAGTGTTGTCACCCACCTTCCAGCTGTGTTTCTCTGTGCTGCTACGAGGAGACGCCGGGTGCCAGCAGAACCATCCTCCTCCCCAAGCTTTTCTCTGTGTGTGTGTGTGTGTGTGGTTAAATCTAGCTGTTGGTTTCACTCTCTTGACTATAAATGCTGAATGTAAATGAAAAAAAGAGAGTCAGCTCTTCATGCCACCCTGTCATAGCTACGTGGTTTGGAAGCAACATGCAGGCTGAGCTGCCCGCCTCGGCGCTGCACCGTGTGCTGTTTCTTAGTCTATTAATAAAAAGTGGTGAGTTTTACTACCATCTGTGCCAGCTGTAAAGCTATTAAAGATGTTATTTTTATGGTCCAGTTGTTGTTGAAGCCGTTTTCCCCAACTTGAAGCTGTTTTCCCCAACTTGAAGCTGCTGTTGAGCGAGACTTGGCTGTCCGGGGGTGGAGGGGAGTGGGTTGGAAGGGAGCTGGGAAGGAGAAGGAAGCTTCCTTTCATCAGGAAGGGCAGGGGGAAAGCAATCTCTGCTGTGCTGGGTGATGTTGGGTGGTGATGTGCGATGGAGTGAGGTACTTCTGGAGAAGCCCTCTGGGCGGCACTGCGCCCCAAGCCCGGGGCAGGCACCGGCTTCCTTGGCTGCTTGTGGGGGTCAACGAGTCTCAAAATCTCCCTTATTTCCCATCCGATGGTTGATGGGAATCCCTTACTCCTCCACCTCCTTCCTCCCAAAA
The DNA here is from genome assembly GCA_022605955.1 of Rallus limicola. Lineage (NCBI taxonomy): Eukaryota > Metazoa > Chordata > Aves > Gruiformes > Rallidae > Rallus > Rallus limicola. The sequence continues at coordinate 3,358,961 of JAKCOZ010000044.1, forward strand.
TTTCAGCACCGCTGCAGAGCCTTGTGGTCGCCAGCTTGATGGCCTTTGGGTTTGTTTTACAGAGCAGAGCAGGGATGCTCCTTCTACCTGGGTTTGACACCAACGTTGCAAAGGCTGTGCTGTTCAGCTGGGGCTTGTAAACCATCAGCTGGACCTCTGTGTAGTGAAGGAGGAATGCAGTGCCTGAGCTTACAGAGCTAGTCCAGCCCCAGGACAGGCAGTTCAGGGGGGTGATTGAGGACCCCCTGCTCTGCTCCCCCCTTTCCCACCAACCTGTGGCTCTGAAACCAGCCGTGATGCCATGGGGTGGGTTTACACTGAGGGTTGTCTTGTGCTGTGGCTCACGTACCCTCTGGCTTTTCCTCTCTGAGGAGTTTTGTGCTTATTCCCTGGGTTCAAACCAGGCAGTAGCCAAACATAATGAAGGAGTAAATGGTGTAGAGCAGGAGGTGAGTGTGTGAGGGTGGCTTTGGGGCAGGGCAAGGCTTGTCCTGGCTTCCATGCCCTGGAGCTCTGGCTCGGTGCAGCACTGTTTTAGCAGCAGACCAGCTCAGGAAAGTGTGTGGTCATCTGCTTTTCTGATCTCTCTGCTAAAACATTCAGGGCTCCATCAGCTTTGGCGTGGTGGCCTCCTGTGTGAGACCATGCCTTGGTGGTCCTGGGGCTGTTTTTGGCTGTGGGACACCTTTCCCCACCCCAGGTAGGTTGTATGCAGCTTGGGTGCTGTGTCCTGACAGCAGCACTGGCCACGTTGGGTGGTGACAAGGCACTAGAGAGGAGAGCAGCGTGAGCTTCTGCTCCCTTCCCCTGCAGCTGTTTCTCTCACCCATCCTGCTTCCAACAGGCCTCCTTCTGCCTCCATCGTGGCTGAGAGCTTTGCCATGCTCCTCCTCAGCCTGAGTATCCCCAAAGCCCATGCAGCAGCCACTGCCCCCTGCCACCTTCTGGTCCTCACCGAGGTGCCCACCTTCAGCCCGAGGGTGTTGGTGACGCTGGACACCTGCCCTGGGGGTGGAAGGGGTGGGGAAACAGGACACAGACCACCCACTCCTTCCGCAGAGGTCACCCAGCAGATGGTAACTGTTGGTCACTGGAGTGGAGCCAACAAGCCTGGAGATGAAAGGCTCCCTGGCCCCTTAATGAACCGCTCCCCGCGCAGGCACCTCGGCCCCCTGCACCACCAGCTTTATTTACATCTCTTAAAGCACTTGGCCGGTTTATTGAAGCAGCAGCACTCGGGGGGGAGAGGGGGGGGGGGGGGGATGTCACTGTCAATATTTGCCTTGGAGGAATGTGTCCAGCAGCCCAGGGCTTGTTTTGGGGCTGGAGGGACTCCTCCTCCCTCGTGACTCTCAGCCCTCGCCAAGGGCGCAGGCGCCGTCGCTTCCCAGAGCCAAGGCACAGCTCTGGCTTTCCCAGCAGTCCCTTGAGGTGACAGGCATTTCCATGCTGTCCCTTGGATGGGAGGGGAGATGCTGGTTAGGCTGACATCCCCCTGCCCCCAGACCGTGCTGGTGCGTGGAGCAGGACTTGGTGTATGCTGTGGAGGAAAAACTCTTCCCAGGGGTTTGGGGAGCATCTGTGAGCAGACTGACAGGAGCAAAGCCATCGGTGATGCAGGGCAGGGGGATGTGCTGCTGTGTCTAGACTGGAGCATCTCCCCTAGGAGGACAGGCTGAAAGAACTGGGGCTGTTCAGCCTGGAGAAAAAAAGCCTGAGATGGGATCTGATCAATGGGTATCACTATCTCAAGTGTGGGACACAGGGGGACATGGGCAGCCCCTTCTCAGTGTCTGTGGGGACAGGACAAGGGGCGATGGCCTCAAGTTGGAGCACAGGGAGTTCCACACCAACCTGGGGAAGAACTTTTCCCCAGTGAGGGTGAGGGAGCCCTGGGCCAGGCTGCCCAGGGGGTGTGGAGTCTCCTTCTCTGGAGAGATTCCAGCCCCGTCTGGACACCGCCCTGTGTGCCCTGTCCTAGGGACCCTGCTTTGGCAGGGGGTTGGACCCCATGGGCTCTGGAGGCCCCTTCCCACCCCTGTGATTCTGTGTCTCTGTGTCTCCTGTTGTGGCTTGCAGGGAGGCAGGCTGGCCATCTGAGCCCATCCTCATCCTCAGGGAAGTGCTGATGCTGGAGCAGCAGCCTCCCCCTGTTAGAAGCACTCTGAAGCTGCTGAGCTCCTCAGGCTCCAGTTCCCCATTAGGTGAGAGTCCATCCTTTGCTCCCCTTCCTCCACAAAGCCAGCCTTGATTTATTTGTTATCAGATAATATCCTTTGTGTTGCAAAGCGTCTGGAGCCCAGGGGCCTCCCCTGCCAAACCACAGCTCGGGCTGGCTGCAGGATGCACACAGCAGATGTGCAGGGAGGTGATGGGTGCTGAGCCCAGCTCTTGAGGGGAGGGGGAGGATAAGAAAGCATCTGCTCCCTGGTTCCCCATCCTCTGCAGCCGGTTTGCATGAGAAAATCAAGAGATTTGGGTCAGTCCCCCCACTCTGCCTCCTGGATGGGGCATGCTGGGGGGCAGGTAAGAGCCCAGGGAGGTTGGGGGGGAGCGGGGGGGCGCAGCCAGGAGCAGCTCAGCCAGGGCAAAGCCTGCTGCAGCCCTTCAAAGTGGAAAACGTGTTTATTTCTGGGATATCGGGTTTCCGGCAGGAAGGCCGGCAACTGCCAAGGTTTTTATTGGATCCTGGTGAAAGGAATTTAGAGTTGGGCTCTTGTTGTCTTTCCCTGTGCCTGCCGTGGCTTAAGGAGAGCCTCTACCTTTGAATGGGAGCGAGGGGAAGGGGGATTTTTGGCAGCCAGCAGCAGCACGTCTGCAGCCGTGGAGTTTCAAACAGGTTACCTTCTTGTCTCCTGGGCAGGAGGCATCAGGAGGGGTCGGGCTGGGAGAGCAAGGGAGCAGGGCTTGGAAGCACTTGAAAGAACCTTGAGCTCTGGTGGGGCTGGAAGCGGGTGGGAAGTGTTGCTTGAGCTGCTCTCCTACCTAGAGAGGCTGGGGCCGGGTAGTTCACGTTTGTTGCTGGTTTGGACAAGGTTTTGACTGTTCTTGGAGGTAATTTTGTAGGAGATTGAAATTCTGAAGACCACGTACAGTGGTTTGATTGCTTCAGTGTGTCGTGGAGGCAACTCCAGGGTTCTGATTGCCCTTGGATGCTTCCAGCACTGACCAGCATCCTGCAGAGACTGAGATCATGCCAAGCCCTGTTCCTGTCTGTGCATGGGCAGCTCCTGGCTTGGTCCTGGGGTTTCCCAGGGCAGTAGAAACACTGCCCTGAGGAAGAGGGGCAGAGGCTTTGATTTGGAGCAGGGTCAGAGCTGCTCTGGGTAGGAACTGGAGCAGGAGCAGCTCCCTGCTTCTCCCTGCAGAGGAGAAACCAAAGGGGCCACTGAGGCAGCGCAGAAGAACCTGGGGATGAGAGTGCTCCAGAGCAGCCAGGCCACGTGTGACACCAGCTGGGGACCTGCCCAAAGACCCTCCAGCACTGGGACGCTGCAGCTTGGGGCTGAGGCACTGAAACCCTGAGTCTCTGAGCCGATGGGCGCAGAGGTGAGCGGTGCTGCAGGGTGGCTCCCAGGGTCCTTGGAGCTCCTAGAGACAAGGATCTCTGCGCTGAGACCCTCGCCCCAGCAAAAGAAGGCAGCTGAGCCCTGTGTACCGTGGCACTTTGGGATCACATCCCTGTTTGGGGCTGGGCTGGGGCGTGCTGTGAGTGCACGTTGTCCCAGTCACCCACCAGAGCAGCCATCTGCTCTCCGTGTTGGTGGGGACACCCTGGGCTCCAGCCTGTGGGTTCACCTTCTCCAACAGACAGAGGAGACTGGGACTTTCCCCAGTGTTTAAGGTGGGAGGTGCAGCTCCCCGTTTGGCTTTTCAGGAGGGGTTTTGCACTGTGCAGATGCTCACAGGATCTCTGAGCGGATGCTGGGCACAAGCAGTTTCCTGTTGCTCTTCCAGCTTCAGCTGCAGGATCTGGGACCAGCATCCTGCAGCCCTGAGCACCAGAGAGTCGTTTTTGCAGTGGAAAATTTGTCAGTGGAAAAAAGACAAATAAAAGGGGAGGAAAAGATGAGGGTGCACTGTTAATTTTTGTTTTTTTCACTAGTGTGATGATGTTGGTTTCCAGGGCTTCAGGGTCCTATGGCTGATCCTCCCCCCACCCTAGAGATGGAAGGGTCCAACCTGCCAGGGAAGAGCCCTTGTCCCTGCCTGGGTGGAGGCAGCGAGTGCCCGGTGTGGGCAGAGAAGAGCTGGAGAAATGAGGCTTGGTGGATTTACTAACAGGCTGCTGTGCAGGAGCAGGGCTGCTCCAGAACAAACCCACATGTGGAACCAGCCTGGGAGTGTGTGCTGATGAGTATCTCCTCTTTCCACCGCCCCCCTGCCGCAGTGAGCTGTATATATTTGGAGAAAAGGAGTAAATTTCTTTTTCCCCTCCAGGAACTATTGGTCCTGGAGAGAAACCACATTCCCAGAGCTGTCTCTTGTCGGCCTCCAGTGACCCTCTTCCTCTGCTGCCTGGCACGGGGGCCTGGAGACTTCATTGCTGGCTTTTGATCCCTTTTGATTTGAAGCTGCACTGAGCCGTGGCCTCAGGGAAGCTGAGCCCCCCCCCCCCAGGGGGGAAGAGAGGGATGGGGAGGGGGCCAGTGCAAGAGCCAGAGGGGACATGGGAGGGGGAGGGGGGAAGAAAAATATTGAACTTGGTGTGCAAACTGCTGAAGCAAACAGGGAAAACACCATGGGAAGAGTGTTAACTGCAGAGGGGGGATGGAGCAGCGTGACCATGAAGTGAACTGTGTGAGTTTCTGCAGGGGGGAGGCCACAGAACATCCCCCACACACACATACACACACCCCTTGGTGTGGGACAGCTGGTGGGGCCATGTGTGTCCCCCCACAGCACCCTGGGCTGGTCGCAGCTGGGGTGTCACCTCGAGGCTGATAAGGGACCATGTGCTCTCCAGACCACGCAGGGCTCCTTCTTCCCTGCTCCCACCTTCCCCAACTCTGGTTGGGGACCGGTGTGTGTGTGTTGGGGGTTGGTGTCTGGAGCTTCTCCCCCTCCGGGAAGATGCTCTGGTCCACGGGGGGCTGTAGCTCTTGGTCCCGTGGGACCCCGCGGGGCTCCATCTCTCCAGCACGCAGCCTCCAGCTTCCCAGCACCGGGCTCCAAGCCCCCGGCCCACGGCGGGGACTCCATCTCTCTCCCACGCAGGCTCCCTCCCGGGCCGGGATAGGGATGGAAAACGAGCCGATACCCTCGGCGGGGCCGTGGCCGGGGCGGGGCGGACCGGGGCGGGCCCGGGGGGAGGTGCCAGGACCGGCGGCGGAGCGCAGCGAGCGGGGGAGGCGGTGCCGCCGGAGCCGCCCCGGGGAGCGGGGCGGCGGCGGGCGCGGAGCCGGAGCCCGTCGCCCGGGGCCGGGGCCATGCGGCGGGCGGCGGCGGCGGCTCTGGTGCTGCTGGCGGCGGCGGCGCTGAGCGGCGGGGGGGCGGCGCGGAGCTGCCCCGCTCAGAGCTTGGGCTGCAAGTGCGCGGCAGAACGGCCCAAGGCTCCCGGCGGCCCCGCCGCGCCCCGACGGCGGGTGGTCTGCAGCGGCGGGGGGCTCCCGGTGCCTCCCGACCCTCGCCTGATGCCCGACGGCACCGCCACGCTGTGAGTACCGCGACACGGGCATCGCCCCCCCTCAAAACAACCCTCCCCCCCCCTCCCAACTCCATCCGCCTCCGGTCATCGTGTCGTGTCCCGTGTGTGTCGTGTGTCCCCCCCCTCGCCCCCCAACCGCCTCCGCTCCGCGCCTCGGGATGCTCCGGCCGCGCATCCCCTGCGCCTCGGTGCTTCGGGAGGGAGGGATGATGGGGAGGGGGGGGAAGGACCCCACTTTTGGGGCGCGCTGAGCCGGGTTTGAGTTCTCCCGTGGTCCTGGGGAGGTGGGGAAGGTGGGAGGGTTGGAGCAGAGGGGAGACCCCATCCTCTCCCTGCCCCGCTGGGTACCACTCGGCCGCTTCCCGGAGCCACCCGGGGCTGCGCTCCTGCGAGCGGGCAGGTGCTGGTGGGGACAGGGGTGATGCTGGGGCGGGGGGGCAAAGCCCCTCGGGTGTCAGCAGCTGCTTTTCCCCCTTATATTGATACTTACTGAGTTCAGAAGCGCCCCTGGGTTGTGTGTCCCGGGGTTGTGTGTCCCTGGGTTGTGTGTGTCACTCTGCGTCGCGCTGAAAGGGGGTGTCGGGGCCGGAGAGTAACGGGAAGGACCCCGCTCCCCCCCCACCCCCCTCCACCCCTGGAAGGCAGGACGGGTTTAAAGTGTGGCCGTGAGCTGGAAATCCAGGAAGCAAGGCTCCTTCTCCACGCTTCCCTCCGAGTGCCGGGGCGGGGAGGAGGTTGGGGGTTGGGGGGGGGGGTGGGGGGAGGGAAGGAGGGAGGGTGGGGAGAGAGGATGTTTTTGTTTGAAAGCAGCGGCTCTTACTGGAAATGTGTCCTGGAAATATGTGCTGGGAAGAGATGGGGAGCGGTAGGTGGGCTTCAGTTTGTGCAGAGGGTCCCAGAAGCTTCCCTGGTGCTGGGGAGAGGGTTAGGGTTTTGGCTGGTGGTGGCAGCCGGCGCCTGCTCGCTGCTGCAGCAGAGGATGGAGGGGGTTATTTATAACTCCAGAGGAGACGTTTGAATTAAAATCTGGTTTGGAGGGCAGGGCCAGCAGCGCCGAGCTGGAGGCAACGTTGCTTTTTACCCAGAGTATCATCCCACTGGGGTGGCCTGGGCCCATCTACCCACCCAGCAGACCCACAGCCTGGGTTCTCCACCTCCTCCTCCTGGGGTGGGTTGTTCTTGGATGCAGAGGAGGGTTTGTTTGGGGCCACGATGCTCCCAGCCCTGTCTGCTCTCACGTGCTTGAGCCAGCTTGGCCGCCTTGCTGCTCACGTGCTGGAGCCGCTGGTGGTTCTGAAGCCTCTCTTCTTCCCTGCTTGCCATGCTGCTCTGGGTGCAGGGTGTGATGGGTGTTAATCAAAGCATAAATCACCCTTGGAGCAACAGCACCGAGTTTGTCCCCCTCTGTGGGGGGGGGTCACTGGGCGCTGCAGGGCAGGTGGACACTGGGCTTCCCTGTCCCTCAGGCAGGCTTCACTCTTCATTTCTCCCTTCCCATGGTCCTTCTTTATGTGCCATCCCCTCACAAATACCCTGTGGGGACGTTGGAGTCCCTCGTGGATTGGGTGTTTGGGAAAAGCATCCCATGGGTCGCTTGCTCAGGGCGCTTCCTCCAGCCTGAGCTGCATCGTGGAGCTGGAGAGGCCAAGGTGGGCTGTGCCTGGTGGCACCTGGTGGGGGTTTTGGAGCTGTCTGTGCTGGGTCTGCCTGGGATGACCGTGCAGAAGCATTAGGGCATTACATGATCCCACTAAAAACGTGACATGAAACCTACAGGCGTAGGCAGAAACCTACAAATATGTGGTGACCCTGGGCTCTGCTCTCGCGCAGTAAACATGATTTATTCTAAACCCTTTCCAGATGGAACAATCAAAACCAGAGGCTCCAGGCTCGGGAGCATCTCCTGGAGCTGCTGGGGTGCAGGCAGGGAGCGGAGGAGGCAGCAGGGTGTGGGCACGTGGCAAGGGCTGCGTGTGCCTCAGGGGATGTCCTGCTGGGAACAGCCAGATTTTGAGCCCTGTGGGTGAGACTGGATCCTACATGTGCCCCAGGGATGCTCAGGTCCCGCCTGTATCCCCAGGGATGCTCAGGTCCCGCCTGTATCCCCTGGGATGCTCAGGTCCCGCCTGTATCCTCTGGGATGCTCAGGTCCCGCTTGCATCCCCAGGGATGCTCAGGTCCCATCTGTATCCCCTGGGATGCTCAAGTCCCACGTGTGTCCACAGGGATGCTCAGGTCCTGCCTGTCCCCCATGAGATGCTCAGGTCCCACGTGTGTCCACAGGGATGCTCAGGTCCTGCCTGTATCCCATGGGATGCTCAAGTCCCACGTGTGTCCACAGGGATGCTCAGGTCCCACCTCTCCCCCATGAGATGCTCAGGTCCCGCTTGCATCCCCAGGGATGCTCAGGTCCCATCTGTATCCCCTGGGATGCTCAGTGTGGGCACTGCCCCTGTCACAGGAAGCTGAGGGTAACATGCAGATTAACACTTGGAAAGTGGAGCCCTCTCCCAATCTTCGTCTGGCCTGGCCTGGAAGCAGGCGTTCGTTAGTGCTAACGAGCAGCACTGATGCTGTGTGGGACTGCTGCTGTCACAGCCACGGTTCTGGTCACCAGGCTGATGGCCGGGAGGACACACAGACAGCCAGAGGCCGCCTGCCAACTCCCTCACCCTGGCTCTTGTCTGGCTTTTTCCCACACTCTGGGTTTACTTCGTTATTTATTTTTAATTATTAGGCCTGTGCTGAGGAATCCAAGGCTGCCTCTGTGACAGCTGCTGCTTATTTACCCCCTCCTCCCCCCCCATCATGCCTGAGAAATGCTTGCTGGCACCGCAGCGTGTGGATGGGCAGAGCAGGGGATGAGGGATGAGGGATGCTCGTGGTCCTGGGGACCTGCCCAGCAGCCAGCGCTGGGCTCGGCCATGGCATCCCATCCCTGCATCCCATCCCAGCATCCCATCCCTGCATCCCATCCCTGCATCCCATCCCTGCATCCCATCCCGGCACCCCATCCCGGCACCCCATCCCGGCACCCCATCCCGGCATCCCATCCCAGCATCCCATCCCTGCATCCCATCCCTGCATCCCAGGGGAGGTGATGCCTGGTCACAGGGAGCTGCCTGCCGTAGTGGAGCCCCAGCTCCTTCCCTCTTTCCTCAGCCCCTGGCAGGAGGGAGCAAAGCAGAGCTGAGGAGCTGCCGAGATGAACTCCATGTGGGAAGCTGTGGTGCTGGGGAACAGAGCTGGCTGGAGCCCCTGGAGCTGCAGATGGTCAGGCAGACGGGGTGCTTTGGCTCTCACCCAAACATCCACAGCCAGCCTGGACATGTTCCCCCATGTCTTTGGTCCTGCCTGAGGAACTTGTGCTGTGGGGTGCAGGGAGCCAGTGTGGGAGCATGTGTGGGGTCTGGTGAGTGGGATGATGCTCCCAGGGGTGCAACGCCCAGCAAGGCATGTGCCCTTAGACACCTGCCCCCTTTTTGTACTTAGAGGTTAATTCTTGCCCCCAGCTCATGGTGGGGAGGAAGGAGGGATGCCAACCACGCTGAGATGGGTTTTCACCCCATTTTGGGTTTTGGGATGGTGCAGCCCATCTCAGCAGAACTTGCAGCGATGCAGCATGGGGCACGGTCCTTTGCCCAGCCTCCCCATCAGCACCCAGCCCCTCCATCAGCACCCAGCCCCTCCATCAGCACCCAGCCCCTCCATCAGCATCCAACCTCCCCATCAGCGCCCAGCCTCCCCATCAGCACCCAGCCTCACCATCAGCATCCAACCTCCCCACCAGCACCCAGCCCCTCCATCAGCACCCAGCCCCTCCATCAGCATCCAAACTCCCCACCAGCACCCAGCCCCTCCATCAGCACCCAGCCCCTCCATCAGCACCCAGCCCCTCCATCAGCACCCAGCCCCCCCATCAGCACCCAGCCCCCCCATCAGCACCCAGCCCCTCCATCAGCACCCAGCCCCTCCATCAGCATCCAAACTCCCCACCAGCACCCAGCCCTCCCATCAGCACCCAGCCCCTCCATCAGCATCCAAACTCCCCACCAGCACCCAGCCCTCCCATCAGCACCCAGCCCCTCCATCAGCATCCAAACTCCCCACCAGCACCCAGCCCCTCCATCAGCACCCAGCCCCTCCATCAGCACCCAGCCCCTCCATCAGCACCCAGCCCCTCCATCAGCATCCAAACTCCCCACCAGCACCCAGCCCCTCCATCAGCACCCAGCCCCTCCATCAGCATCCAAACTCCCCACCAGCACCCAGCCCCCCCATCAGCACCCAGCCCCTCCATCAGCATCCAAACTCCCCACCAGCACCCAGCCCCTCCACCAGCACCCAGCCCCTCCATCAGCACCCAGCCCCTCCATCAGCACCCAGCCTCTCCACCACCATCCAACCTCCCAGGACCACAAGTCTCCCCCTGTATTTTGGGGGGCTGGGGTGGCTTTGGCACCATCTCAGGGACATCCCTCCTGCAGCAGGGGCTGTGCAGCCGGGTATGAAGGAGCCTTTCCCTCCCTCCCCCTCCAGCTGACCTCCCTGCTAATCGCCTGATGGAAGAAAGCCCTTGTACCCCTACGGAGGCGCAGAGAGCCACGCCGGCCCCGCTGTCACACGGGCAGGAGCCCAAACCTCTTCCAGATGTGGAATCCCAGCCCAGGCCTCATTTATGTGCACAGCTTGATTGCACTGAAATTACAGATTGTCTGCAGGGAATAGAGGGCTTTGACTTATGACCAATTTCCAGTTCTACTTGAACTCCCCTCTCTGAGGCCGGAGTATCCTGGGCCCAGCAGATGGTTTCTTTTCCAAGGGGATTTCTTTTTTTTTCCCACCCCTTTTCCAGGTTTTTATTAGTTATTTCTTAGGCTGCAGCTCCAGCAGGTTGGGGTGGGGGTTTTTTTTTGGGGAGGGAGGGGGGACACACACACACCATGAGTGGTGGTGGGAGCATCCCAGCTCTGCTGCCCTGTGCTGGCTCTGGAAGTTTCTCCTTCTCTCTGGGGTTTATTTTTCCTGTGCTAACAAAAGCTGAGGGTTGGAACAATAATTTTCACCATCTGAAATAGCCCAGCGTGACGTGAGGCTGGTGGCAACGCCCCAGGGAAGGGGAAGAGCCCCTGAGCACCCAAACAGAATAGGGATGGGGTTATGTTTGGGGATGGGGGGGGGGTCTCCAGCTGGGTTGGGTTGGGTTAGGACCTCCCAGACGCCTGCTGAGGATGCTGCCACCACCTCTGGAGCCCATCCCAGAGGTTTCCAGCCCCCATCACCTTCTCTCTCCCTCCCTGGCTGTTCCCTCTTCCCAGGCGGGTGCAAGATGCAGGGAGGGGGCAGCTCCAGGAGTTTGAAACCCAGCCTAGGGGGTTGTATCCAGACCTGGTGCTGCTGGGTGCCGATGATGCCAAAGCTCCTCAGCACCTCTCCCCAGCCTCAGGGCCCCTCTTTTCCTCTTCCTCAAATCCCTCTGCGGAGCAGTGAGCTCCTGCTCCAGGGCTCAGCCTGCGCCCTATCTGCTGCGAGCATATGCTTCGAATTAACGCACTTGGAGAGAGCAGAGCCTAGCCAGCCTCCCCGCCCCCACCACGGCCTCCCCCCCCCTTATTAACCTCTGTGCTGCTGCCTGCGCCGTTCCCCCGCACGCCCAGGCCGGGGAGCCATCCTCTCCCCGACTCCTTTTTTGGTTGGGTCCAGAGGAAGTTTATTGTTTCAGCAGCCCAGTTTCTGGAGCTGTTATTTATCCAAGTGGATTCCAGCACGCTTGAAAAAACAATCTTGGGTGTTGGGGGTTTTTTTTCTTGGGGGGGGGGTGGTGGTTTTTGGGGGGTTTTTTTTGGGCTTTTGGCTCCTTTTTTTTTTTTTTTTTTTTGAGATTAAAAAAATAAAAAAGAAAAGAAGAAGAAAAAAAAAAGGAAGAGGAAGAAGAAGAAGAAGAGGAAGAAGAAGAAGAAGAAGAAGAAGAAGAAGAAGAAGAAGAAGAGGAAGAAGAAGAGGAAGAAGAGGAAGAAGAAGAGGAAGAAGAAGAAGAAGAAGAAGAGGAAAAAGAAGAAGAAGAAGAAGAGGAAGAAGAAGAAGAAGAAGAAGGGATCTTGATCTCCACGCCTGCAGCATCCTGGGGTCTGAGCCCTGAGAACCCCAGAGCAGGCAGGTTGGAGTGAGGATGCTGAACCCCTTCCAAAGCTGGATCTCCCCCCCCCCCCGAAAAGGATGCTCGCCCCCCCTCTCCAGATAAGGAGGATGCTAAGCTCCCAATGAAGGAGGAGGCTACCCCCCACCCAGAAAAGGAGGATGCTCCCCCCGCCCAGTAAAGGAGGGTGCTCCCCCCACCCAGTAAAGGAGGGTGCTCTCCCCACCCCAGAAAAGGAGGGTGCTCCCAACCCCCCCCCAAAAAGTATGCTCTCCCCCAGAAAAGGAGGATGCCCCCCCCCCCCCAGTAAAGGAGGATGCTCCTCTCCCCACCCTGAAAAGGAGGATACTCCTCCCCTCCCCCCTAGAAAAGGAGGATGCTCCCCCAACCCAGAAAAGGAGGAGGCTCCTCACCCCTAGAAAAGGAGGATGCTTTCCCCCCACCCAGAAAAGGATGCTCCCCCCACCCCAGAAAAGGAGGATGCTCCCCCCACCCCAGAAAAGGAGGATGCTTCCCCCCACCCCAGAAAAGGAGGATACTCCCCCCACCCCAGAAAAGAAGGGTGCTTCCCCCCCAAGTAAAGGATGCTTGGAGGGGTGTGAGGGTGGTTGGACATCAGGGGCTGGGGGTGTCTGTGGGGTCCCCAGCCCTCCCCAGCGGGTGCATCGCTGGGGGTATGGAGGTGAGGAGTCCCAGCCTGGGCTGGAGCCAAGGCCAAGGCTCCTGAGGAGCACAGCTGAGCTTCCATGGCCTCTCAAGCCCTGAGGATGGCTGGATGTGGGGGGCACAGCAGCCCCTCTGCACCCCCAGCCCCACCTGAATTGAGTGAGCATCCCACCACAGACCCTGCCCAGCACGTTGCCATGGCAATCCCCACCTTGGCCAGGGTAATGAGGGGCTGATGGGGCTTGTTTCCAGCACCCCCATCACCTCCTCTCTCCCTCCCTGGCTGATCCTTCCTCCCAGGAGGGTGCAAGATGGGGAGGGGTGGGTGTGGGGGGTGTGAAAATCCAGCCAAGGGGGTGATATCCAGACCTGGTGCTGAGGGTTGGGTCTCAGGGTGGGATCCAGGGTGATGTGGGGGCTGCTCGCCTGTGACCCCCATGTGCTGGGCTGAGGTGGCCTCACTTATTCCATCATATTTGGGGATGAATCAGTTCATCTCCTGGATGGGGACAGTGCCAGGGACCCCCACACTCAGCTCTGCTGCCTGCAGACAGACACATGGGGCCAGAAAGTCCCACATGGAGCCTGACAAGAGCTTCCTGGGAAGAGGGAGGGGGGAAGCCAAGAGAAAACACTTTTTTGGAACATCCTAGCCATAAAAACTAGAGAAAACAAAATAAACTGGTGTGTGGTGTAATGGGGGGAGTGTGACCCCCCCATGGCTTCCACAGGAGGGAAGGGAAGAGCCAGGATGGCTGCCCAGGAAGAGTTTTCCTTGGGAAGGAAGCTTCCAGTCCCATCGTTGCTGGTGGTGTGTGCCCAAGGCTCCTTTGGGGTTCAGGACCTTTTTTTTTCCATCAGGAAGGGCAGAGCAGGGACTGAGTGTTGGGGTGAGCAGTGCCTATGGCTTGGGGTGCCCCCCCCCTCCCCTGTTGCCTTGTGTTGGGGTCCCAGCCATTCCCACTCTGGCCAATCCCAAGGGGCTGGGGGCTGTGGGGGTGGCATCACTGTCAGTCAAAGCACCCTGTGGGGAAGGATGCTGGAGCTGCTTTCCCAATCCCTTGGTGGGGGGGGAGGAGGGTGTGTGTGTGTGGGGGGGGGCTGGCCCAGCTGCCTGGCTGCAGATCACAGGGGGAGGCTGATCCCAGCGTTGCCTTTTAAGGAGGGGAGCTCTGGCTTGGTGGCAGAGGCACCAAGGAGGGTCCCATGGGTGCACTGGCAAAGCGAGGGGGGTCAGGGAGGTGTGGGGGGGGTGTGGGGGGTCTGTGTTCCCAGCTCTCCACTGCCCTGGCACCCAGTGCAGACAGCTGCTGGCTCTCTGCCTGTGGTGCTGGTGATGCAGCCGTGGTTGTCTCCCCCTGCAGTGACTGTGCATGCCTTGGGATGCCCTGGAGTGGCTGGGTCCTGCTTTCTCTGGCTCTCCCCTCCCCAAAGGTCCCTGCTTTCTCCCCTGCCCAAAGGTCCCTGCGTGTCCCTGGCCATGCCACAGACCTCCCTGTCACCCTGGGGCCTGGGTACAGGACCAAAGGCAGGAGGTCCAAGGCTGGAGGCTCCTGCCCTTGTCTGGATTCTGGAGTTGCAGGTCCCAGGGCTGTTTCAGCAGGGAGGGTCTGGCATGTGCTCCAGCTTGGCCCCCCACCAAGGGGGTTTCTGCACACCCCAGCTTAGCAGGGAGCCCCCTTGACGTGTCGTGTGTCCCCCCCCTCCCCTCCCCTCCCCCCCTTCATGTGCAGCCTGTGGAGGCTTTGCTGGGTTGTGAAATCTGCTGTTGCTGGAATTAAAACCTTCTGGAGCCTCTGAAGCTGCCACGTCCTTGAGCAACAGCCCCTGCTGATGCTGCGCCGTGGGAGCGAAGCCGTGCCATGGGGGTGCTGTGCCCCAGAGCTGGGGCTGCTCTGGGAGTGATGCCACTCTGGGACCATCCCTGGCACTCTGGAACCATCCCTGGAGCTCCAGGACCATCCCTGGAGCTCCAGAACCATCTCTGGTGCTCCAGGACCATCCCTGGAGCTTTGGGACCATCCCTGAAGCTCCAGAACCATCTCTGGTGCTCCAGGACCAGCCCTGGCACTCTGGAACCATCCCTGGAGCTTTGGGACCATCTCTGGTGCTCAGGAACCATCCCTGGCACTCTGGAACCATCCCTGGAGCTCCAGGACCATCCCTGGAGCTCCAGAACCATCTCTGGTGCTCCAGGACCATCCCTGGAGCTTTGGGACCATCCCTGAAGCTCCAGAACCATCTCTGGTGCTCCAGGACCAGCCCTGGCACTCTGGAACCATCCCTGGAGCTTTGGGACCATCTCTGGTGCTCAGGAACCATCCCTGGCACTCTGGAACCATCCCTGAAGCTCCAGAACCGTCTCTGGTGCTCCAGGACCATCTCTGGTGCTCCAGGACCATCTCTGGTGCTCCAGGACCATCCTCTGGTGCTCCAGGAGCATCTCTGGTGCTCCAGGACCATCCCTGGAGCTCTGGGACCATTCCTGGAGCTTTGGGACCATCCCTGAAGCTCCAGAACCATCCCTGGAGCTCCAGAACCATCCTCTGGTGCTCCAGGAGCATCCCTGGAGCTCTGGGACCATCCCCAGCACGGGGTCTCACTGCTGCTGTGCTGGGGAGATGGGAGCCCGGTGCAAGCAGGGTCCCTGCAGGAGGAAAGGAGAAGGATAGAGGCCAGGCCAGGGCAGCTCCAGCGTGTGGAAGCAATTTGCAGGCTGGTGGAGCTGCCGGATGCTTCTGCTCCCCCCTCCCTCCCCCCCCCCCTCCCCAGCGATGCCCCATGGCAGCTCCTCATTAGCACAGGATGTGATGAGTTTGGGGGAGAGGTGGTGGTGGAGGGCTGCCCCCTCCCCTAAAACCCTTCCCTCCTCCTCACCCTTCAGGGGGGGGGAGCTGTGCCCCACGCCTGCCCCGCTCCCCAGGCAGCCCCAGCCAGGCTGTGGAGAGCCGGGCTTGGCTGGGGGCTGCAGGCTGGGTGTGCACAGGGGCTGGAGCTGGCTCAGCAGCACACACAGCTGCCATTCAGCCCGGCTGCAGAGCCTGCCCGTGTGTAAACAGCCCCTGCTCCCAGCCCTCAATGAGCCCTTTCTCCTGCACCTCTCCCCAAACACCCCCCTACCCACCCCCCCCGCCCCTGCCCACAGGGCTCCAGGGTATCCTGGCCCTGGCTGGCAGCTTCTCCTCACCACCCCCACCCCCCCCTCTTCTGCTGTGGGGTCACGTTTGCTGGTGGGAGCATCACCGGTGCCTGCGCTGCCCCCCCCGGGAACCTTGGGAAGCGCCTCTGGTCCCTGAGAGCTGCCTCCTGTCTCCAAGCCAAGGGCTGGCTCTGCTAATTGCCACTGACGCCTTTAATGAGCTCCTGGCTGAGTTGTGGGGTGCTTGCACCGTCCCCACCACCCTGCAAAGGGCCCCTTTGGCCGGGGCAACTGTTTATTTTGGGATGAAACCTCAGGGCTGGGAGCTCCTGGGGGTGGCTGGTGATGCTGAGACCACAGAAGGTCGGGTTGGTGAGGGATAAGGGGGGGGAGGCTATGAGAACCCCCTCCCCAATGTCTGCAGCTCTTCACACGGGTACCAGAGCGATGCCCCAAGCGCTGGTGTGGTGCTGCCTTGTGGCATCCCAACGCTGCCATTGCCTCCTGTATCCCCCACCTGGCCCAAGCCTTGGTCAGCATCACCACACCAGTGGCATGGCCAGGGCTGCTCCTTATCCATCTCTGTGGGCCACTGGGGTATGGGATGAGGGAGGGATGGGGTGTGGGGGGGGGACAGGGGCTGCCTGGCAGGTGGAGTAATGGGGCTGCCCCTCTCCTTTCTGCTCTTCCCACAGGCTGCTGAGTAACAACAAGATCACAGTGCTGGAGAACGGCTCCTTCACTGGGCTGAGGGCTCTGGAGAAGCTGTGAGTGCCAGCTGGGGGTGTGGGGGGGCTGGGGCAGGAGGGGTGGGCAGCAGCAGGGTGCAGGCAGTGCTCCTGGAGGGGTGTCAGTGCAAGAACCAGTGATGGTTTTGCTCCCAGCATCACTCCTGAGCACAGCTGGCAACAGGGGTGGGTGGGTGATGGTGGGGGGGGGGGGGTTTGCCATCAGACCCCGCTGGGGTGGGTGGGTGGGTGGTGTGTGTGTGGGGTTGTGCTCTGTGGGGGCTGGTATGAAAAGCTACATTGTCCCCCCAAACAAAGTCAACTTTCTTATCTCCCCATGAAAGGCATCTCTATGGAGGGAGCTGGAAGAAGGGGAGATTTATGGCCCCCATATGGGTTTGATCTGTAGGTATGCAGGAGCAGGGACCGGCACACTGAGGGTGTTTTGTTCCCCACCGTGGCCCCACGAGGGTCTCACACATTCCTGAGCCAAGCCAGGGCTGGGTGGGCACCCACCATGAGACCCTCACCCGCTCTGACAGCATCCCAGCTGCTGGTGGGCATTGGGGGGGGTGTTGGGGTGTTGTACCCTGAAGTCGGTGTCTGCCCTGAGCATCCTTTGTGGTGGTGCTGGGGAGGGGGGGGGTCCCTGCCCCCACTCAGGGCATCTCTTTGGGTGCAGGTGGGTGGTGGGGCTGCAGGGAGGAGAGGGCAGGGGGCAGCATGCCCAGGGCTTGGGGACCTCTCCCCTGTGTTGCTCTGCATCCCCCCCAGCACACTTGGCTGGCTTTGGGTCTGGGGAGGGTTTGGCACAGCCTCAGCCCTGCCAGCTGGGAGGCTTGCTGGGGAAGGGGGGGTGGGGGGGGCAGTGGAGGGGGTGCTCCCCAGGGGCAGCCACTTTGGGATGGGGTCCCCAGCTCTTGCTGTGGGTCACTGAGCTCTCCTGAGCAGGGGGATTGACACGTTGTGCACACAGGGAGCAGCTGGGGACACTCTGCCTGCCAGGAAGGGGGGGGAGGAGGCACTTTTTTGGGGGGGGGGGTGGGGGTGGGGGTGGGAGGGGGAACCATGGCTCTGCAGCCCCCAGGGCACTCAGGGTCCCCCTAAAAGCCTTCAATGCTCTGGGAGAGCAGCTGCCCTGTGTCACCTCCCACTCCCTGCGTGGGGCTGGGGGCAGAGCAGTGTGCCTGGGAGAGGAAAGGGGGGGGGGGGGGGCTGCAGTGCTCCCCCCACCCCAGGCCAGCCAGCATCACCCCGTGCTGGGCTGATTGCTCTTGACAGGAGCTGTAATTGTTTTCATCGGGTTGGTTTGGGGCTGGGGTGCAGACGTGCCCCATGGAGGGGCTGTGCTGGTGGAGCAGGGAGGGGGTGGGGGGGCTGGGATGGGGGGGATGGGGGGAGGCTGCTCATTTCTTGTGTTGGGGCTCACGGGACCCCTGCCCACCGTGGGTGCTTTGGTGTCCCAAGATGATGGGGTAAAACCCTATTCCTGGGGTCTCAGCAGTTTTACCCACCCCCCCCCCAAGGACATGCACCCCTCAGGACTCAGGGCTTTGGCATCTCGGGTGATTTGTGGCAGCCTAATGAGATTAATGAGCCTGAGCAGGGCCGGTATGTGGCCGGGGCAGCCGTGCTCATTAGCACAGCCCCTGCTTGGGAACGTCCTGCCCTCTGCTGGGGGCCAGGGCCCCCCCATCCCCACCCCCAAACCCCTTGGGAGCTTTGGGCTGGGAAGGGGGCTTTGAGCCTGTGTCAGCAACAGGGATGGATGGAGTCAGTCAGTCTGTCTGTCAGTCTGTCTGTCTGTCTGTCTGTCTAGTGATGCTGCTGGCGTGGCTGTGGGCTCAGCCTGGGGGTGCTGGCAGTGGGGTCCCCATGTATGTGTGATGGAGCATGTCACCCCCCACTCCCCCCCCCCAGGCTGGGGAAGGAGGGGGCTCTGGACAGACAGAAACATGAAGACAAACAGCCGTGGTGTGGAGAGAAGAGTAGATCAGCAGCCACAGCCCTGGGCCCCCAGCCAGAGGGGAGGAAGGGACTGAGTGAGGAAGACTCCTCAGGATGAGGACTGGGGTGGCTGCAAGCCCCCAGAGCCCAGCGTGCTCCCCAGTAGGTCCCAGCCCTGGCCAGTGGTCCCCTGCAGAGCCAGGGGCACTGAGTTTTGGCAGCGTTTGTGTTTTGGCTGCTGGGTCCCCGGCCGTGGGGGGGTGGGGTGTGTGCTGGGGGGGTGGGGGGTGGGGTACGGCGGTGGACCCCCCCCCATTGGTGCAAGGGAGTGGGTGTTGGTGCAGAGAGGGGGTGATGGGCAGGTGTGAGGAGCTGTTCCTTCAGCACCAGCACTTACCTGGCCCCCCCCCAGACACACACCCCTTCGTGCACACCTGCCTGCACAACTGCCTGCAGCCCACCCCAGCCATCAGAGCTGGTGGGACACGCTTTTGCCCCCTTGGGGTGGGCTGGGGAAGGTTGATGTGGGGAGCTGAGCTGGCTGAGCTGTGCCAAGCTGATGCTTGGTGTCACACTGATGCTTGGTGTCACACTGATGCTTGGTGCCACACCACGTGTGCCATCCCTGGGGTTTGCACTGTGCACCCCCTGCCCTGAGCCCTGCCCCTTCGGGGACCCCCCAGCAGCTACTGGAAAGGGGAGGTGGGTGTGAGCTTTAGCTGGGGAGCAGAGCCTGGCTGTGTGTCCATGGCATGCAGGCAGCATCACCTGGCTTTCCCCACCTCTCATGGCCCCTCGTGTCTCACTGGTGGGACCCCCAAGTCTGCTGGAAGGGTTTGCCCCGCTCCCTGCAATGGGTGCCAGCTTGTGGCCTTGAGATGGGGAGAGGAGGGGAGGGGGGGGGGCTGTGCTTCATGGGGTGAACCCCTGGCCCTGGTTGGAGCAGCGGGCAGCCCAGCCATGAGCACGGTGGGGTTGGCTATAAATAACCCCTGCCAGCTGGATCCCATTTCCTCTCCGGAGGAGCCGCCTCGCTGGTCCCTGGGGCTGGATGGAGCAGCTGATGCCACCAGCGCTCCCCAGCTCCACGCCGTGCCAGCAGCTGCCCCACGCTGACGTGTGCCAGGCAAGCCTCTGATTAGATAGGTGCCCCCAATCAAGCTAATGAGCCAAACGAGCTTCCTGCGGGCTGCAGAGCCCTTCCAGGGCCGTGCTGGCGATTGCAGAGGGCTCTTATCCCATGGGCTGGAGATAAAACCCACCGAGGCATGGCTGCTGCAGGAGGGGACCAAGCCACGGCCACATGCCTGGGTGTGGGACACTCGGTGGTGCACGTGTGGAGCCTGCAGAGGGGCTGCTGGCATCCCCCCCCTGCCCCCCACCCCTCACCCTGTGAGCAGCAGGGAGCCTCACGCCTTCCCCTGCGCCCCTATGGGGAGGGAGATGGGGCTGGGGAGATCGGGGTGCACCCATCTTCCCCACTGCTGTGGGTCTCCTTGAGTGGGGCAGGGGCCTCGTGGCAGGCTCCCCATGGTACACAGATCCATCTGTCTGTCTGTCTGTCTGTCTGTCTGCAGGGACCTGAAGAACAACCTGATCAGCACGGTCCAGCCAGGCGCCTTCCTCGGCCTCCCCGAGCTGAAACGTCTGTAAGTGCTGGTGCAGCCCCCCTGGGAGCCCCCCAGGGTCAGTGGGGACAGCCTGGGGACAGCCTGGGGACAGTGGAGTGTCCCCAGCCCTCACACCCCTCCGCTTGCCTTCCAGGGACCTCTCCAACAACCGCATCGGCTGCCTGAGCGCCAGCGTCTTCCAGGGGCTCCCCAGCCTCCTCAGGCTGTACGTAGCTCCCCAAAGACCCCCACCAGCCCTGTGTCCCCCCAATCCCCTTGAGAGGAGCCCCCAGGGGCTTTCCCGTGCCCTGGGGTATCGCTGGCACTTTTAGACCCCAGGGCTGTCCCTGAGCCGCTCCTTTGCTTTGTGGGTTGGGGAGGGGGGAGCTCGTTAGGCTGCGGCTGCCCCATGCCCACCCTCAGCACGTGCCGTGGTGGCCATGCAAGCCCAGGGAGGGACCAGCAGGTCCCCAATCCCTTCCACAACCATTACTCTCCCATCCCTCAGGAATATGTCTGGGAACATCTTCTCCAGCCTCCCACCCGGCGTCTTCGATGAGCTCCCCTCCCTGAAAGTCGTGTGAGTTTGTGCCCCCCACCCACCCCCCTGGGGAGGGGAGTGGAGGGGGGGCTTTCAGAATCTCCCCAGTGGGTGGTCTCAGGGCTGTCCCCCATCCCTGCAAGCACCCTGCTGACATCATCCCTTGCAGGGACTTTGCCACCGAGTACCTGACGTGTGACTGCAACCTGCGCTGGGTGCTGCCCTGGGCTCGCAACCGCTCGGCCCAGATTTCGGAGAGGACGGCGTGTGTCTACCCCAGGCACCTCCACACCTTCCCCCTGCGCAGCCTGCGGGACAGCCAGCTCCTCTGCGGTGAGCCGGGGACGGGGAGGGGGCGGCGGCGGTGGGCAGGGGGCACGGGCTCACCCAGCCGGGCTGTGTCCCCCCCCGCAGCGGGTACCCCGGAGCTGCACACCCACCACCTCATCCCGTCGCTGCGCCAGGTGGTTTTCCAGGGCGACCGGCTGCCCTTCCAGTGTACAGCCACCTACCTGGATAACAGCACCCAGATCCGGTGGTACCACAACCACGAGCCCGTGGAGGAGGATGAGCAGACGGGGGTGATCGTGGAGGAGAGCCTGATCCATGACTGCACCTTCATCACCAGGTCGGGGATGGGGATGGGATGAGGATGGGGGATGGGAATGGAGATAGGGATGGGGATGGGAATGGAGATAGGGATGGGGATGAGGACAGAATGGGGATGGGATGAGGGTGGGGATGGGGATGAAGATGGGGATGGAAGGGAGAAGGGGATGGGGATGGGATGACATGGAGATGGGGATGAGGATGGAATGGGGATGGGGACAGGATGGGCATGAGGACAAGATGAGGATGGGATGAGGACAGGATGGGAATGGGATGAGGACAGGATGGGAATGGGATGAGGGTGGGGATGGGGATGGAGATGGGGATGGAAGGGAGAAGGGGATGGGGATGGTGACAGGATGGGGATGGGATAACATGGAGATGGGGATGAGGATGGGATGGGGATGGGGATGAGGATGGGATGGGCATGGGATGGGGATGAGGAAGGGGACGGAAATGGGGATGGGGTGGAGATGGGGATGTGATAAGATGGGGATGGAGATGGGGATGCAGTGGGGATGAGGATGGGATGGGGATGGCATGGCAATAGGGTTGGAGATGGAGAGGGAGATGGGATGGGGGTGGGGATGGAGGCAAGGGTGGAGGTGGGATGGGGACAGACTCATGGCTACAGTGCTCTCTGGTTTGGGGGTACCAAGTTCCATGGGTGGGATGCCAAGCGTGGGCACCTCACGGTGCGTGTCCCCATGCCCCCCACGCTTGGGGCACCACAGCTGTGGGTTGGCAGTGGGGCACCCCCACCGTGCCAGCCCCCTTGCCCTCTGCCCACAGCGAGCTCATCCTCTCCAACATCCACGTCTCTGCCAACGGCGAGTGGGAGTGCTCGGTCTCCACCTCCCAGGGCAACGTCAGCAAGAAGGTGGAGATCGTGGTGCTGGAGACCTCAGCGTCCTACTGCCCCGCCGAGCGCGTCACCAACAACCGCGGGGACTTCAGGTAGGGACCGAAGCTCACCCAGCTGCAGGGTGGGTGCCACAGTGGGATTTGGGGATGGGGACTGATGGGTGGTGCGTGCCACGTACAGCACCAGCGGTGCGTGCTGGGCCTTGGCGGGGGGGGGGGGGGACTCGCTGCAGGTGACAGGGTGTCTGGTAGCAATTAGGGGCTGTGGGGAGGGTGGGTGCCTTTGAAGCGCTTCCCGTGCCGGTGGTGCAGCCCGGCTCCAGCAGCAGAGGTGTTGGAATTTCTCTGGCACAAGACGAAAGGCTCCGGGCACCCGCTGTAACCCCAGCGGGGCTCTTATGGAATATAAATTACTGGTACAGTCAATGTGGCTTAAATTAGCAGTGCCCCCCTCCCCTCCCCGCTTCCCCCAACCCTCCACCCCTGCCTGCTGTTCCCCCTGTGCTACGCTGAGCCGAGGGGGATGCCGGATCGGAGGTGGAGGGGGGAGGTGGGAAGGCAGCAGCTTTCTGGGGAGCATCACCCCCTGCACCCCAAGGGATGTAGAGGTGAGTGGGAGGCTGCAATGCCCATGGGTTGAGGGCAAGGTCTGTGCAGTGGGGAGCAGGCTGGAGATGGGGGCGTGGGGAGCATCACCCTCAGCACCCCAAGGGGATGCAGGGGCTTTTTGGGGAGGCTGCAGTGCCCATGGGTCATGGGCAAGGTCTGTGCAGTGGGGAGCAGACTGGGGGGGCGGGGGCGTGGAGAGCATCACCCCCAGTGCCCCAAGGGATGTAGGGGTGAGGGGGAGGCCGCAGCACCCATGGATCATGGGCAAGGTCTGCGCAAGGAGGAGGAGCAGGCTTGGTGGGGGGGTCGTGGGGTGCCCACCTGCAGCAGGACGATCTGCTGGTGGTGGTGCATGCCCTGTGTCCCCACGGTCACCGCGTCCCCGTGCCCGCAGGTGGCCGCGCACCCTGGCTGGCATCACCGCCTACCAGCCCTGCCTGCAGTACCCCTTCGCCGCGGTGCCGGCCGGCGGGGGCTCGGTGCCGGAGAAGCAGGCATGGCGGCGTTGCGACCGCGCCGGGCGCTGGCAGGAGGGCAACTACTCCCACTGCCTCTACACCAACGACATCACCCGCGTCCTCTACACCTTCGTGCTGGTGAGACAGGGACCGGGGTGGGGGAGCGGTTCGGATGTGCCAGCGGGATTGGCACAGCCCGTGACTGTCTCTCCATCCCTCTCCCTCCACGGCACTGCAGATGCCCATCAACGCCTCCAACGCCCTGACCCTGGCTCACCAGCTCCGCGTTTACACAGCGGAGGCAGCCAACTTCTCAGACATGGTTGATGTTCTCTATGTGGCCCAGATGATCGAGAAGTTTATCGGCTACGTGGACCAGATCAAGCAGGTACCGAGCGCTGCTCCTCCCCTTTCCTTGCCCCAGCACCCTTGCCCTGGGTGCTTTTGAGGTGGAAAAGCACGAATCGGGGTGTTTGCCACCTGGGGTGGCTTGGGAAAGGAGCTCGTTGTGGAGCCGCTCGCTGTCCTCGCAGCTGACGGATGTGATCGTGGAGATGGCCAGCAACATCATGCTGGTGGACGACCACATCCTGTGGATGTCTCAGAAGGAGGAGAAGGCTTGCACCAGCATCGTCCGCTCCCTGGAGAAGATCGCCGCCCACACGCTCGGCAGCAACTCCCAGCACATGGCGGTGGTCAGTGGGTGGTGATGGGAGTTTGGGGTGGGGGGGGCTTAGGGAGGGGATGAGGAGGTATTTGGGCTGCTAATGTGGGGTGTCTGGGTGATGTCTCTGGGCTGAGGGTCACCCTGAGGTGCTGTGCCCTGGCAGAACTCGCGGAACATCGCCTTCGAGGCGTACGTGGTGAAGCCTGAGAGCTACGTGGGGCTGAGCTGCGTGGCTTTCCAGCGACGGGACGGGGGTCCAGCTGGGCATCCCCCCCAGGCTGAGCGGGGAGCCGAGCCCCTCCCTGACCAGCAGCTGAGGCTGCGCTGTACCACGGGGCGCCCCAACATCTCACTGACCAG
The DNA here is from genome assembly GCA_022605955.1 of Rallus limicola. Taxonomy (NCBI): domain Eukaryota; kingdom Metazoa; phylum Chordata; class Aves; order Gruiformes; family Rallidae; genus Rallus; species Rallus limicola. The sequence continues at coordinate 3,382,942 of JAKCOZ010000044.1, forward strand.
CTTCCACATCAAGGTATGGGGAAGCCCAATGATTGAGGGGGGGGGTGTACCTCTATGTGGGGGGTGTTGGTTGCTGCTCACCAGCATCCATGTGCCCGCAGAACAGCATCGCCCTGGCCTCCATCCAGCTGCCCCCCAGCCTCTTCTCCAGCCCCATCCCAGCCACACCGCTGGATAACTGCAAGCTCCAGCTGCTGGTGTTCCGCAATGGAAAGCTCTTCTGCAGCACAGGCAACTCCTCACGCCTGGCTGATGATGGGAAGCGCCGCAGCGTGGCCACACCAGTCATCTATGCTGGGACTTGTAAGGGCTGTGTATTCGGGAGGGGGCTTTTCTTGGGGTTCCTTGGGGCTCCTTTGGGTGCTTTGGGCTCCTCGGGGCTCCTTGGGGTGCTGCCCTGGTGCTCCTGCAGCACGGATCCATCCCTCGTGGGGAGGTGGCAGCATGCCTGTGGGATGGGGTGTGTGGGGGGTGTGGGTTCCCCCATGTCCAGCCCATTTTAGGGGTGCAGGTGGTCCCGCTGACTGCGTTTCCCTGTCACCACAGATGGCTGTGGAGTGGGAAACCTGTCGGAGCCAGTGGCCGTGTCGCTGCGTCACCCCGGGGAGGGGGCAGACCCGGTGGCTGCGTACTGGAACTTCGAGGTGCTGGGGGGCATGGGGGGCTGGAGCGCTGAGGGCTGCCAGCTCGCCGCCCAGGAGCCCAACGTCACCTCCCTGCACTGCCGGCACCTCAGCAACGTGGCTGTGCTCATGGTAGGTGGGGGGCGAGCGATGGGGCTGGGAGCTTTTGCCCAGGGGGAGTGGGGGTGCAGAGCCTAGGGGGTGATGGAAGTGGGGGGGACAGGGACACGGGGATGGGTGGTGTGGGGGTCTGATGGGTTGTGTGGCGCAGGAGCTGAGCGGTTTCCCCAGTGAGACGCGGGGTGCTGTGGAGGTGCTGCACCCAGCCATGTACACCTGCACGGCCGTGCTGCTGCTCTGCCTCTTCGCCACCATCATCACCTACATCGTCAACCACGGGTGAGTGAGGGGCTCGGCGCTGACCATGGAGATGGTTGGAAGGGCTGTGCTTGGGCAAAAGTCTCTGTGGGCAGCTGGAGGAGCTCCCCAGGCACTGCCAGTGACCAGAAGGCGTGTGGGGATGGATGTCCAGGGAACAGATGTCCAGGCTTTCAGGGGATGGATGTGCAGGAGACAGGATTTCAAGGGATGGATGGCCAGGGGACGAGCTTTCAGGAGATGGACATCCAGGGGACAGGATTTCAAGGGATGGATGGCCAGGAGATGAGCTTTCAGGAGACAGACATCCAAGGGATGAGCTTTCAGGGGATGGATGTCCAGAAGATGGCCCTCTAGGACATGGCACTTTAGGACACGGGTTTTTAGGAGATAGACATCTAGGAACGTGGTGCCTAGCAAGTGGTGTTGCCACAGGCGCCTGTCTTGGGGTGATGGCTGGAGGTGTTCTGCCTTTATGGGAGCGGGGCCTTGGGCTGGTTTGGTGTCTCATACTGCAGCGTGAGGAGTGGAGGAGGTGACGGGGGAGTCACTTTGAGGGTTGGTGTGAAGACCCTCTGTGACCTTGCTGGGTCAAAAAGGGTGAGAGTTGAGGCTCGTGGATGGGGTCCCCCCAAACCTGGGGCCAGTGAGCTCCTGGGAGAGGAGGGTGGTGGGCAGCAGAGGGGTGCTGCAAGGTCCGTCTCGGGGCTGGGCAGGAGATCACAAGCATCCGTTGTGCGTCTCTTCCAGCACCATTCTCATCCCACGGAAGGGCTGGCACATGCTGCTGAACCTCTGCTTCCACATCGCCATGACAGCTGCTGTCTTCGCGGGAGGCATCACCCTCACCGGGTACCTCATCGTCTGCCAAGCGGTAGGGACCAGGGCAGAGGGGACAGTGACTGGCAGGGACGGTGACCAGCGGGGACACAGCCACGTCTGCGGCACCCCCGCTTCCTGACCATCACCTTCCTTCCTTCCTTCCTCAGGTCGGCATCATCTTGCACTACTCCTCCCTCTCCACCCTGCTGTGGATGGCGGTGAAAGCCAGAGTGCTCTACAAGGAGGTGACCTGGAAAACACCGCGGCAGCCGGATGGGGACGCATCCCAGCCAGCCCCCAGACCCATGCTACGGTACGAACACCCCTTCCCCTCGCCCATGGGGGAGCAGGGAGCCAGGGCACCTTCCCCTGCCCCACATCCAGAGGCTGGGACAGGACTGGCTCTGCCATACAAGCCCATGCCACTGGCAGCCGTGCCGTGGGCTGGCTCCCGGCGTGTGGTGACACCCCCACCCCTGTCCCAGGTTCTACCTGATCGCTGGTGGGATCCCCCTCATCATCTGCGGCATCACAGCAGCTGTCAACATCCACAACTACCACGACAACAACCCCTAGTAAGTGTCCCTGCTTGGCCATGCCCTCCTCCCCCCCTAACCGGTGGCCTTCTTCCACCTGGGCAAGGGGAACTGGCAGCGCCAGCACCCCAGACAAGTTTGGGAGAGGCTGGCAAGGCCTTTCCCATGAATTATCCATACATTGGGGCAGCCCCCAGCAGCCAGCCTGGCCCCGCAGAGCCCATCCCACTGTGGCAGGGGGGGTGCTGAGCGTCGTGGCGCTGTGGCACGTGGCTGCGCCAGCACCCAGCTCTGCTGATGGAAGCCCCTTTCCTCCCATACACAGCTGCTGGCTGGTGTGGAGGCCCAGCCTGGGGGCTTTCTACGTCCCTGTGGCTTTCATCTTGCTCGTCACCTGGATTTACTTCCTCTGCGCCGGGCTCAGCCTCCAGTGCCGCCCGTCGCGCCGGAAAGACGTCCCCGAGCCTCTGGAGCCACCGCCACGGCTGGGGGGTGCCGGTGACCTCCTGACAGACTCCGGGTCCATCTCAGTCACGCTGAACTCGGGGCCAGCCTGCCCTGAGGCGGACGGTTTCTACTCCCTGCGGGCGCAGTTCTGGGCGCTGGTGACCACCCACACCTTGTACGTTGCTCTCTGGACGTTCGGCGCCATGGCCGTGTCCCAGCGCTGGTACCTGAACATCATCTTCAGCTGCCTCTACGGCATCACTGCCGTGGCGCTGGGACTCTTTATCTTCATCCACCACTGCGTGCGGCGCCGGGATGTCCTCAACTCCTGGTTCTCCTGCTGCCCTTCCTATCGGAACGCCTTGCCCATGCAGGCGTACGTCCACCCCGGGCTGGTGCCGGAGGATGGCTCACAGGTCTTCATCGGCTGTGATCCGGAGGCGGCTCGCTCCGGTGCCTCCTCCTCTTCCTCACCCAGCAGTGCTGGCTCAGCTGGAGGCCGCTGCAAGCTCACCAACCTTCAGGTAGCCCAGAGCCAGGCAGATGCTCGCCCAGCAGCCTGCCCGGAGCCGGATCCCACCGATGGCAAGCCCACCGGCACTGCCAGGCACCCCAGCAACCTCCACAGCCGCAGGAACCACCGCGGCAGAACTAAGCACTGCCGGGACGGGAAGCACCACCGCTTGAAAATGCTGCGGGGCCCCTCGGAGCATCCCTCCAGCGAGAGCGGGAGTCTCCACAACAGCCACTCCGAGAGCTACCACAGCGGCAGGAACAGCCCCAGCAGCACCAGCCGCCCGGGGCCACGGTCGCCTCAGGATGGGGAGACGGCTCCCAGCCACTCGGAAGGCAGCGATGGCGGGCGGCGGGCGCCTGACTTCGCCGAGGCTCGCCGGAGGAGTGCCAGCAGGGATAACCTGCGGCAAGCCAGCGCGGCTGAGAAGGAAGCCAAGCGCCGGTCCTACCCGCTCAACGTGGCCAGCCACAACGGCGGGCTCAAGGGCAGCAAGTACGACATCAACCTGGCCAGCGCCGACAGCGTGGTTGGGATGAAGACCGGCCTCTGGAAGAGCGAAACCACCGTGTAAAGGTGGGGAAGGACCAGGTGGCCGCAGCACCCCCAATATTTCCCTCCAGGAGCCGCAGCTCGGGGTGTCTGCGAGGAGGGCGACGCTGCAGGAATCACCACGTGCACTAAGTGGGGATGGGCGGCACGGCCGGGGGCTCCGGCACGGCCTGGGTGGAGGGTGATGCCGGGTCCATCCATCCCCCCTGAGGAGGCTCAGAGCTTCCCACGGTGGCTCCGGGTGGCTGAAGGTGAGCGGGGGAGCCTGGCTCTCGGGCAGCCTGAATTGCAGCTGCGCTTTAACCCCTCCTGCATGTCACTTCAGACTGATCCTAAATGCTATTTTATAACACAGAGAGGAAACAAATGTCTATTTTTCAAAGCTATATTATTGAATGTGTGTATATATATATATATATATATATATATAATGTATAGACAGATCAGTAAGTGATGCAAGTGCCTCGTTACCGACCAGTGTTCTCCAGGAGCTGACAAGCTCCTGGCTGCTTTGGCAATACTCCGGCTCGTGCCGTGACTGCAATATCCCCACCAAGGGGACCACACTGGGCATCCTTCACTGTAGCACCGATGCCTGTGTAACCCCCCCCAACCCCCTCCCAATCTGCACAAGCTGCTTGGGAGACAGATAGACAGCAGCTTCTCTGACTGAAGCGGGGATGGGGGGGTGTTTTTTGGGGGGGGTTGGTTGGTTTTTTAACGTGCAAAAAGCTTTTCGCCCCACGAGTTGGGAAGCTGCCAAAGACAAAGCCATATTGCTAAAGCAAGCACAAGGGAAGAGGAGCCCCCCCCCCCAGCCCTCCCCCCAGCTCTGACTGTCTGTGCCCTTCGAAAGGCAGGCACTAAAAAGGCTGGAAAAGGCTCCCGAGCCCTTGGGGGGGTGAGCTATGCAATGGGGCGGCCTGACTGACCCCCTCCACCAAAGCATCGCAGAGCCAAACTGGGTGTGGGGACCCAGAGCGGGTCCTTGTCCTTAACCCCTGCTCAGGACCCCCCAGGTTTGCTCTTGGGAGGGCAAAGAAACCCCCCACAGGGGCACGATGCCAGTTAATTAGGGCCCTTGCTTGGACAGGACCCACAAGAATTTGGGTAAGCACTTATATTTTTTCCCCCATTCAAAGCCAAAAGCCCCATCCTTGTACCTAGCACCCATCCCCTTAAAGGTTCCCAAAAAGGAGAGGTTGGTGACCCCCATCCCTACGCCGGGGTGTTGCCTGCCCCTACCCAGGGCTGGGTCTTTGCCCTTCACCCAGCGTTAAGCCTGGCTCTAAGAGTGAGGAAGACGAGGCAGGGTGGGAGCTTGGCACCTCCTCTGCCTTGGTACCTTTCCCCTGCCTCAGTTTCCTCCTGCATGCTAATGAGCTTAATTAATTAGCTACCTCCTGAGGGATCTCAAGGACCAGGCATGGGCTGGAGCCAGGAGGCAGCAGAGGAGGAAAAAGCACTTAGGGATGGATTTGTGTCCCCTTTCAGCACTCCCCCGGGGGGAACCCTCACCCTTAGAGCTGGGGCACCTGGGGGGCTTAACACAGTTCTGCCCCCACTCCCCACCAGCTTCCACCTTTAATTAATTTAATCCTTTAACGCTGCAGCCTCGCTGATGCTGAGTTGTTATATATGCTTGCTGCACTGTGACAGTATTATATAAAAAGCTTTGTATTATTAATTACACTTATTGTTTTGGGAGGGGGGAGGGTGGGGGGTTCTGTTTACATTACAAGCGAATGACATATCAACAGAGAGCTTCCTGCAATATACCTGGGGGAGGGAGGGGAAAGTATGCCAAAGAAATGCCTTTAAAGGGGTCTTGTTTTGCATTTTTTTTATATAAATAGAATCTTTCCAGCAGATATGTTGTGTTTAATATATTAAAGATTTGCCAATCTGCCAAGATCTACTGTTATTTCTCACAGACTTTTGTGTTCCAACTCTCTCAGGTCCCCAGGTGTGAGGTTTTACCCAGGGAGTGAAGGCACAGGCGCTGCCCAAACCCACCCAGGGGCTCTGCATCTTAAGGGAGATGGAAGTAGTTTTCCTCTCCCCAAATTAAGGGCTCTCCTTGACCCGCTCACAAACCCAACCTCTACAGGCATGAGAAGGTGAGCTTTCCATCCCTGGGAAAGCCAGAGCAGTGCTATAGGGAAAATAGGTTCAGGGGTGATGCTGGAGACCTTCCCTTGGGCATCATCACCCCAGTATAAGGCTGCAAGCACAGCTGGTTCTGGACATGGGACTGGGACTCACTGAAACACCTTTTCCCAGAGAAATTTCTTTATTCCTAAGAGCTGTAATACAACCCAAAGCAACCAGACCCTAAAAAAAACCCCTGTTTTGGTCCAAGGGGACACCCCCATTCCCCGCAGCCCTGCTCCTGCGGGATCACACCGGAGCTGGCCCTCACAGCCAGGCCCGCGCAGCCAGGCCCAGCCAGGCCCTCACAGCCAGGCCCTCACAGCCAGGCCCTCACAGCCAGGCCTTGGCCTTCTTGAAGGCACGGATCTCCTCCGGGCTCCGCAGGTACTGTTCGATGTCACTGTCAGAGATGGGCTCGTCGCCGGTGATAGCAGAGTCCGAAGCGCTGAGGGCTGCCGTCCGCAGTCTCTTCCTCGGGTTGGCAAGGCATGGTGGCAGCAAGGGTCCAGGCCGGCCCTTCTGCTGGTGTTTCCTTCCCGTGGGATGGCCTTCCTCCTGTGTTACCCCTCCTCCTGCCAGAGGGGAGTCAGGGGGCCCCTCTCCTGGAGCTGCAACACGCTGCTCCTCCTCCTCTTCCTCCTTCTCCTCCTCCAAGCAGAAGGCATTTTTCAGGAGGAAGATGCGGTGCTGCAGCAGGTCCCCGATGTGCTTGACCACTGTCTTCTTGTCCATTTTGAACACCCTGAGCCAGGCGAGCTGGGAAGCCATCCTCAGGAGGATCCCCAGGAGCTCCTTCAGCCTCAGGTGTGCCGGCGGCGGCAGATCGACACCCGCTGCCTTGCAGAATCGAGCCAAAGGGCAGGTGAGGCGGTCAGCAGGCCGCAGCGACTGCCACGACAGGAAAGCTGCTGCTGTGACGATGGGGATGGGGTGGCGGCCGGTCACCAGCCACGTCTCACCCGCCAGCTCCACCATCTGCATCGTTCGGGAGATCATCTTCTCCTTGTCCTCCACATACTGGGCAGGGATGTCATCTGCGTGCTGGAACAGCCGAAAACTGCAAGAGCAGAGGAGAGGCCCTGTTATCATTAGCAGCAGGGCGTGGGGAAGCCTCCAAAAACCCAGCCTCTCAATGCTGGAGCTGCCTCCAGCACACTCCTTCACCATGAGGGCACCCTGCTCCCGCCGTGGGCTTCTGCTCCTGTTTCCTCTTGCCCTCCAACCCGAGGAGAAAGGGGCAAGAAGAGAAGAATCACAGCCCCAGCCTGGGACAAGAGAGGTAAAAACCCATTGGAGTCTGTAACAACTCCAGTACACGTGTGGGCCTGTGGGCTGGGGGGGTCCTGCTCCCCTCAGCCACTCACACCCACTGCCAGGCTACCCAACAGAGCAAGAATTCAACGGACTTCAGCATGTGAGGGACAAGAGCTCCCAGATCAGGGAATCTGGATGCTGTTAAGACCAGCACTGCTCCCCAGCCTGATGGGCTCTCTGGGAATACCCCCTGGAGCACACAGGGCTACTCTCCCTGAGGGAAGGTTTATTCCCATGCCCAAGGGAAGGCTTATTCCCATGTCCAAGAGAACACTTATTGCCATGCCCGAGGGAAGGCTTATTCCCAGGATCTGGCGCTAGTGCCCCCACACCACAACCCATGTCAGCCCTGTCTGTGTTTCAGCAGCTCTTTCACCCACCCGTGTCCACCACAGGACTCCAGAACAGCTGATGGGTCCCCCCCTCCCCGTTACCTGTTCAGGTGTGTCGTCACCAGATCTGCCAGGCTCAGGGCTGGCACGGAGAGCTCCAGCTCTTTCTGAAGGCTCAGGTAGACGCCGGCAAACAGCTCCTGCTTGGCGTAGAGGAGGGAGCAGATGGTCCCCATCGTCACGGGCCAGTTGTGCTGTCGGCACGTCACGAAGACGCAGCAGCCCCCCAAGAGCTCCTTCTTCTCCAGACTGACCAGGTGGAAGGAGGGGTGCTGCAGAGCTCTCTGGAAGTACGACACCGCCGTCTCCTCAAACACCTTTGGGAGCTGGAGGACTTTGCAGAGATCCTGGACCCGTCTGATCCCTGTGAGAAGACACAGACCCTCATGGATCAGCTCTGGTCTTGATACATGCTGCTCCTCAGCATCGCCCTGCAGCCAGCTGTCACCCTGCCCCAGGGAAAGGTGTGAGAGTAGCCCCACTCCCACGGTGCAAAGAGATCTCCCATCTGGAATACCGTGTCTGGTTCTGGGCCCCAACAGTTCAAGGACAGGGAACTACCTGAAAGAGCCCAGCACAGGGCCACCAAGGTGATGGAGGAAGTGGAACCCCTTCCTTGTGAGGAGAGGCTGAGTGAGCTGGGGCTCTTTAGCCTGGAGGAGACTGAGGGGTGAGCTCATCAATGTTTATCAATATGTAAAGGGTGAGAGCCATGAGGATGGAGCCAGGCTCTGCTCAGGGATGGCAGCAATGGGACAAGGGGCAGTGGGTGCAAGCTGGAGCAGAGGAAGCTCCATGGGAATGTCAGGAGGAACTTTTTCCCTGTGAGGGTGCTGGAGCCCTGGGACAGGCTGCCCAGAGAGGTTGGGGAGTCTCTTTTCTGGAGACATTCAAACCCAGCTGGATGCATTCCTGTGTGACCTAATCTAGGTGACCCTTCTCTGGCAGGGGGGTTGGACTGGATGATCTTTGGAGGCCCCTTCCAGCCCCCATCATTCCGTGATTCCAGCCCGTAGCGCGGGTGAGGCAGCGTGCTGAAGGCAGCCACCGCTGGATGCAGAACTAGCAGCTTTCCTCAGGCCTCAGCACCAGCTCCAGAGGCTTCCACCATTTCAGAAAGGTGTCAAACACAGCGGAGCAGCAGCAAGAGAGAACCAGGGTGCTCTGGGAACCGAACGGGATGCTCTTACCTCGCTGCAGGCAGCGGCTCAGCTGCTCCTTCTGGCCGGTGCTCTGGGAATAGGCCACCTCTGAAAAACACTCGTGTTAGCTCAGATAACCTCACAGCGACTCTGGGGGATGGCATTTTGAGCAAATGGATGCCAGCTGTACCAGAGTTCAACTGCCAGAATTGCCAGGCCACCAAACAAGTGCTGTCAGGTTAAGTAACAGCGAGGGGCAGGACCCCCTAAAGCCCTCAGCCCTCTCCAAACAGAACCAGCAAGTGGCCTTGGGGCTGCTCCACCACACTCAGGTGGGATCCAACTGCCCCAGAGCTGCACATTGCCCGCTCAGAGCCAAGCACTTGGCAGAGGAGTGTCACTGGGGTGATGCTGTGATGGAAAACTGGTGCTGGGCCTTTGCTCGGGGAGGGAAAGATGAGGGAAGGAGGGAGGCTGGGAGGGATAGGGGGAGGGAGAGAGGTTGGGGGGGGAAGGAGGAGGGATGGAGGGAGTTTGGGGGGGAAGGAGGAGGGATGGAGGGAGGTTGGAGGGAAAGGAGGAGGGATGGAGAGAGGTTGGGGGGAAAGGAGGAGGGATGGAGGGAGGTTGGGGGGGGAAGGAGGAGGGACGGAGGGAGTTTGGGGGGGAAGGAGGAGGGATGGAGGGAGGTTGGGGGGGAAGGAAGAGGAATTGAAGGATGGAGGGAGATAGGGATGGATGGAGGGAGGGGGACGCGGCGGGGCCAACGCCGGCAGCCCCCAGCGCTACCCCTTTCCCCGAGGAACCCGCAGACCCCGCACCGCGCCGGGGCAGCGAACCCGGGGCTGCCTCAAGCGGCTGCTCGGGGCCGGGCCGGGCCGCAGCTCACCCCGCAGATGCTCCTCCTCGGTGTAGGTAGTAGTGAGCAGCCCCTCGGCCAGGACGCAGCCGCAGGCGGCACAGACCAGCTGCTGCTGCGCGTAGTGCGCGTCCTCCACCAGCGCCGCGGAGCCGCAGCCGGGGCAGGAGCCCCGCGCCGCCATGGCCGCCCCGTAACCAGGATACACACACAGCCCTGCCCTTCCTCCGCCCCTCCCGGAACCGCCCGCCGTCCGACTGTCAGCCCGCCCCGGCTCGCAGCGTTCCGGCCCCCCAGAGTTCCGCCCCGGCGGAGCCTCCGGGAGGGGGATGGAGGGGGATGGAGGGGGATGGAGGGGGATGGAGGGGGATGGAGGGGGATGGAGGGGGATGGAGGGGGATGGAGGGGGATGGAGGGGGATGGAGGGGGATGGAGGGGGATGGAGGGGGATGGAGGGGGATGGAGGGGGATGGAGGGGGATGGAGGGGGATGGAGGGGGATGGAGGGGGATGGAGGGGGATGGAGGGGGATGGAGGGGGATGGAGGGGGATGGAGGGGGATGGAGGGGGATGGAGGGGGATGGAGGGGGATGGAGGGGGATGGAGGGGGATGGAGGGGGATGGAGGGGGATGGAGGGGGATGGAGGGGGATGGAGGGGGATGGAGGGGGATGGAGGGGGATGGAGGGGGATGGAGGGGGATGGAGGGGGATGGAGGGGGATGGAGGGGGATGGAGGGGGATGGAGGGGGATGGAGGGGGATGGAGGGGGATGGAGGGGGATGGAGGGGGATGGAGGGGGATGGAGGGGGATGGAGGGGGATGGAGGGGGATGGAGGGGGATGGAGGGGGATGGAGGGGGATGGAGGGATACCATGACCCCGCCTCTGCTTTCCGGGCTCGACTGTGGCTCTGGGTCCTGCCCTGTCCCCCCCACACAGCAGGAGGCTGATTTCCTCCCCACCACAATCTGAGGGACCATTACAATTATGGAGGCAAAACCCTTTCCCAGCTGGGGTGGGATTTGTCCCTGAAACTCTCCATCCTGGTGATCCATCAGGTTTCCCCAGCCCAGGAGATGTTTACCATCAGGATGCAAGGATGGGATGAGAGCTGGTGCTGAGGATGGAGATGGGAGAGAAGCAGGGAAGTGATAAATCACTCAGAACACAGGATTTAAGAGGTGTTTTTTTTAGTTTTATTTTAGTGTTCAATGAAAACAAAAGGCATTTAAAAACCAACAAGTACCCAGGATAAAAGCAGACAGTATAAACAGGGGGAAAAAATACATTCACAGATCCTTCAATAATAAAACATATATTTGATCCTTAAGGCCCTTAAAGTCAAGGTGAAGCACCTGGCTGGGTGTAAAATGCCAGTTTCCTCCACCAAAGAAAGGCTTTACCAAGGCACTGCTGAGAGCAGCCTGAGGCATGAAGTTTGGGTGATGCTCTGTGCAAGCCAAAGGGCGGCTGGCACAGGACTGTGACCCCACACAGCAGCACCTATGCTGCTGGTCAGACCCCTGCAATCACTCCAGGGGCATAAAAACAGGAGTAACCCCTGTCTACCTCCATGGAGACAGCATCAGCTGGCAAAAAAAACCCTGCTGCCAGGAGAGGATATTGCAAGTTTTAAGGCTTCACCCCCAAAGCATCGCACACACCGAGGTGCTTTCAGCAGCCAGCCACTCAGTTAGGACCCTTTTGGTCTTCAAATGAGGCCAGCAGAAAGCATGAGCCCAGTCCTGCCTCCCACATCTCCAGTTATTGCTACCAATAGTACCAGGTTTCCTGATGTACCGTTCAAAGGCACAGCTGGTTGTTCCAACTCTCTGACCTACAACATCAGAAAGCTGTGGAATAAAGTCTAGTAAGACAAAGTTTATCAGTGAGGTATAGGCAAGCCCTTTCTTTAACACAGATCCATCGAGGCACAAGGAGGAAACAAATTAATCCTTCATCTTCCTCACTATTTCAAGGCACGAGAAGCAAGCAGCAGTTTCCAGTTAGGCTGACCCAGTAACAAAATGAAAACCATCAGCCACAAGCCAAAGGTGTTGCTGAGAGTAGAGCAAGGACAACAACCCCTCTGGCTGAAGGCATCAGCTCAAATGAAAATAAAATAAGAAATAAGAGTACCTGAAGTCTTAGAAGACTCCTAACACCTAAGGCTTGTTTCAACTCAGGCTTCCTGCCAAGGGCAGCGCTGTCAGAGAAGCTCCACACTTTGGTTAGTCAGTTTACAGTAATAAAAATGTAATTAAAAGAATCTCTTGAATTTTCCAACATATGTATACATCTCTAGGCAAATATATTAAGCTACTCTTCACTACAACACCACAGTATGAGAAGGCTCCAGTAGTTTCCAGTGTTGTGATACCAGTGAGCATGCTGCTAACAGGTTGATAGTTGAATCTAGTCCCTCAATAAAGTGCTTTGCTGTAGGAAAAAAACCTGGTTAGCAGCTCAGCCCTCCTAATCAAGTGACCCAACAGACCCTCCCAACTTCACTTTGGTCCCCCTGCTTTCCATTTTTGGGATTTCAATTTTCTTCTAAGCCTTTGACAGCCCCTCACAACCCCAATGGATCCCAGAGGTGCAGAGATGCATCTGGTTTATTGATCTTTGACAAGAGTTCGCTGGTTTTTGATGGAGGGAGCCTGTTTTGGGGGGGTGCTCTGCTGTTACACGCTGCCTGATAAGCTGGGGAGGGGGGGGGAACGTGCCCTTCTCTGAGCTGTAAAGCAGCCACACACGAAGGAATTGGACTGAGAGGTATTGATTGTCCAGCAAAACCAGCCCTCTTTCCCAGCTACACAAAACCTCCACACCATTCTGAGCACAAGTCAAAGAAAACCAAATCAGATTTGAGGACTGGAATCAGATTTGAGGACCAGAATTAGATTTGAGGACCAGTGTTGCAACTACTCCCATCCCCTGGGGAGGGTGGGTCAGTTCCCCCCCCCCCAGGTTGTATAAGGAATGTAGGAAAGAAGTCCTGGTAAGACCTTGCCTTTGAAGGGCATTCCACCTCAGCTCCAAAACTCGAGGTATTTAAATGTAATAAGCTTCAACACATGAAATCCACACCTGGGTAAGGCTACAGGACAGAAACCAGGCGTCCTTGGGCCTTCCCTCAGTTGAATGACCTCCCAATCAGGAGCCTGAAGTCTCCAGGAGAAGGGCTTCTGATTTAAAACACCCCTTTTGGCCCAAATCTCTTACTGCCATTCCTATGGTAGGCAAACACAGCAGGACATCTCAAGGCTCCCTGTAACCAAAGCAACCTGTAAACCTTCTCCTTGGAGAACCCCTTGGGAACAGCATGTACTTTATCAGATTAACTAAGCTTGGCTGCTTCTGTTCCAATCTCAAGTTTAACTTTTAGGGCATTAATTACTTTTCAAATACAGCCTCCACAGCCCTCACCTGAAGCATGCATCTTTGGACTTCTCCAGTGTAGTTATTATTATTATTATTATTAATTACTTTTAAAACAATCAAATCCTCAAGCTCTACTGTCCAAGGTTTTATATTGCACTACAACTCCAGAAATGGAAAGAAGAACAACTGATCTATGGAACCTGCTACAAAACCAAACCAATAAATCTTCATAAAGGATCATCAGTGCCTTGCTGGCAAGCAAAACACATCAAAAACCCTTCATCCTTCCTGTCACAACCAGCCTTTGGATTAGATACCTGAAGAAATCTTCCCAAATAATGGAAAGAAACAAAAGGAAAATAAATATGATAAGCTGACTCCACTTCCAGACTCCATAGAGATGATCTGATGTAACTCCTAATCAAATCCAAGAGTTGCTCAAGGCAGAAAGAGGAAAGAAGTCATTTTCAGTGGGCAGCACAACCAGTACCACCTACTTCACAGGTTCTCCTTATGAATCAGACTCCACTGGTGGGAACTGAGTCCTTTAGTCCAACCAGCATCCCAAGAGCTTTTACATCTTTCCAGCTTTTTTGTTACCCGAGGTGGAGACACGGAGGATGTTTGGGGTTTCTTCCATGACCCTGACAAGCAGGTTGTCGATGTAGTCTTCAAGCTCCCTCACCTGGACATCTTTCTTGGCAATTGTGTCCTTCTGTCTCAAGACCAGCTGGATCAGCTCGTCGTGGGTTAGCTGAGCGTAAGCGTAGGCAGGATCTGAAGGATCATACTTCTGAGAGAGAGAGAGAGAGAGAGGACAGACAGGGTCATTGCAGACACACAGACATCTCAAAACAGCAATAGAGTGGTAGATGGGGAGGGGGTGGAGTGAAAACACCAATGAACAGCTTTCCACACAGTGCTCACAGAGCCATGGCTGCTATTCACAAGTGTTATGAAGATGATGAAAGGCCTGGAGCATCTCCCCTGGGAGGAAAGGCTGAGGGAGCTGGGGCTGTTCAGCCTGGAGAGAAGAAGACTTAGGGGGGATCTGATTAATGGTTATAAATATCTGAAGTGTGGGACACAGGGGGACATGGGCAGCCCCTTCTCAGTGTCTGTGGGGACAGGACAAGGGGTGATGGCCTCAAGTTGGACCATAAGAAGTTCTGCATCAACCTGGGGCAGAACTTTTCCCCAGTGAGGGTGAGGGAGCCCTGGGCCAGGCTGCCCAGGGGGTGTGGAGTCTCCTTCTCTGGAGAGATTCCAGCCCCGTCTGGACACCGCCCTGTGTGCCCTGTCCTAGGGACCCTGCTTTGGCAGGGGGTTGGACCCCATGGGCTCTGGAGGTCCCTTCCCAACCCTGTGATTGATTACTGTGCTTCCTAGCTCTTTCCAAGCGAGTTCCAGCCAAAGGACATTTGGGATCTGGAAGAGCAGGCTGCTCAGAGCCAGGGCTCTGAGGAGGACAGGGAGGGGCTGTCAGGCCAAGCCAGCCTCCTGCTACACAGCACCTTCAGGCCCTTAGCAAACCCAAAGGGGAAAAAGCCAAAGCCATACCCCACACCAGCTACTGACACACTTCCAGAGCAGGGAATAGCTTTCTGAAAGGATTTGGAGGTAAAAAAGAGAGCAGCTGCCTGGAAGGAAGTGTGTGCTACTTAGGCAGCTGTCTCCAGGATGGAAGGCAGGCTCAGAGCGAGCGTGGTGTTAGGGAAGGTAACCAGGCCAGTGGCTTTAATAGCAAATCTTTGCCTAATGTCAGTTCTGTAACTCAGCTCAGCTGGAATTGATGCTGAAGGAATGTCATGCCAACTCCAGGCAGCAGCTCACCCAGCTCAGCAAAGCTACAGCCACACACCATCAACTACCCTCACTGACAGCTGAGCACTGGGACAACTACTGGTAAAAACAAACCAAATGAAGACTAGGAAAGCCAAATTCAGGGTAAACCACAAGAAACACCCACTGAGGCCTTCCATATTTCCCTCTTCTTGTAGTTGTCACTGGGAAAACACATCACAAGATGGGTTCTCTGAAAAAAAATCTCCTTTTAACCCCGAAGCAGAGCTGGCTGGTACTCAGCAGCTTCTGCCAGCTCCTCCAGGTCCATTCTTGACAGGCTCAGAGTGCACCCAGTGTGATTTCTCACGTGGAATCAGAGCACCAGACCAGAATACTAATTACAGGTTGTCAACTCATTCAAAACAGCAACAGGCCGGTCTGAAGCGCCCAACTCCTGTTCTCCAGTGACACCAGGAGGAGGCACTGCAGATATTCTGGTACTGACTCTTCCCCCAAACCCTTCAGAGGCAGTTAAGAGCAGCCAGGGCTTTTCCCTGCTGATCCTGAGATGCTTCCAGCCATTCTTTATCAACACAACTCCTCACCCACACCTCCAGCCTGGAAATCTCTTGCGAGGCCAAGCTCTGAGCGACCCCAAAAGCTGCCCAGCTCTGTGCTTTCACTGCCAGCACCAGGCCTCTCAATCCACATGGGGTATTAATGCCTTAGCAACACCCCAAGGCAGCAGCCACCCCGAGGTCACTTCTCCCACCTTCTCTGCTTTAAGAGCCACATGCTTATTTCAGGGTGAGAATGAGCTGGGGGGGACTCATCACAGCTGAAAAAGAAACTGCTGCTGGTTTGTCCCATGTTCTGCTCAGAGCCAGGTCCCACAGCTCCCACACCTCACCAGTGGGACCACCTCCAGCAGCAGCACCTCCCTCACAGCCACCCAGGGAGCAGATAGCACCCCATGCACCTCTCCACTGAGAATCCCCTTGGCAAACAAGAGGCCCCCATTCGATTACAGATCAGTTTGAAAGGGGAAAAAAAAAAAAAAAAATCCTGTTTAAAGACCCATCCTCACCTTTGGGGTCTGACAAAAAGAAAGTTCACACCCCCCCAGGGTTTTAGAGCCAGCCTTTGGGATAGATGAGATGCAAAGCATCTCAAATATGCAAACTCTGTTCAAATTTACTGCCTGAGCTTTGGTTTAAAGTGCCACTTTTCCCTCCATACCTTCACATTCGCCTCAAGCAGCTTCTCATTCATGGTGCTGATGACGGTCAGGTTTTTACCCTGAGGCTTGCTTGCTGTGGCATTCATTGGCTTCACAGGATGGGGCCTGCAAGATTAAAGGAGGTTTCTGTTATTTAGGCAGCAGGCCTAACAACCAGGGCTACACAGATCTCCAGACTACAAACAAACAGAGCAAGAAACTGGGAAAAAAAATCCCTCCCCAGCTCTGCCTCCAGAGGGATGAGAGATTCAGCTTCAGGAAGACAAGGCATTTCTGTCTGAGGCACAGGTTTTGTATAAACATACTCTGGTTCTCTTTCTATCTACTGTCTTTATTGACTTAAGGCACTGGAGATAAAGAAGTATTAAGGAGGGAAATCTGTATGTCACAAAAGCAAAGCCAGGTCAGTCTAGACAAGAAAGCAGCACACAGTGGCAGTTACTCTTGTCTCTCACGTGCTGGTATTTGAGCCTGACTTTCCCAGTGTGGTTCTTGCAACACACCAAATACTTCTACTATCCTGGGACAAGTATTACACCCTTTCCAAAACAATCTCATGCCAAAAAGTGCTATCTTCCTCTGCTCCAGTAGGATTTCTATTGTAAATTTGAAACACAGGAAGAAAATTTTACTTGTGTCTCAGCAAATGCTGGCCCAAGAAGGGTCTCAGACCTGAAACAGAGTCCTGCAGATCAGGATGGAGGGGTCTGCAGCACTGTTCTGCTGCCAACAGCACCACAAGTAGGCAGAGGAGCTGCTGACAGCTCCAGAAAGCAGCTGTGAGTTCTTGAGAGAGAGAGAGGGGGGCTTCAGCTGCATCACTTGGGTGATTCATTTGGAGGCTCAGGAGCCCCAGTCAGCCAGGAAAGGGAGCACCCCAGTTTATCAGGCTTCCCATGACTGAGAAATGGATGAGCTGCAGTGGGTTTCTCCAAGTTTGATGAAATGCCCCAATTTCTTCAACTGCCACCAAGTTTTCCTAAGTTTTTGGGTTTTTTGCCCCAGAGAGGCAGCACTGTGATGAATGGCAGATCCCTTAGAGTGCTCTGGGTATCCTCAGTAGCCACACAGATTTATCTGGTGCCAGCAACAACCTTGTACCAGCACGACAGGACCCAGACCCTGACAAATCCACAAGCTGGAGAAAGTTAAGGCCAGTTCCCTGTGGCTGGAGAGACAGATCTGTGCTGGCAGGAAGACAAAAAGCACGGCTCACATCCACCCTGAGATGCTTTCTGTGCATTCCCCACGTGCTCTCACCTGTGCTTAGGAGACACGGTTTCACCTCTCTGCAGGGTTTGGTTAGGGTATGTTTCAGAGGGTGAAACCCATGCCTGAAGAAGCTTCTTCTTGCCAGAATTTCCTGCTTTATCTGCGAAGCCCTCGGCTGTTGGCTTTTTCGGAGACTCTGCTCTACGACTTGGGGTGTCAGAGGGGAGAGAACGAGAGGAAGAGTAGGGCTGAGGAGGACTTGACAGGGAGGAAGGGGAAACAGAAGGCTCAAAGAAGTCACGTTCCACATGCTCCTCAACTCCTGCACTTATTTCCCATTCTTGTTCCACAAAATGACTGTTATACTCCCTGGGATGAGCTGTCATGCCTAAGCCTGAGTCAGCTACCTGGCTATTGACACTGTGAACATCTACTCTGGCCTGCAGCACAGGTGGTGTGCTCAGCTCACAGGCACCAGGAGTACTTCCTCCTCTTCCTCCTCCTGGAGCGGCTGGGGCTACAGGGGCCGCAGCAGAGCTGTCAGTGTGCTCTTTCAGTTCCTCATGCAAAGGTGTTAAATCCAGGGACTGCTCTCCAGCCTCCAAAACGCTTTTATCACCTGCAGTGACACTACAGTCCTCCTGACAGTCACCCAGCAGCTCATCATCAGAGCCTCCCTCAGGAATGGCTGGGAGACTGGCCAGTTTCAAACCACGGTCTCCAGGAAGGGGCACAGCTGACTTCACCTTTGTAAGGCTGTCAAATAAACCATCACCATCCTCCCTTTGTAAATGCCTATCGTTGTCACCAGCTCTGAGTGTCACCAGGGGAGTGACAGTCTCAAACGAGCCACTTTGAGGGAGGTACCTGCCAGCCTCTGAGGCTTGAGCATTGGGTGATGGGAGCCCCAGCACAGATTTTACACCTTTGCCTGAAGGAGGCACATCACCACTTAACTCACCAGCCCCAGAAACCAGCTGGCACCTCTTCAGTGCTAGCAACAGCCGTGGCGCTGGCTTTGGTTTGCTGCCAGCCCTCCCTGCATCAGCTTCCCATGGGGACAGCGTGCCACCTCCCAGGGATGGGCTGGCAGGTCCCACTTGAGAAAGGGAGGCGCTTCTATCAAGTGGAGCTGCTTGGGGGGGCTCTAGCGTGTCTGCACGCTCCTCTGGTCTCCCCTCACCACAGATCTCCTGCTTCTCATTCAGCTGGCTCTCAGGGGAAGGCGGCTGTTCAGCACAAGGCTCTGCCAAGAGGCTTGTGTTATGCTTGGAGAGAGACACTGAGGCCTTGCTGTCCCTTGTGCAGGGTTCAGTATCTACACCACCCCCAACAGCAGTCTCGCTGTTTCGGGTGGGACCTATGCTGTTGCTAGAGAGTTCTGAGGATGAGTAGCACCCTGCAGACCCTGCTCCTCCTCCTCTTGCATCTGAGCCTCTCAGTAACACTTCAGAGTGCTGCTTCTCTCCTCCCTGCCCCTCCAAATCCTCCTCCCCTGATGCAACACCCTCTGATCCACCAAGGAGAAAGGACACAGAATTCCTGTTGTCTAGCTTGCTTCTTTTCAAAGAAGGGTCAACCTGAAGCTGGGGAGAGTCACACCGCTTCTTTGGAGACAGAGGAGGGTTATCAGAAAGGGCACCGAGAGGGTTTGATATGGCTTTGACATCACTAGTTAAAGCCACATCTGAAGAGGTCCCTGAAGCATCATGACCCGAGTGTTTCAGCTCAGCAGGACATCCTGCTGATGAAGAGGCTTGGCCACAAGGCAGGGAGAGAGGGGAAGGACTAGCAACAGCTTTGAAACCCAGAGCATCTGCTTCCAACCCAAGCTTGGATACGAAGGGATTCTTGTCATTAAAATGACAATCAGAGGGGAGAGAAGGTGCAGGTGGACTAGAGAGATGCTGGGAAGCCCACGTAGCAGAGCTTTCAGGACCCCGGCCCCATGAGCTCTGCCCCCAGTCAGAAGCAAAAGGATTATTAGCACTACCAGAGACCTGACCAGCAAGAGGCACTGGGGGAACAGAGGCTGCAAGATGATGGGACGAAGGGAAACGGGCAATGCCTTCAGGATCCAGGGCTGTGGATGCCCTGCCCTGCTCAGCAGTAAAGGGGTTCTTGCCATGCAAAAACTCTGCAGCAAAAGGAGAAGGAAGAGATGCAGGAGAACTAGGAACATTTTCAGAGTCTGGCACTTGGACTTTTGGTCCTGTTTTAGAAATAAAAGGGTTATTGTCACTCCTGATACGGTGTACAGAAAGAAAAGCAGGGAGGGAATCAGGTGCAAGAGTAGGAAGAGTGGCTTTGGTTTCCTCCTCTGAAGGCACGCCCAGTCTGCAAAAAGGGACAAAAAACTCGCATGTCACTTGCAGATGCAACACGAGGCAGGAACAGACAAGAGTTAGCACCAGACTCCATCAACTCCTAACACTGGAGAGGATTTATATTTGCCAAGATACCTCAGAGCCTATCTGACAAGCTTTGCACACTCCAACGTGGCTCTACCAAGCACTCTGAAGGCTTCTGCTGCAGAGTTTGCACAGGTTATCCCGGTGTCTGCTTTCCAGCACTACCCCAAGCAACTTTATTAGCAGGTTGGACACTGCATGCAAAGAGTTTAGAAGGACTGAAAGGAAGGAGTTAGAAAGACAAAATGTAGCCTTATTAGTAGGACACACATACATATATATATATATATATAAACCCCCTCTCTGTGTTTACAATATATCTATGTGAAGGATAAAGGAGCAGAGTTTTCGAAAAAGCCTCGTGTGCAAACTCACACCAAGTCCTGCCCGTTGCTGTGAACACCAAAAGCAGAAGGGCTCCAAGGTTAACACTTCCCAAGACCACAGCCAAATCTACAGGAGGAGTAGAGTTGTTAGAACTGGGATTTCAGCCCCTGGGTCTGTTCAAGTCACGCAGCTCCAAAGTTAGTTTTATGCAAGAGATCCAGCAAGAAAAAATGACCCTTGCAGTACCTGTAAACATGCCTGCAGTCACAGAACCACTGTTTCAGCACCAGTTATAAGGAACATCCCTCTATCAATCTCTTATTTGTACTGAGAAAGAACTCAGACCTCTTATCTGTTATCAAAGGGCCTAAGAGGCAGCTCAAAACCACCCAGCACCCCACAAAGCAACGTACTTCTTCGCCCCAAGCTGAGAGGTGCTGCTCTGCAGCAGCCCAGGTGAAGCTTGCCACTGCTGCTGTGCATCACTACATACCTCAACCACTGAAGCAAACACGACTCACCTGGGCTTGACAGCTTTGGTCTTGGCTGGCACAGCAGCTTTCTCAGGCTTCCATTCCTCCTCAAAAGGGTTGAGAGGCTGCTTATTAGCAGAGATGTCTTCTGCAAGGTTGTCTTCTGGAGGATTCCCTTTGTTTAAACCTCCTGGGAGCTCAGGATGTTTGGTGTCCTGTTCAATCTTCTCTTCTGGAACTCTGTTTTCCTCATCCTGCTGGGTCCTGTCAGGAATATTCTCAGCATCAGTGGGCTTCACTGCTTCCTTCTTCCCTGTGACCAGAGAGAGCAAGGCAGACTTCTTGTGGTCTGTTTTTTTGGTCTCTTTAACCTCAACAGCAGGAGGAACGCTGGTTTCTGGGTATTCTTCACTGCTAAGCAGTTTGTAAGATGGCAGAGTCATAGATTTAAAAGTCTCCAAGGATGTAGAGCCAGAGAAAGCATGACTAGGAGATGTCCTTCCTGTCTCTTCGGGTCCTTTAGTAGATCTGGAGGACAGGTTCTCTTCTGAAGCAAAGAGCTGCTTCCTCCTGAAGTTGTGAGGAGAGGGGGAAGAGGCTGGAGTATTGTCCTTCGTTGTGCTCTCTTCTATATAAACATGACTGCCATTGATACACAGACTGGACTTGGAAATGGGATCACTTTTGGATTTAAGGCCACTGAATAAAGACAGCCCTTCCTTCTTGGTGTGGCTGCTTACTTGGTTTAGTTGCCTGCTGTCCAAAGTTGCCATTTTACGTGATTTAAATAAAGGAGGAGGTGAGGGCTTCTCTGCCAGGGCATTTCCAAAGGCTTCTGGGGAAAAAAAAATATAAACAGGAATAAATTCAAGATGCAAGAACATCCTTTCCTCTGACACTCACTACCAACAGCCTCGTTACTTCAGAGTCATTAACAGATCACAGCAAGAGAAACATCATGAGTGTGACTATGCCAGGTGCTTCCAAACCTTCTGGTTCCCCCACCACTGCCAGCCTTCAGCAGCCTGGATAACACAGGCTGCTCAATGACCTGCAACCACACCAGACCCCTTACTGGGAGCGTCTGAAGTCCTACACACGTGCCTGTCACTGCAGGCAGAAGCAGCTTTCTATGATTTGCTCGGTTAGAAGAGTTTAGCACACTAAAAAGTGTGAAAAGAAACCTTTGGAGAAAGGCTTTTAGCACCAAAACTCACTGTCTGAGGTGGGAGAGATCTCAGACTCCTCCTCATCCCACTGCGACTGGAAGTCGCTGGGCCGAAGCCGAACCCTCTCGGTGACAGACTGTTGTGTCGGTAAGACTGACATGGACTGGGAGAGGGAGGTTTTCTGCAGGCCAGGCTTGGAAAACAAGGTCTTGAACTTTGATTTCTTCTTTTCCTTCTCGACTGCCTCATCTTCGCTGTCGGCAGGGGAGTGGGTCGTGCTGGGAACGATGGCTGACGCTGTGTCAGAGAGGCCGCTGCTCCTCTTGCCCTTGAGCTTGTCTTTGAGCTTGCCAAAGGGAGAGCGAGTCTTGTCTTTCATGGACAGATCAAACATACTGGCTGTCATATTGCTCCTCATAAACTGGATGTCCACCTCAATCTCCCCTCTCTCCTTTTCCTTCTTCCCTGGTTTGGAGCGAAGCTTGTACCACCTGCAGAAATGAGATCTCTTTTATCAACAAGCTCCTGAGAGGCACGGGTGATTTAGAGCAACAGATGATGTTTATGTTTTAAAAACCAATTAAGCTTACAGTGTAGAGGGGGGAAAGCTAAAACAAAACAAAAGCCTTTCATCTTATAACTACACCATAATTAGTGGCCCTGGGTCCCAAGGAACACGTTTCTTATCATAAACAGAAAGCTATTAATAAAATTTGTTTTAAAATCCAGATCAGGAAGGGTTTAAAAGAAGCAGCACACAACACAAATGCCTGTATTTCAGCTCAGCCATCCTCTGCTGCACTCCCTATCTGGCTCTCCAAAATCTGCAGAAGCTCAGACCTTGACGCAAGTGCAAAAGCAGCAGCCTCAAAGCCCTGAAACCGGTACCAGAGAGCTTGCACACACACCCCACGCCCTCATACCTTTCATTCCAGCTTCCTTTCAGTCCCTATCTTAATGCCTCTTAAGTGAAGGAACCTCATGAGCAGAGCCAAGCCTTACAGACCAGCTGGGGATTTCCACTCACCTCCCCAAGCTGGTGACTGGAGCGCACCAGGAAGGACATTCAGTACAGAGCAAACCCGTACCCCAGCTCTGCAATATCAAGCTCTGCCTATCAAACCAGTGCTCACCTGAAGGGCAGAGCCAAGCCCCACACGTGCTCAGTTACCACTCAGTGACATTCAAACCTCCTTAGGGCCAGCAAAGGGAATTATCAGCACCACGCACCAGCACTGTGTTGTTATTGCTGGAGCCACAGACATCCCGACTCCACAGAACCCATAGGAAAGGCAGCCTGGAAATCACCAGCTTCTTCCTCCTCACTGGCTGGTAGGTGAGGAGAAAGGAGATGAGCAGAGCATGCAAATCTGCCTCCCCATCAGATCTGAACTTTGTTCCTTTGGAGGCACGCTGGAAGCGATGGAAGGAAGAGCAGGAAAAGGCAAGGTGCTTCAGAGAAAGCTCAAAGCTCATGAGCTATGGGAGGTGAAGTCAGCAATCTGCTACAAACACATCAGAGGGAACGGAGTGCTCCAGCTGAACGCTACAGCGAGACACTCAGACCTGAAGCTACAAGGCACCAGCTCCAGGGAAGGGGTTTTGTCATGAGATGTCAGGTTTTGTCAGGTCCCCGCAGCAGGAAGGGAAACACAAACCCCTTTTGCCTTCAATGCAAGCCAGCACTGGGTCCTTTTTGTTCTAAACCCTGTGGTTTCTGGGAGCATCCCTGCTCTCGTAGGGTTTTGGTGCCACAATCCATTCTGCACACTCTCTGCCCTGGGGGAAACAAGCGGGTCCTGTTCCAGCAGCATCCAAAACACAACGCCCGAGTTCAGCGAAGGGCAGCTCAGTGCTGAGCCTCGTCCCCCTCACTCCGAGCAGCTGGAAATAACTAATGCACTGACAGCCTCCCCTCCCACCTCTGAACAGGGTGAAGTGAGTATTTGGTAGGAATGTTTCATATTCACAGAATCACAGGGGTGGGAAGGGGCCTCCAGAGCTCATTGGGTCCAACCCCCCTGCCAAAGCAGGGTCCCTAGCACAGGGCACACAGGGCGGTGTCCAGATGGGGCTGGAATCTCTCCAGAGAAGGAGACTCCACACCCCCTGGGCAGCCTGGCCCAGGGCTCCCTCACCCTCACTGGGGAAAAGTTCTGCCCCAGGTTGGTGTGGAACTCCCTGTGCTCCAACTTGAAGCCATCACCCCTTGTCCCATCCCCAGACACTGAGAAGGGGCTGCCCATGTCCCCCTGTGTCCCACACTTCAGATATTTCTAAACATTAGTAAGACCCCCTCTTATCCTTCTTCTCTCCAGGCTGAACAGCCCCAGCTCCCTTAGCCTTTCCTCCCAGGGGAGATGCTCCAGGCCCTTCAGCATCTCCCTGTCCCTCCTCTGGCCTCTCTCCAGGAGATCCCTGTCTGTTTGATCCCAGGGAGCCCAGCACTGGACACAACACTCCAGCTGGGGCCTATTTCATTTCCTTTGCCGTCTTAGCATCCACCTGCCAATCCACCCAACATTTATTTCCCACATAAAACCATCCTTTTTATGGCTACACATCCCCACAGCAGCTAAAGAAACATGCTTCCAATAGAGAATCGAGGGCTGGGGGCACCATCTCCTCTCAGAGGTTTTTCATCCAAGCTGTGGGGGTTTTACCCCCTCTTTTTCCCCCCCCCCCCCGTGAGCCCAGACACGAAGAAGCCAGCCTGGGTGGACCCGTGGCCTTCACTCACAGGGCTGACTCCTGAACTCCGCTGACTCCAGCGTGTAAACACATTACCCCTTGACACAACCTTAATGAGAGCCACCTGATAATTAAGGCTTCACACAAGGCCACAGCTTTGTCAAGAAACACAAGGCAGATCTTGGCCCAGCCGGTGTTAATACCTGGATGTGCTCAGGTGAGCAAGAGGAAGGTGACTCACCCGCCACCTCAAGCCACATTACAAGGCTGCTGACTCCCTCCCAGTAAAACCCTCCCAGTAAAACCCTCCCTAGTAACCACCCCTGGGATTTCAGGGCACCATCCCAGTGTTTATGTTCAAAGGAACAAGTATGACACAGAGCTGGCACTCAGGCATTAGGGGAAGAGTCTCCCAGCTCGGAGTGCTGCTGACAAGAGTGAAGCCAGACCACAGAACACTGAATTACCTGCTCTTACACAAGGGTAGGGGTTCTGCCTCGTATTTATTAAGAAAAATACAGGAGCAGCTGGCTGTAGCTTGCATTTAGTGCTGTCATTTTTCAGGTCAACCTGGCAGCCCCAGCAAGGGGCTGTGTCAGCACACCCACAGAGACATGTCAGGCCAAAACACACCGACTCTGTTTCCCCACGCCATCCAAGCAGCCATGGGTGCTCCCAGGGGATAGGGACCCCCCCATTGCAGGGCTGATCCACCCCAAGAGGGGCCCTGCCCTGAGGGGTCACCCAAAAGGGCTTGAGCTGGGCATAGAGGTCCATCAATCCCTTGGCTTATAGGGTTCCCACCCCCCCCCCCAAATCTCCATGGAGGTTTCATGGGAAGCAGGGACACCCCAGGGGAGCTGGGGTGCCCTGCCAGCACCCTGTGGGGCACACAGCCTGCCCCCATTTCTCTCCCCAGGCCCCATGGGTCCACAGATTTCCCCTGCAGCCCCAGTTCCCCACAGCCCCCCTCTCCCTCCCCATGCCCCAGGGCCACAGAGATCCCTGAGAGATTGCCCTGGCTCCCCACAGCCCCCCACACCCTGGTGTCTCAGACATCCCCCATGTTCCTTACAGCCCCTCCCAGATGTCCCCCTGGTTCCCTGCAGCCCCCTAAGCTCCCGTACCTCAGAGTTTTCCCCCAGTTCCCCACAGGCCCCTCCCAATCCCCAGATGTCCCCCTGGTTCTCCACCACTCCCCAGGCCCTGGTACCTCAGACATCTTCCCAGTCCCCCCACAGGCACCCCCGGTTCCTCACTGCCCCCCAAAGCCAGTGGTGCCTCAGATGTATCCCATGTTCCCCACAGGGCTCCCCCCCCAGACCCCCCCTCAATTCCCCACAGCCCCCCAAGCCCCCGGTGCCTCAGATGTACCCCCCCTTCCCCACATACCCCCCCCCAGTTCCCCCCAGCCCCCCAAGCCTCAGATACACATCCCCTTCCCCACATCCCCCTCTCCGGTTCCCCACAGCCCCCCAAGCCCCCAGTGCCTCAGATGTACCCCCCCTTCCCCACATACACACCCCCCCCCCCAATTCCCCCCAGCCCCCCAAGCCTCAGATACACATCCCCTTCCCCACATCTCCCCCCCTCCGGTTCCCCACAGCCCCCCAAGCCTCAGATACACCCCTCCTTCCCCACAGCATCCCCCCTCCGGTTCCCCACAGCCCCCAAGCCCCAGATACAACCCCCCTTCCCCACATACACCCACCCCCCCAGTTCCCCCCAGCCCCCCAAGCCCCCGGTGCCTCAGATGCACCCCCCCCTTCCCCACATACCCCCCCCCCCCCAGTTCCCCCCAGCCCCCCAAGCCTCAGATACACACCCCCCCCTTCCCCACAGCATCCCCCCTCCGGTTCCCCACAGCCCCCCAAGCCCCCGGTGCCTCAGATGTACCCCCCCTTCCCCACATACCTCCCCCCAGTTCCCCCCAAGCCTCAGATACACATCCCCTTCCCCACATCTCCCCCCCCCCCCCTCCGGTTCCCCACAGCCCCCCAAACCCCCAGTGCCTCAGATGTACCCCCCCTTCCCCACATACACCCCCCCCCCCCCCCAGTTCGCCCCAGCCCCTCAAGCCTCAGATACAACCCCCCTTCCCCACATCCCCCTCTCCGGTTCCCCACAGCCCCCCAAGCCTCAGATACACCCCCCCTTCCCCGCAGCATCCCCCCTCCGGTTCCCCACAGCCCCCCAAGCCCTAGATACACCCCCCCCAGTTCCCCCCAGCCCCCCAAGCCTCAGATACACCCCCCCTTCCCCACATCTCCCCCCCTCCGGTTCCCCCCAGCCCCCCAAGCCCCCAGTGCCTCAAATATACGCCCCGTTCCCCGCCGCTCCGCCTCCCCCCCACCCCGTCCCCGGGCCCACCTGCTGTGGCGCCGGCCGCCGTCGGCCCTGAGCGCGGCCAGGTCGACTTCGGCGCGTCCCAGGAACTTGTCGAGGCCGACGAGGGCGCGGTGCAGCACGGTGAGGCGGAGGGCGGCGGGCCGCGGCGGCGGCGGCAGCTCGAAGGTGGCCTCCTCCCGCCACAGCGGCTGCCCCTGGCACCGCTCCGCCACCGAGGTGGAGAACTTCTCGCGGCCCAGCGCCATCACGGTGTAGGCGTCGCTACCGCCCGCCGCCGCCTTGGACCGCAGCCCCCGTGCCCGCAGCACCGTCACCTGCACATGGGTGGGCACCCAGGCCGGGACCGGGCCCGACATGGCGGCGGGAAGGGGGGAGCAAAGGGGATGGGAGCGGGGATGCTGCGAGGGGAGCGGCCCGGTGAGCTCCCGCCCCGCCCCTCTCGCGAGAGCACGGGCGGGGCCTGAGGGGCGGGGCCTGAGCCCTACAGGTGCGCGGGGCGGGGGGTGCGCGGGGCGGGGGGGTGCGCGGGGCGGGGGGTGCGCGGGGCGGGGGGTGCGCGGGGCGGGGGGTGCGCGGGGCGGGGGGTGCGCGGGGCGGGGGGTGCGCGGGGCGGGGGGTGCGCGGGGCGGGGGGAAGGTGCGCCAAGGGGTTTGGGGGGGGGCGCGCAGGGGTGTGCGGGGTGGGGTGCGCTAAGGGGTTTTGGGGGGATGCGCAGGGGTGTGCGGGGCGAGGGAAGTGCGGGGCGGGTGCGCTAAGGGGTTTTGGGGGGTGTGGAGGGA
Organism: Rallus limicola; assembly: GCA_022605955.1. NCBI lineage: Eukaryota > Metazoa > Chordata > Aves > Gruiformes > Rallidae > Rallus > Rallus limicola. Next base: position 3,410,494 of record JAKCOZ010000044.1, read on the forward strand.
GTGTGCGGGGCTGTGTGTGCGGGACTGTGCGGGTGGCGGGCGCGGGGGTGTGCGCGGGGCGGGGTGTGCGCAGGGAGGGTGCGCCAAGGGGTTTTGGGGGGTGTGGGGGGACTGTGCGGGGAGCAGGCGCGGAGGGGTGTGCGGGGCGGGGGGCGTTAAGGGGTTTTGGGGGCGTGCGGGGGGAGCGTGCGGGGAGCGGGCGCGGGGGGGAGAGGGTGCGGGGTGCACGGGACGGGTGCGCTAAGGGGTTTTGGGGGGGTGCGCAGGGGTGTGCGGGGCGGGGGGTGTGCGGGGCGGGGGGCGCTAAGGGGTTTTGGGGGGGTGCGGGGGGAGCGTGCGGGGAGCGGGCGCGGGGGGGAGGGGATGCGGGGTGCGCGGGACGGGTGCGCTAAGGGGTTTTGGGGGGGTGCGCAGGGGTGTGCGGGGCGGGGGGCTGTGCGGGGAGGGTGTCTGCGGGGAGGGTGTGCTAAGGCGTTTTGGGGGGTGTGGGGGGAGTGTGCGGGGCTGTGTGTGTGGGATTGTGCGGGGGGCGGGCGCGGGGGGGTGTGTGGGGCGGGGGGGTGCGCGGGGAGGGTGAGCCAAGGGGTTTTGGGGGGGTGCGCAGGGGTGTGCGGGGCGAGGGAAGTGCGGGGCGGGTGCGCTAAGGGGTTTTGGGGGGCGTGGGGGGAGTGTGCGGAGCTGTGTGTGCGGGATTGTGCGGGGGGCGGGCGCGGGGGTGTGCGCGGGGCGGGGGGTGCGCTAAGGGGCTTTGGGGGGGGGGGTGCGGGGCTGTGCGGGGAGGGTGTGCTAAGGCGTTTTGGGGGGTGTGGAGGGAGTGTGCGGAGCTGTGTGTGCGGGATTGTGCGGGGGGCGGGCGCGGAGGGGGGTGTGGGGCGGGGGGTGCACGGGACGGGTGCGCTAAGGGGTTTTGGGGGTGTGGGGGGAGTGTGCGGGGCTGTGTGTGCGGGATTGTGCGGGTGGCGGGCGCGGGGGGTGCGCTAAGGGGCTTTGGGGGGGGTGTGCAGGGCTGTGAGGGGCGGAGAAGTGCGGGGAGGGTGCGCCAAGGGGTTTTGGGGGGGGCGTGGGGGGAGTGTGCGGGGCGGGGGCCGTGCAGGGGTGTGGGGGGAAGTGCGGGGAGGGTGTGATAACGGGTTTTGGGGGGGGTGGGGGGAGTGTGCGGGGCTGTGTGTGCGGGACTGTGCGGGGAGCGGGCGCAGAGGGGGGGTGTGTGCGGGGCGGGGGTGCAGGGAACTGCGGGGCTGTGCGCTAAGGGGCTTTGGGGGGGTGTGCGGGGCGGGGGTGCTGAAGGGTTTTGGGGGGTGTGCAGGGGTGCCATTTGTTTAATGCATCTGGCAGCTACTTAACAGCCGTGGCTCCAACAAAACCCTCCCCACCCCGGCCTTCCCCACACTCCCCCTTCCTTCTTTAATCCCAAATTACACCACGAGGGTCCCAAAGTGAAGCCCTGCCACCCCTCCTGGGGGGCTGGGCTCTGTGTCCTCTGGGAGCTTTGCACCCCCCATCCCCATGCCCATGCCCATCCCCATCCCCATCCCATCCCCATCCCCATCCCATGCCCATCCCCATCCCATCCCATGCCCATCCCATCCCCATCCCATCTCACCCCACCGCTCCCCATGAGCATCCTCCCCTTGGTACCCAGTGATGCTGGGATGCTCCAGTCCCTGCTTCACCTTCTCCAAAGCCCAACATGAGGCTACCCCAACCCAGGGGACCCCGTGGCACATGCTGGGGGAGCAGCCAGCCCTGGGGCCACACTGGGGACAGGGACAGCTGTGGGGGCTGCCCACAGTAGCGAGGGGAGAAGCATCCAAGTCCGTGGTGCCCAGAGAGGTGCAGGTTGACCTTTGGGACCCTCATGGGAGGGACAGGTTTGGTGGGCTGGGGGGGGGGATGCACAGCCAGGGGTGGATGGAGAGACTTTGCAGGGAAAAACTGCAGTGAATGTGGGGGGGTTTTTTGGGTCATCCCAGAGGTGAAAGGAGCTCAGGACACGTGGGGAGCAGAGCTGAGCACCCCAACACAGGAGAAGGATGCAGCAGCAGTGGGTGCTGCAGGGAGAGGGACCCCATTTGCCAGCCACACAGGGGATGAAGCACACAGCTGGGGAGGGTCTGGGGAGCGGGACCCCAGCCTCAGAGCACACGGGGAGCAGAGCTGAGCACCCCAACACAGGAGAAGGACGCAGCAGCAGTGGGTGCTGCAGACCCCTGGGCAGGCAGGGGGACCCCATTTGCCAGCCACACAGCGGGATGAAGCACACGGCTGGGGAGGGTCTGGGGGAGCAGGACCCCAGCCTCAGGGCACACGGGGAGCAGAGCTGAGCACCCCAACACAGGAGAAGGATGCAGCAGCAGTGGGTGCTGCAGACCCCTGGGCAAGCAGGGGGACCCCATTTGCCAGCCACACAGGGGATGAAGTGCAGAACTGGGGAGGGTCTGGGGGAGCAGGACCCCAGCCTCAGGGCACACAGGGACCAGAGCTGAGCACCCCAACACAGGAGAAGGATGCAGCAGTGGGTGCTGCATGGAGAGGGACCCCATTTGCCAGCCACGCAGGGGATGAAGCACACGGCTGGGGAGGGTCTGGGGGAGCAGGACCCCAGCCTCAGAGCACACGGGGAGCAGAGCTGAGCACCCCAACACAGGAGAAGGATGCAGCAGCAGTGGGTGCTGCAGACCCCTGGGCAGGCAGGGGGATCCTATTTGCCAGTCACACAGGGGGATGAAGCGCAGAACTGGGGAGGGTCTGGGGGAGCAGGACCCCAGCCTCAGAGCACACGGGGAGCAGCAGCAGCACCCCAACACAGGAGAAGGACGCAGCAGCGGGTGCTGCAGGGAGAGGGACCCCATTTGCCAGCCACACAGGGGATGAATCACACAGCTGGGGAGGGTCTGGGGGAGCAGGACCCCAGCCTCAGGGCACATGGGGAGCAGAGCTGAGCACCCCAACACAGGAGAAGGACGCAGCAGTGGGTGCTGCAGACCCCTGGGCAGGCAGGGGGACCCCATTTGCCAGCCACACAGGGGATGAAGCACATGGCTGGGGAGGGTCTGGGGGAGCAGGACCCCAGCCTCAGGGCACACGGGGAGCAGAGCTGAGCACCCCAACACAGGAGAAGGATGCAGCAGTGGGTGCTGCAGGGAGAGGGACCCCATTTGCCAGCCACGCAGGGGGATGAAGCACATGGCTGAGGAGGGTCTGGGGGAGCAGGACCCCAGCCTCAGAGCACAAGGGGAGCAGCAGCAGCACCCCAACACAGGAGAAGGACGCAGCAGCGGGTGCTGCAGGGAGAGGGGACCCCATTTGCCAGCCACACAGGGGATGAATCACACGGCTGGGGAGGGTCTGGGGGAGCAGGACCCCAGCCTCAGGGCACACGGGGAGCAGCAGCAGCACCCCAACACAGGAGAAGGACGCAGCAGCGGGTGCTGCAGGGAGAGGGACCCCATTTGCCAGCCACACAGGGGGATGAAGCACATGGCTGGGGAGGGTCTGAGGGAGCAGGACCCCAGCCTCAGGGCACATTGGGAGCAGAGCTGAGCACCCCAACACAGGAGAAGGACGCAGCAGCAGCGGGTGCTGCATGGAGAGGGACCCCATTTGCCAACCACACAGGGGATGAATCACACAGCTGGGGAGGGGCTGGGGAGCGGGACCCCAGCCTCAGAGCACATGGGGAGCAGAGCTGAGCACCCCAACACAGGAGAAGGATGCAGCAGCAGTGGGTGCTGCAGACCCCTGGGCAGGCAGGGGGACCCCATTTGCCAGCCACACAGGGGATGAATCACACAGCTGGGGAGGGTCTGGGGGAGCAAGACCCCAGCCTCAGGGCACACAGGGACCACAGCTGAGCACCCCAACACAGGAGAAGGAGGCAGCAGTGGGTGCTGCAGACCCCTGGGCAGGCAGGGGGACCCCATTTGCCAGCCACACAGGGGATGAATCACACAGCTGGGGAGGGGCTGGGAAGCGGGACCCCAGCCTCAGAGCACAGCAGCAGCAGCCCCACGGCAGTTCCTGGCAGGGATGGTTCTGCCCTTGCAGGCAAACATCTTGCGGAGCTCCCCGCGGAAGCGGTCGTGCAGCCAGGCGTAGAGGAAGGGGTTGCAGCAGGAGGAGCTCATGGCGAACCAGTGGCAGAGCAGCTGGATGAGGAGGAAGTAGTGCTTGTTGATGAGGTTGATGTTGATGTCCCGGATGATGTTGAAGACGTGGATGGGGAGCCAGCAGACCCCAAAAGCCGCCACCACCAGCACGATGAGGCGGAAGGTCTTCCTCTTCCTCAGGCGGTCAAACTCAGCCTGGCTCTGGGTGGGGTGACCCGGCACCACCCTGTTCCTCAGCTTCACCGAGATGCAGATGTAGGAGAGGGAGAGGGCGGAGAGGGGCAGGATGTAGGTGACGATCAGGGTGCCGTAGGCGTAGGCCAAGCGCTGCGCCTCCTTCTCCATCCAGAACTCCTCGCAGATGGCAAAGCCCTCCTGCTGGAACTCCACGTGGTAGGTGTGGGCGATGGCGGGGGCCACCAGCCCGCAGGACAGCAGCCAGATCCCCCCCACCACGGAGATGCAGCTGGTGACAGAGATGCGCTTCTTCAGGGGGTGCACCGTGGCGTAGTACCTGGGGGGGGGGGGAGAGTAATGGGGGGAGCCCGAGCCCTAGAGCAGCCCCCCAACCACACCACCCCCCAGGGCAGGGGCCGGAGTGGAGGGGGGGCTGGGGATGTGGGGGGCAGAGCTCTGCCAGCCTCTGGAGCAGGAGCACGGCACCGAGTGGCTGGCAGAGCTCTGCTCCCTTTCTGAGTGGGAAAGGGCTGGCAGGGAACAGGGGGGCAACTGCATCCCCCTGCCCTGCCATGGGGACCAAGGAGTCACAGAGTGCTTTGGGTTGGAAGGGAACTCGGAGATCATCTAGCTCCAACCATGGGCAGGGACACTCTCACTAGCCCAGGCTGCCCAAAGCCACATCCAACCCGGCCTTGGAGCCCTCCTTGGACCCCTCTCTGGGCACCCTGTGCCAGGGCCTCCCCCCTCAGAGTAAAGAATCCCTTCCTCAGGTCTAACCTACCCCTGCCCTCTTCCAGCTTGAAGCCATTCCCCTTGTCCAGCCCTGCACTGCCTGGTGACCAGCCCCTCTCCCCCTTCCCTGTAGGACCCCTGTAAGTGTTGGGATGCTGCAATTTGGTCTCCCTGGAGCCTTCTCTTCTCCAGGCTGAACCAGCCCAGCTTCCCCAGCCTGGCTTCATCAGAGAGGTGCTCCAGCCCCTGATCATCTCCCCAGCCCTTCAAAGCACTGGGTCACTTCTGTTTTGGGAAGCAAGCTGCCTGTGGAGGTTGGGCACAGAGCATCCCTCCTGCAGCCTGTCACTCAACCCACCTTGAGCACCACCAGCAGCACTGACAATAAAATCCATCAGCTCCACTTTTACCTCCTTCCCCAGAGCATCTTCCACTCCTCTCCGTGCTGCCTCACCTCTGATCAGGGGCTGGCCCCAAAAGAGCTCCCAGTGAGGAGTCTCCAGTCACCATAACATGATTTCCTGTGGGGCTCTCACGTGGAGGATGACAAAACTCAGTGGTGTTAAAGAGCAAGAGAAGAATCCCAATGCTCCTGGGGACAATCTGGATGGACCAGCAGTCCAAGATTTCTCAGCTATTCCACTCAAACCTTCCTGATTATTTTTCCTTCCTTCTTTTCTTGCCCTCCCCATCACCATCCTGCCCTGCTCCCCGCTCTGGGCTCAGAGGCACACCAGTGCCAGAAGCAATCTCAGCCCTGCCAGCATCCTGCCCATCCCTGCAGGGTCTGGAGCATCTTTGATGAGAGGACATCTCTATGGAAACAGGGGTTTTATAAACCACCAAGCCCCCTGGGGTGCACTCAGGGATGCACAAGGGACCAGAACACAGCATGATTTTGGGTGCAACGTACAACAACGAGCTGGATGCAAACTCTGCTGAGCCCCCATGTGAGAGCCATGCCTGCCAGGGGTGGGGGGGCACAGAGCTGCTTGTGGGTGGACTGGGTTTGGGTGGAGATGGCTTCCATCCAGGCAGGCGTGAGGATGCACAGCACCACATCCCCATGTGGAGCAGCAGCCACTGAAACACACCCCAACAGGATCACCAGGTTGGAAAAGACCTTTAAGGTCATCAAGTCATAAAATCACAGTCACAGGGGTGGGAAGGGACCTCCAGAGCTCATCAGGTTCAACCCCCTGCCAAAGCAGGGTCCCTAGGACAGGGCACACAGGGCGGTGTCCAGACAGGACTGGAATCTCTCCAGAGAAGGAGACTCCACACCCCCTGGGCAGCCTGGCCCAGGGCTCCCTCACCCTCACTGGGGAAAAGTTCTGCCCCAGATTGGGGGGGGAACTCCCTGTGCTCCAACTTGAGGCCATTGCCCCTTGTCCTGTCCCCACAGACACTGAGAAGGGGCTGCCCCTGTCCCCCTGCATCCCATCCTTCAGATATTGATCCCCATTGATCAGATCCCCCCTGAGTCTTCTTCTCTCCAGGCTGAACAGCCCCAGCTCCCTCAGCCTTTCCTCCCAGGGGAGATGCTCCAGGCCCTTCAGCATCTCCCTGTCCCTCCTCTGGCCTCTCTCCAGGAGATCCCTGTCTGGTTGATCCCAGGGAGCCCAGCACTGGACACAACACTGCAGGTGGGGCCTGAGCAGGGCAGAGCAGAGGGGGAGGATCCCCTCCTGTCACCTGCTGCCCTCCTGAAGTCCAACAGTCCAACTGTTCCTGTCCTGTGCTAAACCAACAGCTAAAGAAAAGGCTGTGGGGATGCTGTTGATGACCCCCTGGGTTTTCCCTCCCCCTATTTGAAGCCCTCAGCCCTTCACACCGAGTGAGCAGCAGCTTGAGGGGCGACAAACCCAGCCCCCCACCCCACCCCACCCCACCCCAACCCCCCCATTCAAAGCCCAGCCCAGCCAACACTCACCTATCAACAGCGATGGCCGTGAGGGTGAAGACAGAGACGTAGACAGTCATGGGCTGCAGCAGGAAGACAAAGTAACACAAGAACTTCCCAAAAACCCAGCCCTGGGGGTTGAAGGCGTAGGCCAGGGTGAAGGGCACGCAGGTGGCACACATCAGCATGTCGGAGAACGCCAGGTTCCCGATGAAGAAGTTGGTGACGTTGTGCATCCTCTTGCTCTTGCAGATGACGTAGAGGAGCAGGTAGTTGCCCAGGATGCCGATGATGAGGACCAGGGAGTAGCAAGGGATGATGAGGGGCTTGAAGGACTGGATGAGCTGCACCCCGGTGAACTGAGCGCTGGCGTTGGAGGGGCTCTGCAGGGCGAGCTCGTAGGAGCTGGTGTTGGTCACCTCCTCCTCCCCATCAGGCTCCATGGCTGCAGCTGAGACCTGAGAAACCTCACGTTTTTTGGGGAGCTTCCACACCCTGGAATCTGTTGGTTGCAGGTTTTAGGTGTCTGTGGGGTACACCTTGCTTCCCCCCCCCACCCCAAAATCCATCAGGTGCTGGTTTTAGGTGGCCACGAGGCACATCCCACTCCTCATCACTGCTTTAGCTCTGTGTGTGTGTGTGTGTCCCCACGCTGCACCCAGCTGTGCAGGACCCTGTCCCCACACCCAGAGAGGCTCCTTAGGACTTCTTCTTGGGGGCTCCTGTGGAGAGGAAGGGAAAATCAGGCTGGGAGAAAGGGAAAAATCAGGAGGGAGAGCCAGCCCTGCGCTCAACACTGGCTACAGTTCAGGGGAGGAGGAGTGGGGGGGGGAAAGGGGGTTGGGAGAGAGGAAAAGGAGAAAAAACAGAGGAAGACCACGGGCTCAGAGGAAGCACTTACCGAAATCTGGTCTCATCAAGACCCCTTTGAACAGAGCAATCCTGCCTCAGCCCCAGCCCTGCCGGCGCGGGGGCAGGAGGAGAAGGGAACCAGCAGCTGAGCCAGAAAATAGCTCCTAATGTTTCTGGAAATAACAAAGGACGTTAATGGGTAAACGAATAAAGATGCTCTGCTACTTCTGAGCTGCCTCAAAGCCTCCTGTGCCTGCACCCTGCTCATCCATCCCCCAAAACCAGATTAACTGGGCTGTCCGCAAAGGCCAAGCCTGGGAGCAGCCAGCCTGGGGTTGTTGGGTGCTGACCCAGTATGGGGGGTGCTCAGCTGAGGTGTTTTCACAGACACCCCCCCCCCCCCTGCATGAAAACAAGGCTGGGTGTTCATGTGTCCAGCTGGGAAAGGGATGGGACAGGTGGGAAGGGGGGAATTCAGAGGGAAATACTCCAGCCAAGTGGGTCCTGCACACTGTGCTTTGCTGCCAGACACCCCCACACCCACCCCCAGAGCCCCCAAACCCAGCACAGACCTCCCTCCTGGGCTGCTCCTGCATCCCCTGCCTCCCTCCTGCCCACTGAATCATCACACTGCCATCCAACTTTCATTTCCTGGGCTATTTCCATATATTATCTCCCAGTCTTCCCCATCACAGGACTTCCCACCCCAGTTATTTCTCTCTGTACCCAGATGTTATTTCACCTCACTTACTTAATTTCATATGATCCCCCCCCCACCTCCCACCCCCCACCCCTCCCCCCCAGCAAATTTTAGATGTCCCAGGGGGAACCCAACAGAGATCTGCACCCAGCAGCCCCCCCAAAACCCCTCCCCAGTCTGAATTCACATTCACTGGGTTTTTAGATCAACTTCCACACACCCTGATGGCTTCACCCCACGTGTTTGCAAGGCACCCCACCCCAAAGGATGCACTGGGAGGCAGAAGCAGCACTCCAGTCCCTCTAAATTGATCTTTGAATCCAAAGCTGTGCCACTGCCTGGCCCCCACAGCCAGCCCTCTGCTGCCCTGTGTTCTGCTCAGGGAGGGATGCTCCTAGCTGAGCATCTGTGGGTAAAAATCCCCTCCCCAAAAATACATTACTGTGAGCAGAAGCTTCCTCCTCAGCTGCACCCACAGCCCCATGTGTATATCAGAGAATCACAGGGGTGGGAAGGGACCTCCAGAGCCCATGGGGTCCAACCCCCTGCCAAAGCAGGGTCCCTAGGACAGGGCACACAGGGCGGTGTCCAGACGGGGCTGGAATCTCTCCAGAGAAGGAGACTCCACACCCCCTGGGCAGCCTGGCCCAGGGCTCCCTCACCCTCACTGGGGAAAAGTTCTTCCCCAGATTGGGGGGGAACTCCCTGTGCTCCAACTTGAGCCCATCACCCCTTGTCCTGTCCCCACAGACACTGAGAAGGGGCTGCCCATGTCCCCCTGTGTCCCACACTTCAGCTATTGATCCCCATTAATCAGGTCCCCCCTGAGTCTTCTTCTCTCCAGGCTGAACAGCCCCAGCTCCCTCAGCCTTTCCTCCCAGGGGAGATGCTCCAGGCCCTTCAGCATCTCCCTGTCCCTCCTCTGGCCTCTCTCCAGGAGATCCCTGTCTGTTTGATCCCAGGGAGCCCTGGGGTAAGCTCCCCAGGTTGTCTGGAGGGGGTGTCTCATACAGCTCCCCCAGGCTTTGGGTGGGTGGCTCTGAATACCCAGTGACAGCACGTCCTCATGCTGCCAGGCTGTGAGCAGCAGCAGGTCCCAGAGCTGATCACATTGGGGGAAAATCAGCCAGAATCACCCATTGCAATGAGAAACCCAACAGTCCAGGCTCTGATCCTCCTCTCCAGAGGCAGCACACACAGGCTTGGGTGCTGGGGAGCAAGGTGAGGGCAGGGGAAAGCCAGGTAAGTTAATTGCTCCTTCTATTTTTGCTCCCCATCCCAGGACACATCTCTGCTCCCCATCCCAGGGCACCTCTCTGCTCCCCATCCCAGGGCACATCTCTGCTCCCCATCCCAGGACACATCTCTGCTCCTCATCCCAGGGCACATCTCTGCTCCCCATCCCAGGACACATCTCAAACCCACAGGTGGGGAAGGGGCTGGGGGTGACAGCCCAGCACCCTTGTCCCCACCCTGTCCCCAGGGCCCGGCACAGCCCTGTGCTGCCAGGCTACAGCCCATCACTGGGTGGCTGCTGGCTTTACCCAGGCACATCTCCAGCAGCCACCAAGCCCATTACAGCCTGATGACAGCAATCTTCCCTCCCTGCACTGATTAGCTCAGCTCAGTCCCTTTCAGTGGCTTTCTCTATTCTAAGCAGGGGAGGGGGGATAAAAAGAAGGACCCACACACACACACACACCCTGCTCCCTTCCCAGCCCACCCTGCCTGCAGAGCCAGGGCTCCCCAAGCCTCAGCCAGCCAGCCAGCATCGTGCCTGTAATGGATACAGGCAATTTTCCTCAATTAGGAGTTTTAATTACATCATTTCAGTGGCTGCTTGATCTGGGCAGGTTTTGGCTGAGGTTCCTGGGCTGCCATGAAGATGGCAACACAGCTGGGTCCTGTTGAGCCAAGCTTGGGGGGGTGGTGGGGGGGGGACAGGGTGGGAACAAACACTGGATAATCAGTGCCCAGGTTGCACAGGGAGAAGGAGTTTCCTTCCAGGAGGAGTGGACATGGGAGCCCCAAGCCAGAGCAGCCATCCTCATCCTCAGGGAGAGCATCCCCATCCCAGCAGCAGGCAGGGGCTGGTTGCTGGCTCCCCCCACCCTCAGCCCCACAGTAGTTGTGGGGTAGGTGTCCCACAGCATTACCATGGTCACAGGTGGGAGCTGACTGGCACAGCAGCACCAGAGCCCAGCCCAGGGTATTTGGTTTGTGTCCACCCATGAGGCTGGCACACCTCCTGCCACAGAGCATCCCCAGGGTCACACCAGCTCCACTGCAGGAGCCACAGAGTCTTCTCCAAGCTGCAGCTATGCTGTGGTGCTCCAACATCACCCTCATCCTCTTCCTCAGGGGCTTCAGTACTTGACATCAGCTTCCACTGGGGAGAGGAGATGCTGGGCTACAGCAGGAGGGGTGGCAAACACCCCCTTACACCCCCCAGTTGGCAACCCCAGGAGTGCACAGGGTGCCCTGGGCATCATCCTGGCACTGGGCTCTCTGCCTCCCCCCCAGCAAATGTTCACAGTGGTAAAAACCATCCCAAATTATGGTGGGACAGCAGTGCCACCTTCCTGGGGCATTCCCAGGCTGGGACCCCCCTGGGAGAGAGGGGGGGGGGGCACAAAGCCCCTCATAGAGCAGAGGGCTGGTGGGTGCTGTGCCCACCCCTGCTGAGGGACACACTGCCCTGTGCTGGCCCTTTTGGGATGTGTGGCAGGGCAGGGGAGGGGGGGGGTGGCACTGTGGCACATCCAAGCATGGCTTTCACCTGCCCCCCTCACTCAGCTGGTCCCTGGGGAGCCCAGGATGGGGGATGCACCTCAGGCAGCCCCCCAGGAAGCATCCTCCTGGCTCAGCACAGCTCCAAAGGCATCACAGGGCTTCCAAGGTTTATTTCACACTGGAAAGGGGGGGACACAGGACACACAAAACAGGACAAAGACGGTACAGACACCCCAGTGTGCTTCCTCCCCATCAGCATCACCCCTAAAAGGGGCTGTGCTGCAGCGTGGGGTGCACACAGCTGTGGGCACCCCCCCCCACCCTGAGCTCTGCTCCCACCGCAGGGTGCAGGGGAGCTGGGTCACCCCATCACCCCTTCCCACCGCTCTGGCAGCACAAAGTGGGTTTAAAGCCAGAGAAAAATCACCTCCCTGGCCTCACCCCACGCTGCCACATGCACCCAGAGCAGTGGGGGGGTGTGTGTGTGGGGGAGGGGGGGGTGGTTTGGGTTAAAAAAACCCACAGCTGAACCTGCAGCTGCTCCTCCAGCTTCATGGCAACACCCCCATCCCTGGCTGGCAGGGGAGCACGGGCATTGGCCTGAGCAGAGGAACAAGAGGAGCTTTGGCAAGAGCATAAATCAGGTTTTTGGCCCAGTTTTCCCTGCTTGGAGCTCCCCTCACTCCTTTTTCCTTAGCTAAAGGCATCACTGGAGCTCCTGGGAGCACGCTGGCCCTGGGGATGTGGTGGTAGGGCAGGGATGGAGCAGAGATCCTGGAAGGGTCCCCTGCCTGCAGAAGGCTCTTCCCTCTTCCTGATGGGCCATCCAAATACCCATCCAAGCCCAGGACAATGGGGTCCTTGGGGAGAGCGTAGCCACTGGCCATCCCCATCTCCAGCAAGCACCCCCCCCCCCCCCCCCCAAGGGGTGGGAGCTCATCCTTCCATCTGCACAGGGAGCCCAGCCACACCCCTGAGGCTGCACCGCCTCGGGATGAGCAGCTTTTGCCCAAGCCAGCTGCTTCTTCCTCCAGCACCAACAGTGTGGAGGAGCTGGCAGTGACCACGAAGAGCCCCTCTCCTCTCTTGTGTCCGTGGAGGGTCCTCCTGGGGCCGTTGCCCCCAGCGCCCTTCCTCCAGCCCTGCAAGAAGAGGGTGGGATGTGATGCAGCATCACCCACCGGGCTCAGCCCTCGCTGTCAAAAGCATCTGCCCCCCCCTCATCCCCCTCATCTCCCCCCCCCCCCCCCAATAAAACCCCAGGGGAGCAGCATGCACCCAGGGGGACCCAGGACTGCAGCTGGGCAGGGAGCAGCATGTGGAAGGTCTGGAGCTCCCAGCAGCCCAAAATGCAAGGGAGCAGAGTGGGGTTAAATCACCCAGGGGGGTGTGAGCAGACGGCTGCGCTGACGCCAGCCTCACGTGCTCCCCCCCCCACCCCCAAAAAAAAACCCCACAACAGGGCAGCTGCCATGGGCTGGCCAAAAGCTGAGCTCCCCCAGGGAAGGCAGAGGCCAAAGAGGGCAGAGGAGACGCAGTGAGGGACGATGGATGAGGGGGAAGCAGCTCTTACCAGCTCTCAGCTGCTCCCAGTCAGACGGAAGGACCCGCTGGCACCTCTCCACTGGCAAACCTTAAACAGGGGAGAGCACAGCGTGTGAAGAGCCCCCCCCCCACAAGACCTTTCCCACCATTTACCAACCCCACAGGCCCAGGATGGAGGAACCCACCCTCAGAAAACACTTTCTGGGAGCTGTCTCTGCCACCCCAGCTCTGCTGGCAGGAGCCTCTCCTGCCGCTGGGCATCGGGAGGGGTTCTCTGAGTGGAGAGAGGTGGTTGAAATCCACAGTCTCCAGAATGAATTCCCTTCCCAGAACTGCACTCTGTCAGAGGGCAAAGCGACCTGCAGAGCCCAGGCTGGCCACAGAAGCTCCCCCCACACCCCCCAGCTGCCTCACGCTGCAGAAGGGGCTCCCTGTGTTGCCTTTCTTTCAACAGAAAGTGGGAGAAGGGGAGGGGGGGAGAAGGGGGGGAAATCCCTGGCTTTAAGCTGGACTTAAAGATCCTGGTGGGTCCCTTCCAACTCAGGACATTCTATGATCCAGCTGGTTCACCTCCCTGCTCACCACCAGTAGTTTCCCTTACCCAGGACCAGCAGACCCCATCCTGCTGGGCTGGGCTGGCCCCCAGGAAGGGAGAAGGTGGGAGACTGGGCTGGGATGAGCCAACCTTCCCACACACCCTGGGCACCACCTTCCCTCCCGCTCCGCGCTGCACCACCGGACCACAGCCCCACCACCAACAGCCCCACACACACCCCGGGTTCAGTCCCCCTGACCCCCCAAGCCAGCACCCCATGGGTACCTACTCATCAAGCTGCGAGCACAGCGTGGTCTGTGCGCCCCTCGGTCGGGGCTCCTTCAGGGGCCGCTGCCGGCGGCCACTCTCCAGGGCTGCGCTGTTCTCCTCCGCGGGGCTACCAGAGCAGCTGCCGTTGCCCTGAGCCTCTCCATCCTCCCCCAGGCACCCAGGGGTTGCCGCTTTGCTGTCCCCCAAGGGTTCCCCCGGGGGGCTGAAGGCACAGGGGCAGCGCTGCAGGTCCTGGGAGGCAGCGTGGAGCCGGCGGTCGGCGCGGCGCGGGCAGCACAGCAGCTTGCGGAAGGCGCTCCTGAAGTCGGGGCTGCGGCAGTAGATGATGGGGTTGAAGGCCGAGTTGACGTAGCCCAGCCAGTTGAGGAAGAGGAAGAGCTGATCCGGCACCAGGGGCCGGCAGAAGACCTTGACGATGTTGGCCACGAAGAAAGGCAGCCAGCAGAGCGTGAAGGTGCCCATGATGATGCCCAAGGTCTTGAGAGCCTTGTGCTCCTTGATGGCCAACAGACGGGAAGGCCGCCTGCGCCGGGCGCTCCTGGAGCCGGAGCTGGGGCTGGGGGGTTCCTGTAGGAACCTCACCTTGTCCTTGCCGATGAGCTGGACGTGGCGGGTGGCCACGGCGAAGACGCGGGCGTAGACGAAGCCCATGACGAGCAAGGGCACGTAGAAGGAGACGGTGGAGGAGACGATGGCGTAGGTGACGTTGGCGACGAAGTGGCAGCAGCGGGGGTCCTCGTAGCAGCGAGCCGCCTCCTCGTCCCCCCCGTCCCGCCACCAGTGGTTCATGATGGGCAGGAAGGAGACGAAGGCGGAGATGGCCCACACCAGGCCCACCACGGCCCGCGCCCTGCCCTTGGTCACCAGGGCCTCGTACTGCAGCGGCGCCGTGACGGCCAGGTAGCGGTCCACGGCGATGGCGCACAGCGTCTCGATGCTGGCCGTCACGCACAGCACGTCCAGCGAGGTCCAGAGCTCGCACACCACCTCACCGTAGGGCCAGTGGCCCCTCAGCAGGATGGTGGCCCCCGGGGGTACCACCAGCAAGCCCACCACCAGGTCGGCGCAGGCCAGCGAGGTGATGAAGACGTTGGTCATGGTCTGCAGCCGCGGCGTCCTGGCGATGGCCACGATCACCAGCAAGTTGCCACCCACGATCACCAGCACGGTGAGGCCCAGGGCGGCCCCCACCGCCCATTGCCGGCTCAGGCTGGCCCCCCCGCTGCAGTTGCCGCTCCCCACAGCCGCCTCCCCCCAAACGCTGCTGTTCCCTGCGGGCAGGGGGGTCATCTCGGTTCCCTGCGGGGTGAGGGGTGGGTGGGAGAAAGGGAGGGTGGGGGGGGGTGGGGGGAAGGAGGAGGAGGAGGAGAGACTGCGGGTGCCGCGGCCCCGACGTGCGCACCCCTCCCCGAGCACCCCCGCGGCCGCCCGCAGCAGCCCTCGGGGCGGACCGGCGGGGCTGCGGCGGGGCCGGGCTGCCCTCGGAGGAGCTTCCCCGGAGGAGGAGCCTTTAAAGGTTTGGGGCGGCCCCGGGCTGCCCCGCTCCGGACATCGAGGAGAGAAGAGAGGGTTGCGGCACCGCCTCCCCCCACCCACACCCACACCCACCCTCCCCCCCCACCCCAGCACCCCCCCGGCCCCGCTCTCTCCATCCCCTCGCTGCGCATCCTGCGCCCCTCACCGTGCTCTCCAGCCTGCCTCTCGCCCTGCGCCCCCTCTCCTTGCCCTTGTCCCCCCCCAGGCACGCAGGAGCACCCCCCCCCCCCCCCATCCCTTGCTCCTCCTCCATACAGCCCTTCGCCCCTCGTCCCACCCCTGAGCCCCCCCTCACCTCTTGCCCCATCCTTCTCCGGGCACCTCTCCCCACACCCCTCCCTCTGAACCCAGCACCCCAGCACTTTGCTGGGGGCACCCAACCAAGGGCCCTTCTCCAGACAGCCCCCACCATGCTCAGGGGCAGGACACAGACACCCCCTGGGTGTCACCTCCCTGGGCAGGACACAGACACTCCAGTCCCCCCAACATCAGCAGGGGGACAGCAAGACAACAGCCCCACTCCAGCACCAAGACAGCTGGGGCATCTCACTGTCCCTGCTTCACTCCCTCATTTATTGCCCCCCCCAAAAAACAAACCCCTTCCCAGCTCTGGGAGGAGAATGAGCAGACCTTCACTGCTCCCCCCTCCTGCTTGCAGGCGGGTTTTGGAGACCCCACACACCCTCCTCCCCCACATTTCCTTCTCCAGACATGGCAGCGATGGAGCCACCTTACACTGGGAGGCACTGGGATGCTCTGGAGCCCCAGCAGCTCCAGCCACATCGCTGCTCCCTGGGCTCTGCTCCCTGGGCAGACTCCAGAGGGGGTCATTTTTGGTCACTACCAGTTTATTTATACAAAGACTGGAACTTCTAAGGCTGGTGCTGCCCAATATGGTGTTCTGAGGTCGGAGCCAGTTGGCATTTCTTCCCATTCCTGAGCAGAAGAGGCCAAGCAGAGCCCCCTTCTTACAAGCTTCCTCTCTACCAGGCTGATTCAAAGCTGCTTGGTGCAACCTGGTTTAGCTCCCAGCTCTGGCTGTAGCTGCCAGCTTGGCCCCAGCCCTGGAGCTGGGGTTACTGGGTGGCTTGTCCCTCCACTGGAATGGTGGGAGGTGTGAGCAGGGAAAGGCATCGGGGAGCTCTGGAGGGTGTCAGCACCTGGAGCTGCAGCTGGATTTTGTGCCTGAAAAGTAAAGCAGGAGATGCTGTGGGAATGTCCTCACCCCCTCTCCCCATCCTCACCCCCTCTCCCCATCTTCATCCCCACTCCCCATCTTCATCCCCACTCCCCATCCTCACCCCCTCTCCCCATCCTCACCCCTTTCCCCATCCTCACCCCCCTCTCCCCATCCTCACCCCCCTCTCCCCATCCTCACCCCTTTCCCCATCCTCACCCCCTCTCCCCTTCCCCACCCCCCCTCCCCATCCTCACCCCCCTCTCCCCATCCTCATCCCCTCTCTCCATCCTCACCCCTTTCCCCATCCCCACCCCCCTCTCCCCATCCTCACCCCCTCTCCCCCAGCAGCCCCTGTGCACCCTCCCAGCAGAGCTGGGCTGCAGGCTGGCTCCTGGGCATGGAAAGGGGCTGCAGGACCCAGCCCTGGGGGCTTTGCAGTGCACCCCCTGTCTGACAGCCCTTCCCAGTGCTCTCAGCCCATCCCCACAGCACCCTGCCCTGGCATTCAACCTGAATACCAGACAGACTGCCTGTGGCAGGACAAACAGCCAGGCTTCCCTGAGCTGCTGAAGGAGGCAACACTTTGGATGTCTTCTCTCTGGAACTTGAGCACCCTCCTCCCTTCCCAGGGAGCCAACTGGGGAGAGGAAGGGAGAGTCCCAGGCATTTCACCAAGGCAGGGGAAGTAACGTGGCTCAGTATCTTTGTCCCAGTTTTCCAGCTGGAAAAGCTGAAGCACAGAGATGCTGGGTCCTGCACAGCCCTGCCCTGCATCCTCACCTCTCCAGAGACTCCAACTGAGCCCCACAGTGCTGGAGAGATGCTGCCTGCTCCCTCCAGCCCAGAGATGTCACCAGGGAAAGCATCCTCTCCCATTGCCCATCCCTGTCATGGGCCAGAAATGCTGGCTTGGCTCTGTACCTGGGGCTGCCCTGGGCAGGGGGAGGCTGAGCCAGCCCTGGAAAGACCCTGTGGGTAAGTGCTGGCTGGAGGGTCAAGTGGCTGCTTAGAAAACTCTGGGAAAATATGTTTACACCATGGATCAGAGCAGCTCCTTTGGCTGTGGCTACAGAATAAACAGTGGGTATTTTAAAAATACTTCATTTTATATATAGACAGAGCCAGGGAGGATTAGGGAAGATCTCTGCTGGGATGCAGGGAATGAACTGCAGGGATCTCCTTGTACATGGAGTGTCTGGTACCCAGGGATGTGTCTGGGGAGAGGAAACAGATGCCTGAGCTGGTCCCAGGCAGGTCTGAGGGGGTGCAGGGTCTGCCTGGTGTTAGAGGGGCCAGATGGCTCATGGAGCATCCCAGGGCTCCTGAGGATGGGGCAGCTTCACCTTGCAGCAGAGCAAGATGTCTCCAAGGTCCTGGGTCCTTCTGAGGGTGATGCTGAGGGCAAGGGGCTGCCATCCAGCCCCACACCCGCTGATGCCCAGCACAGCCCTGACATCAAGAGCAGGGGAGGATGGAGCAGATGCTTCCTTTGTGCCAGTGGTTCTCCCACAAAGACCCCAGACCCCCCTTTTAGCTTCCCAGGGAGGGTTCAGACACAAGCCCAGCTGACACAGCCCTGGTGCAGGGCCGGGGGGGGGGAGCCTGGCTTGGCCAGCCCTGGCACCCTGAGCCCCTGTCAGGTGAAAATCACCCTCCCTGACCTTAAGTCAAGTTTCTGTAGGCTGGCACTCCTGCTTTAAGGGCCTGTAAAGCCCCTGCAGTGTTTAATCCCTGCCTGTGCTACCTTCCTCTTGCTGGAAAGGGGTGAGTGGGGGCTGCAGGGATGTCCCCAAACAGAGTTGCCATGGACACCTGGGGTGAGGATGCTCTACCCACTGCAAGCACTGCTGGAGGAGCATCCTTTTTACCCCCAATCCCCTCCCTGTGCAGCACAAGGAAGGAGCACAGGGTTCTGCTGGGCTGGGGGTGGCCCTGGGTCCTGCTCTGCCCAGCAGCAGTCAGCCTGGGGCTCTCAGCACTGGGATTTAAGGAATAGTTTCCATATCAGATTCCCAAATCTGGCTTTGAAGTTGTTTGGGATTCTCTGTCACCACGTTTCCTTGTCAGCACATAAACACTGAAGCTTTAACCCACTGGGTACTGCCTGTCCCAGGGCAGCTGGAGGAAGCTCTACATAAACTCTCAGCTCTATATAAACTCTCCTACTCCCTGGTAAACACAAGCACAGCCCTGGGACCTGTGGTGCTGCATCAGCCAGGGTCCAGCATGGAGAGGGGAAATTTTTCCTGTGTCAGAACCATTAAAAAATCAGGAAAATGGTGTTTTTTTCCCCCCTGGTTCTCAGGTAAGATGTGGGATTTAGAGCAGGGGTTAGCCAAGGCATGCTCAAGACCCCTAAGGAAACATGTGTATCCCACCTTGAGCAGGCTTTGAGTGGGGGTTGTTGCCTCCCCAGCAGCCTGTGGAAGGGTAATCCCAGTGCCACCCCAGTGCTGCCATCCCCAGCTTGCAGGGATCCCCCTGCTTCCCCCAGCATCAGGGCTGGGAGCATCCCAGCGTGGTCCAAAGTGTGTTTGGGAAGGGGAGCAGGCAGCCCACCCCCTCACATCCTGTTTTCCAAGGGAAGCTCCTGGGAGCAGAGGCAGGGATGGTGATGAAAGAGGCAGAGCACCCTGGGTACTGAGGAGGGTCAGCTGCCTGCTGCCTGCTCAGGCAGGGCTGAGGTCACCCACTTTGCTGTTTATGAGCCTGTTCCCACAGTGTTTTGCCCTATGGAAGGAGCTGTGGTGCCTCCCAGGGCGATGGATGAGGCTTGGCAGGGCTGGTGGGATCCCATCTCCTCGCCTGGGGTACCCCTCAGGTGGCTTTTGGGGAGGCAGATGGGGATGGAGGGGTGGGGAGGCTGGAATTTATTTTTTTTTCATTGTAGGGGTGGGAAGGGACCCCCAGAGCTCATCAGGTCCAACCCCCTGCCAAAGCAGGGTCCCTAGGACAGGGCACACAGGGCGGTGTCCAGATGGGGCTGGAATCTCTCCAGAGAAGGAGACTCCACACCCCCTGGGCAGCCTGGCCCAGGGCTCCCTCACCCTCACTGGGGAAAAGTTCTGCCCCATGTTGGTGTGGAACTCCCTGTGCTCCAACTTGAGGCCATCACCCCTTGTCCTGTCCCCACAGACACTGAGAAGGGGCTGCCCATGTCCCCCTGCATCCCATTCTTCAGCTATTGATCCCCAGGGATCAGATCCCCCCTGAGTCTTCTTCTCTCCAGGCTGAACAGCCCCAGCTCCCTCAGCCTTTCCTCCCAGGGGAGATGCTCCAGGCCCTTCAGCATCTCCCTGTCCCTCCTCTGGCCTCTCTCCAGGAGATCCCTGTCTGTTTGATCCCAGGGAGCCCAGCACTGGACACAACACTGCAGGTGGGGCCTGAGCAGGGCAGAACAGAGGGGGAGGATCCCCTCCTGTCACCTGCTGCCCACACTCCTCCTGATGCCCCCAGGATCCCATTGTCTCTCTCAGCCCCAGGACACACTGCTGGCTCATGGACACCCTGTCACCCTCCAGCACCCCCAGGTCCTTCTCCTCAGAGCTCCTCTCCACAGGTCACCCCCAGCCTGTCCTGACCCCAGCACTTATCCCTCCCCAGGGGCCAGACTCTCCCCTGGCTGGTGTTGAACCCCATCAGGTCTCTCCCAGCCCAGCTCTCCAGCCTGGCCAGGTCTCTCTGGGTGGCAGCGCAGTGTCCTGCCTGTCACCCACTCCTCCCAGCTCTGGATCATCAGGCCCTTGCTGAGGGGGGATGCTGTCCCCTCATTAAGGTTGATGAAGATATTAACCAGGACTGGACCCAGCCCTGGGGAACAGCGCTGGGCACAGGTCTCCAGCCAGACTCTGCTCCCCTGCTCAGCACCCTCTGGGCTCAGCCCCACAGGCAGTTCTCCCCCCACCTCACTGCCCACTCATCCATCCCGTGCTCCCTCAGCTTTGCTCTCAGGATGCCATGGGACACAGCAGCACCTGATGATAGGAACCCCTCTGGGGATGAGCAGCGCTGCCTCCCACCACACCAGAGGGTTGAGGCAGGGATCTGGCTCCTGGGGTAGATCCTGCCCTGCTTAGAGCTGGCAGCCCTACCATGGGCACAGCCACTGTCCAGCCCAGCTCTGTGGCTCTTCCCCCAGGCTACAGCAGCCTTGTGAGAATCAGGGAAAGGGGCACCAAGATCCTGAAACCCAGCCAGGGTCAAAGGCTACACTCAAGCAACCTCAGGTCCTTCTCCTGCCCCCCCCAAATCCCTGTGCAATTCTGCTTTCAGATTTCAAATAATAACAAAACAACAACAAGGGAATCATCATCATCATCATCATCATCATCATCATCATCATCATCATCATCTGTTTCCTTTCCCCTGTCCCAGCAGGGACAAGCCTACAGCAATGCCTGTGGGGAGTTATTCCTGGTTTCTGGCACCTTGGCACACACCTTGCCCCAGGGTTTTGTTTCCCCATCTCCCTCCTGCCACGGGGACCCAGAGAAAGGGGGACCCCCCTGTGCCACCCCCACTCGGGCTGAGAAGGTTTTGTGGGGATCTTTTCCACAGTTTCCCCATGGTTCTTGGTTTTCCTTGCTAAAGGAGACTGGGGTGGGGGAGGAGACAAGGGGGGGGGGGGGGGAGAAGTTTGCAGTGGACATGGATGGGGATTTCCCAAAAAGCATGGAAACTGTCCTGAAAGGTGAAGAAATCCAGTGGCCAAAATAACCTGGGAGAGGAGCTGTGCCTTCAGGGAGGGGGTGCTGAGCATCCCCACCCCATAGGGAGGGGGGTTTCCTGGCTCTGCCCCCGCCTCCCCCCCCAACTGTAGAGCATCAGGGCACAGGTCTGGCAGTGCTTTGGGGAGAAAAAAAGCTGGTTTTGGGCAAGGATGGAGGCACATCCTGCTCCTGGGATGGTGGGGAGGGAGAAAGCATCAGCATCCCCCTCAGTGCCAGCACCCCTCCTCCCCCCCCCCCCCATGGGGGCATCCCACCACCCCTCCTCTGCCCCTTGCCTGCCTGGGTACCACCCGCTGAAGCTCCCTGTGTGCTGAACAGCATCCCTGCATCCCAGCAGCCCCAACCCTCCTGGGCCTGATCCTGCCCCCACCCTGCTGCTCATCACCCCTCCTGGAGTTGTGTTTGCTCCCCCAAAACAACTCCACACCCCCCACAGCCCCCCCCCCCCAGCCCCCCCCCCCCCCTCTAGTCCCCAACTGGGTTGTTTGCAGGGTGGAAAAACACCACTGAGGACAACAAGGAGGAGGAGGAGGAGGGGGAGGTCAGGCTCTTTGCCTGGGGCTCTGGGTGGCTGCTGTGGTGGCTCCCAAGCTGTGGCGGCTCCCAAGCTGTGGCAGCTATTTTTAACCCCCCCCACCACATTCCTCCTGCCTCCCCGGTGCTTCTCAGAAACCTCCTTCCTGAGGGAAGCAAATGGGGAAAAGGTTCCTCCCCACAGCTGCATCCAGGAGCTGGGAGAAGAGGCTGCCCCCCAGTGCCCTGTCCCCTTGCCCAGCCCACAGGGACAGGGATATCTCCCCCCCCACCACCTCCCTCCCAGGAGGTGTGAGGGGCTCTGGGTTGCTCTGACCTGGCAGATGAAACCCCCTCCCCAAGCTGAGCAGGGGGTCCTGTGCAGAGAAACCTCTGGGAGATGTGGTGGAGGAGGAGGAGGAGGAGGAGGAAGAAGCTAAGCCAGTTCCCAAGCCCTGAAGACAGAACCCCCAGCAGCAGCAGCAGCTCAGCCTCAGGTCCTCCTGCAGACCTGCCTGAGCATCCTGGATCACACAGGATCCCCTGGGGCAGCTGAGATGCCCTGGGCTGGTTGCTCTCAGCCTGGGCAGGGAGTGAA
>JAKCOZ010000044.1:3432730-3457656 GCA_022605955.1 Rallus limicola
GGGAGCCTGCCAGCAGCTGCTGCTGGGCTGGCAGAGGCACCAAACCCCTTGGAGGTCAGGGAGGGCCCAGTGAATATTTGATTTCCTAACTGGCACAGGGGCCTCTTGGCTCCCAGGACTGACCTGATGCATGACCAAGGGCAGCAAGGGGACTCTGGGTGCTGGGACCCCAAAGCCAGGGTGGCTGTGGAGGGAGCCCAGACCTCTCCCCAGCCTGTCCAGTGCCTCCTGCCTGCTTCTGCCCCAGGGGTAGAGCTCAGCACCCTCCCAAAACGTGGGCACGTTGCTCATGGGATGCTTTCCACCTTCCAGCCCCATCCCAGAGCAGGGAGGGGAGGGGGTGTGGGGTGGGGGGGCACGTGTGGGAAGGGGCAAACACAGCCTGGTTAGGGGATGCTGGGTGAGTTTAATGGGCAGAAGCTTCCCCCCTCCTCATCCCAGCACCCCAATTCAGCACCATGTCCTCTCCCTGGGCTTTCCCATGGAGACCCCCCCCCACCTACACACACACACACCCCCTCCTCCCCATCCCATGCAGCCCCTCCACCCAGGGCAGAGCTTGCTGCTGCTGCCAACCAAAAAGGCCCCCCCCAGGATGTGTGTTTTGGGGTGGCACTCAGCACCCCTAAGGGAGTGGTGCACCCCAAGGGGGCAGGCAGTGGGGGCAACAGGTCTGGCTGAGCCCTGGGGAGGGTTTTCCCTCCCTGAAGGATGCAGGCAGGGGAGGGGGAGGGGAGGGGGGATGCTTCCCATGGGCAGGATGGGCTTGTTTACCAGGGGCAACTTTTATCTGGACAAACAGCCCTTTGGGCAGGCACAGGGGATGTGGGTTTGTCCTTATCTCCCCTGGCAATCCAAGGGGGGAATGTAAACACGGATGGGGTGGAAATGCCACAGCACAGGGACATCCTCACCAGGGAGGGATGAGGGGGTGGGGGGATCACTACAGTGGGCAAGCATCACCCCATCCCACATGAGGCTGGAGCTGGGTTTTCCCAACCACAGGAAGGGCTGGAGAGGAGCCAGACCACATGGATGGATCCCACACAGGGAGGGAGAGGTGATGGGTGGGGTAAGACAAAAGCCATCAGTCCCCTCTGCCCACCATGTATGTATCCCACCCCCCCACCCCCACCCCAGCCAGCTCCCAGTTTATTTCCTTCCTGCCTGCAGCAAACTCAGCAGCAGCCCCAGTAGTATTGCTGGGAATGCCCAGGGATGGGCAGGAACTGCCCCTCACTGCCCATCCTGGGGGGGCTGCTCTCATGCCAGGAGCTGCAGGGCTGCAGAGGAGGAGGAGGAGGAAGGAGGAGGAGGAGGAGGGAGGAGGAAGAGGAGGAGGAGGAGGAGGAGGATGATGAGGAGGAGGAAGAGGAGGAAGAGGAGGATGATGAGGAGGATGAGGAGGAGGAGGAGGAGGAGGGGGAGGAAGAGGAGGAAGAGGAGGAGGAGGAGGAGGAGGGGGAGGAAGATGAGGAAGAGGAGGATGAGGATGAGGAGGATGAGGAGGAGGAGGAGGATGAAGAGGAGGATGAAGAGGAGGATGAGGAGGAGGATGAGGAGGATGAGGAGGAGGAGGATGAAGAGGAGGATGAGGATGAGGAGGAGGAGGATGAGGAGGAGGAGGATGAGGAGGAGGAGGATGAGGAGGAGGAGGAGGATGAGGAGGAGGATGAGGAGGATGAGGAGGAGGAGGAGGATGAGGAGGAGGAGGATGAGGAGGAGGAGGATGAGGAGGAGGAGGAGGAGGAGGAGGAGGAGGAGGATGAGGAGGAGGAGGAGGAGGAGGAGGAGGAGGAGGAGGAGGAGGATGAGGAGGAGGAGGATGAGGAGGAGGAGGAGGATGAGGAGGAGGAGGAGGATGAGGAGGAGGAGGAGGAGGATGAGGAGGAGGAGGAGGATGAGGAGGAGGAGGGATGAGGAGGAGGAGGATGAGGAGGATGAGGAGGAGGAGGAGGATGAGGAGGAGGAAGAGGAGGAGGACATGGGATTTTGAGCACATGGGATTTTGCAGCCAGGCCTTGCCCACCCCCTGAGCCAGGCCTCCCCTTCCCTGGGGGGGCTGAAGGGCAGAGGCCTCTGATGAAGCAGGGACTCTTGGCCCCCCCCTTGCTCCACCCTGGCCCAGGATGTGCCCTCAGACCCTGACCTCCCCCCCTCAGCTCCTTGACCCCGTAACGGTCCATTCTCTGGGAGGAGGAGGAGGGGGAGGAAGGGAGGAAATGGCAGTGGACCTTTTTCTTTGGTGGCAGAATGCCTGGCTGGGCTGGGGGTCACTGCTGATGTCATTCAGCAAGGCAGGATATGTTCTTTTTCCTGCCCTTGGTGATCGATTCAGCAGCTGGCACACAGCAAGGGCTCCCTGCCTGGCACTGCAGCCTTCCCAGGGTCCCCAAAACACCCATCCACACACACACACACCCCCCAGCCTGGCAGGACACCCACTGCCCTGGCCATACAAAATTTGCCCTTTTAGAAAGGGCTCAGAGCCCCTCCAGGACTATCCCCACCCCCCATCCCCAGCATCCCAGGGCTGGGCCACAGGGATGAGGTCCATCCCCAGCATCCCAGGGCTGGACCACAGGGATGAGGTCCATCCCCAGCATCCCAGGGCTGGACCACAGGGATAAGGTCCATCCCCAGCATCCCAGGGCTGGACCACAGGGATAAGGTCCATCCCCAGCATCCCAGGGCTGGGCCACAGGGATGAGGTCCATCCCCAGCATCCCAGGGCTGGACCACAGGGATGAGGTCCATCCCCAGCATCCCAGGGCTGGACCACAGGGATAAGGTCCATCCCCAGGGGTGGGGCGGTGGTCCAGGAGCTGGCTCAGTCCCGGTTGGATGGGGATGCCCGAGCCAAGCGTGGGCTGGATGCTGGCAGGGAAGGAGGGATGGCATGGGGGTGCTGCTGGTCTGGCCGTGCCTGGCTGAGCCCCTGGCCCAACGCGGGGTGCAGCAGCCGAAATCCACCCCTTGGAGCCGGGGGGATGGGGACGGGGGGGGATGGGATTCGGTCAGGGCAGGGTCCCACCAGCAGAACGACCCCAGCCCCTCGCCGGGCACCCTCAATCCCACAGCCACGGTTCCCCCCCGCCATCAGCAGGTGTCAGCATCGGGCCGGGGCCGGGGAACGGCGGTGGCTGCCGGGGGAGGACGGGGGAGCTTGGGGGGGTGTGTGTGTGTGTGTGGGGGGGGGGGTTCACCCAGCGCTGCGGGAACAAGGAGCGGAGGCGGGGTCAGGCCCTCGGTGCGGGGTCGGTGCGGGGCTGCCTGGTGCGGGGAGCAGCTGGCTGGCGGAGCGGGGGGCATTGGAGGGGGGGAGGGGGTGATGTATACCCCCTTTCCCAGCTCAGGGAGACCCTCGCTCCCCGTCCGGCAGGCAGGGCTGAGCTCACGCTTGTGAGCAGGGTGGTCCTAGGGGTGGGGGGAGCCCAAGGATGCTCGGAGAGACCTAGTGCCAGGGCTCTGTGCCCAGCTACCTGCTCTCTCTCCTCCATGCCCAAACTGGGGGTCCGGCACAGCTAGCCCACCCCCCTGCCGACCTCCCTCAGTGCTTCAGCTCCTCCGTCAATGTCTGAGCTAATCAAATTTTAAGGAAAATTAAAACCCCACCCCACCAACTACCTTTTCCCATTGGCTCGAGCAGCCCCTGGAACAGCCCTGCTCAGGGGGGGGGTCCCAACACCCCATCCGTGGGGGGTGCCGGACATGTGTGCTGACGCTGTGTGGTCGCCCCCCCTCCTCCCCCCCCCCCAAATCATCCCGTCCATCACCCTCACCCCCCCCTCCCACTCACCCACCCCCCCCCGCCCCGCCCCGCCCCGCGTTTGCTTCCTGCCGCCCCCGGAGGTGTCAGAGCCATTTGGGCTGGGGGGTCTGGCACCCCGGGAGGGCTGACATCTGTCCCCGCAGGGTTCCCACGGGGACCCCCCCCGCCACCTGCCACAACGGCCACCCCCAGCTGCACGGCTCCCGTGGGGGAGGCGCTGGGAACCCCCCGGCGGGAGGAACCAGCACCGTTAGCAGCCCCTGGGGTCACTGCGGGGAGCTGGGTGCCCCGCACGGGAAAGGGGTAGGGAGCACCGCCCCCCAACAGCAACACGCCGCGGGACGGGGGGGCACAAGGACCCAACGTGCGCCTGGCTTAGCCACGCCCCTTTCCGCAGACCACGCCTCTCTGCCTTACAAACCACGCCCCTCTTCTTACAAGCCACGCCCCCTCCTTCACAAGCCACGCCCCCTCCGACAGCGCCCTCCACCGGTATTTCCCGTTATCCCCGCGGCGGAAGGGGCGTGGTTTCGAGGCGGAAGCGGCGGGCAGGGCGGGAGCGGCGGCTGTGGTGGTGCCGGTGCCCGTGCCGGTGCCCGTCCCGGCGCCATGTCGGGCCGCTGCTGCCAGGGACAGACGCCGAGTTGCGCTATCCCGGGTCCCGGCAAGCGCCTCGCCCTGCCCGACGGCGCCCCGTTACCGCCCGGTGATTACAGCACCACCCCGGGGGGCACCGTCTTCGGGACCACGCCGGGCGGTGAGCGGAGGGCCGGGGCTAGGCCTCTCCCCGTCAGGCGGGGGGGGAAAGGGGGTCTCTCCCCGTGAGGGAGGGGGGGGGGAAAGGGGGTCTCTCCCCTTGAGGGAGGTGGGGGGAAAGGGGGTCTCTCCCTGTCAGGCGGGGGCGGGGAGGGAAGGGGGTCTCTCCCCGTGAGGGAGGGGGGGGGAAAGGGGGTCTCTCCCCGTGAGGCGGGGGGGGAGGGAAGGGGGGGTCTCTCCCCGTGAGAAGAGGGGGGTGAATGGGGGTCTCTCCCCGTGAGGAGGGGGGGGGAACGGGGGTAGCTCCAGCAGGAGCCACCGAGGGGCAGCAGGCACCAGATGGGCCCTTGTTGGGGGGCACGGCAGCGTGTGGGGGGCTGGGGGTGCTGGTCACGGGGGGCTGAGGGGGGTGGGGGGCAGGTAACGGGGTGGGGGGGGTGTCTCAGTTTGGGTGGGGTAGCTCTTTGCTTTGCCTGGGGCTTCTGGGGGGGTTTGGGGGCTCCTCCTGGGGCGGGGGGCAGCCTCTATTCTGGCTTGGGGGGGGTGTGGGTAGTGGGGGGCTCCATTTCCCCAGGCAGCATGTGCAGAGGGTCCCCCCGTGTTTGGGGGACAGCAGCAGCTAGGTGGGTGTCCTTGCTTCAGCACCCTCTTGATGCTGGGGTCTCTGGGTGCCAGCCCCCCCCCTCCCCTCCATCCCCTTTCCCTGGGCTGCAGGCTGGTTTAGCAGGGCCAGGCTTTTCCCTGGGAGCTTTAGCTGCTACTGGGGAGAACTGGGGAGAACCAGGGTGATGGGGTGGGGGGGGTTCCCCCCTCCCCAAGAGCCATCCTGAGCCACTGTGTGCCCAGGCAGCGAATGAGGCTGCTGGTTGGGGCTGGGAGCAAACCTGTCCTCTGGTTTGGGTTACTTATTAATTCTAATCTCTAATATTTGCTGTTTCCTCTGGCAGTGAGCAAACCCTGGGGCCTTTCCTTTATCCTCACCCCCAGCTGCTGGCTTGTGATCGCTTGGCCCTCCTCTGTGCCACACACAGCCCCACGGTGGGCAGCTACCAGGGCCAGGAGGGTGTAGGGATTGACTCCTGAGGAGTAATCTGAGAGTTGAAGGCAGCCTGGAGAAGAGAAGGCTGTGGGGGGACCTCACTGCAGCCTGCCAGTCCCTGAAGGGAGCAGAGGAACAGGAGGGGAATCAGCTTGGTCAAGGGCAGAGCCTGGCAGGACAAGGGGGATGGAGTGAAGCTGGAGGAGGGAAGGGGGAGAGGAGAGATTGGGGGGAAGTTCTGTGCAGAGAGAGTGGGGAGGGGCTGGCAGGGGCTGCCCAGAGAGGGGGTGGGTGCCCCGTGTCTGGGGCCCCAATACAAGGAAGATGTGGGGCTGTTGGAGAGGGGTCAGAGGAGCCATGGAGATGCTCAGAGGGCTGGAGCAGCTCCCCTCTGGAGAGAGGCTGAGGGAGCTGGGCTGGGTCAGCCTGGAGAAGAGAAGGCTGTGGGGGGACCTCATTGCAGCCTGCCAGTCCCTGAAGGGAGCAGAGGAACAGGAGGGGAATCAGCTTGTTCAAGGGCAGAGCCTGGCAGGACAAGGGGGCTGGAGTGAAGCTGGAGGAGGGAAGGGGGAGAGGAGATCTTAGAGGGAAGTTCTGTGCAGAGAGAGTGGGGAGGGGCTGGCAGGGGCTGCCCAGAGAGGGGGTGGGTGCCCCGTCCCTGGGGGTGTCCAAGGCCAGGTTGGCTGGGGTCAACCTTGTGTATCTCCAGGCCTGGAGGTTGGTGTCCCTGCCTGTGGCAGGGGGTTGGAGCTCTGTGCTCCTTGGGGTCCCTCCCAACCCAGCCCATTCTATGAAGCAGGGTGGCTGTGAGTCCACAGCCTGTAAGTGTTTATGGGAGCTACACCTAAAGCATCTCCTGCCCCCACATGCCCCAGCAGGGATGGGACATGCAGAGCTCCCAAAAGGGCTGAAAGTCTCTGCAGCTCCTTGGCTGCCTGTTAATTTTGGGTAATTTGGCTCTCAAGACAAGTGGCTGCTGCTGCAGATGATGGTGTGGGATGAGTTGTGTGTGTTCTGGCTGCCTTTGCCCCCACTGATTTGGGCTTTGAGATCATTTATTATTCCTTTTTTTTTCCTGTATCTTTAAGAACTCTTTTTTTTCCCCCTCTCCCTCCCCTTGCTGCTCCACAAACCAACCCTGTGAGCAGCTGGAGTGATGAAACTTGGACTTGAAGTTCAGCCAAAAGAACAAACTTAAATGGGAGGAGGTGGGATGATGTTTTGTTCATCCCTCCCAACCTCCCCAACTCTTCACCACACCATATTTAAAGGGTTAAATGTCAGGGGGAAGGAGAAGTTGGCCTTGCTGAGTCACTTGGTGGGGGGTTTTTTTTTTGTGTTTTGTGCTCCAAAGCTTGGTTGGGGAACTGAAGTTCTTGTGTCTCTCTTGCCATATGTTCTGTCTTCTCTGAAAGCAGCCAGGAACTGAAGCTCTTAAACAGCTCTTGGGGTCATTTACACCGTGGAAGAGAGGAGAACAGCTTCCCAGGCTGCATTCCTGTGCTCAGAGGAGCAGGATAGAAACACTCAATTAGCAGCACTGTGCAGTTTAATGAAGCCTTCCAGGATTATCAGCTGTTTGTCTCTGGAAGGGAGTTAATGAGTGGCTAGAGGAGGAGACCCACAGCTGGTGTTTGCTCTTAGGGTGTGTGCACCTGGCAAAACCCACAGGGCTCCTGGGACTCCTGCCTGGTTCTTTAGCCCATCCCCAGCCTGTTTGGGCACAACCTGTGCCCCAGGAGCTGGCTGCCTGCCCTCAGGTCTTGGATTTGGGTGAAGGAATGATTTATTTCAGTGAAGGAATGATTTCTTTTCAAACCCTGAAGGGCTTTGTTGGAGGGTGGGTTTAGGTCTCTCTGAGCATGGTCAGTGTATGTAACCCACTGGAGATGACCTGAGGATTTCTGTGTGAGAAATCCAAAGCCCTCAGGAGACAGAAGCAAATTGAGTTTGTGGGTGGGAAGCTTCTGACTAATTTTGGAGATGAACCCAGGACTAATGTCTGAGGTCAGCCCCTTGGCTCTAGGCAGCGCTGGGGATGTGAGTGATGGGAAGGGGGGGGCAAAAAAAGGGCTCAGTGCCAGGCCTGGAAACCCCCAGCAGTGGTGCTGGGGTGACTGGAGGCTTTTGAAAAGGTGGGACTGAGCTCTGTGCATCCAACAGCCCAGCTTAATTACTTGGAAAGAGCAGGGGAATGCTTGCTTCCCAATCAACCATAGGTCAGCTCTCTCCTTAACCCCTTCCCCCTGCTCTGGCCCTGCTCCTGGGGACCAAACCCTCAAGCTTTTCCCAACCCTGAGCTTCCCCCTTGAGTTGAAGTTCTGGGGCAGGTTGCTCTGGAGCCTCCTGAAGCATCAAAGCCACATCCTAAAGTGTGCTTTGGGGTGTCTGCTTTGGTGAAAAGGGGCCCTTCCCAGGAGGCCACTCCTGCCTGGTGATGCTCTAAACCCTCTGATCCCTGGACCAGCACTGTGGCACTTGTTCACAAGCTTCCCTTCTCTCTGCCTTCTGAGCCAGGCTTTGGTGCCAGCAATTGGGAGGAAAAGACTTGATTTTCCTTTTCCAGGCACCTTCCCAGGTGTCCCTGTGCTTTGCCATCCCCTCTGGAAGGGATTTGGGGATGATGAACCCCCCCCCCCTTCTGCTGAGGCAGGAGCTGTTCTTCCTGCAGCAATCAGCAGGGGGTTAAAAAACCCCCACCACCCCACAACCCCAGCAGAGAGGAACATATCAGGATGGTGCTGTGTGACCTTTAAGCATGGTCTGTGCTCAGTGCTGCCTTTGTGCCTCTCCTGGCTCCTTGCCTGCTTGCCCAAGGCACATGGACACGTTGGCTTTAAGTACAACCCACGTGTGGGAGTACCCAGGGACTCCTGGCTGCTCCAGCAGAGATGCCCAGTGAGCAGTGGGGCCTTCTGCTGGGCACTGCTGGCCCAGTTTGGGGGCTGTTGGAGCTTTTGGTGGGCACTGCTGGCCCAGTTTGGGGGCTCTTGGAGCTTTTGCTGGGCACTGCTGGCCCAGTTTGGGGGCTCTTGGAGCTTTTGTGGGCACTGCTGGCTGAGTTTGAGGGCTCTTGGAGCTTTTGGTGGGCACTACTGGCCCAGTTTGGGGGCTGTTGGAGCTTTTGGTGGGCACTACTGGCCCAGTTTGGGGGCTCTTGGAGCTTTTGGTGGGCACTGCTGGCCCAGTTTGGGGACTGTTGGAGCTTTTGGTGGGCACTGCTGGCCCAGTTTGGGGGCTGTTGAGCTTTTGGTGGGCACTGCTGGCCCAGTTTGGGGGCTGTTGGAGCTTTTGTGGGCACTACTGGCCCAGTTTGGGGGCTGTTGGAGCTTTTGGTGGGCACTACTGGCCCAGTTTGGGGGCTGTTGGAGCTTTTGTGGGCACTACTGGCCCAGTTTGGGGGCTGTTGGAGCTTTTGGTGGGCACTACTGGCTCAGTTTGAGGGCTCTTGGAGCTTTTGGTGGGCACTCCTGGCCCAGTTTGGGGGCTGTTGGAGCTTTTGGTGAGGATGGGGTGGCTCAGAGAAGCACAGCCCCAGTGCCTGTGCTCCACTGGGGAGCAGGGAAGGAGTGAGTTGTGCTGGGTGCTCCTCCAAACCTGAAGGAAAGACTCAGTGAGCCAAATATTCTCTGGGCTTTGAGTTGGGTAGGGAGGTGCCCAGGGGTGGGGGTGAAGCCATGGTGTAACTGGGGTATTCTAGGGCTCAGAGCAATTCCCACAGGGTGCAATACTTTTCCTCCTGGTTTAAGGGACAGATTTTGGTGCAAACTGGGGTTTGTATGTTGGAAGGAGCCCACTTCTGTCCTGGAGCTGTGCCTGCTGGCAGCCCCAGCACTGTCCTGCTTCAGGTGTCTGTGGGGTGTCTGCTTCCCTAGGATCTGGGCATGTGACACAGAGGAACATGAACCAGGCATAGAAACTCTTGTCTGCCTCAACTGTGCTCCAAATCCCCAGTACATGACCCCCAGTTCTGGGAAGCTCCATCCTCACCTCTGTGAACCTCCCAGGAATTCAACCCTCTGCTCCCAGACCAGTCACACCCTCCCCCAGCTCAGATCCAGCTGGTCAGAGCTGGGTTTGGTCTCCCTTTGAAGCAACTGAAACTCAAAATCTTCCAGGGAGAAGGTTTCTCGGGGGGGGGGGGGGGGGGGGTTGGCAGCTTGGGAGCAGAGTTTAATTGGGGATGATATCCAGCTGTATCATTTTATAGCTGTGCTTTCAGATAAGGCAGGTGTCATGTTCCAGGACACATCTTAATGGGTGCTGGTTCCCTTGCATGTACATCCTTCCACTTCAAGATTATTTTTTTTTTTGGGGGGGGGGGGAGAAGTTGCCTTACCCCCTTGCCAGAAGGGGCACAGAGCAGGGAGGTGCTTGTCCCACACAGGAGATGTGCTGGAACCACCAAAACCTGGTGGTTTCCTCAGCACTCTCAGGGTTGAGGCTGTTTAGAGGGATCCCTCCTCCTCCTCCTCCTCCTCCTGTGGCTTTTGAGCTTCTTCCAGCACAATTCCTTTCTAAGGAACTGGCTGTTCAGTGGTATTCCTAGAAATCCATGCCTGGAGCAGAGCTCTGTTCCCTTCAGAGGCTCTTTTAGATGTGCTGGAGTTGGCTTACTCCACCTAGGGCAGGGAGAGGAGGTCTGTAGCCATTAAACAGGCGTTAACAGCTCTCCCTGTGCAAGCCTCCTGTAACCCTGCCAACAGCCAGCCCCTGGCAGGAGAAAGGATGAGAGGAAATGGCTTAAAACTGCCCCAGGGGAGATTCAGGTTGGGTATCAGGAAGGATTACTTACTGAAAGGGTTGCCAGGCATCTGAATAGGCTGCCCAGGGAGGTAGGGGAACCCCTAACTCAGGAGATTTCTGGGATTCCCTCTGCACACAAGTGTGTTGCTATCACCTGGTACCTGCCTTTTGTACAGCAAAGGGCTGTGGAGATGCTGAGAGCATCACTCTGACACAGAGATGCTGAGAGCATCACTCTGACACAGAGATGCTGAGAGCATCACTCTGACACAGAGATGCTGAGAGCATCACTCTGACACAGAGATGCTGAGAGCATCACTCTGACACAGAGATGCTGAGAGCATCACTCTGACACAGAGATGCTGAGAGCATCACTCTGACACAGAGATGCTGAGGGACTCAGCATGGAGAAGGGAAGCCTGAGCAGGATCTTCTCAATACTGAGAAACCCCTGAGGGGTGGGCTCAGGAGGAGGGGTCAGTCTGTGTTCAGGGGGGCCCAGGGACAGGACAAGGGGCTGTGGGCACAAAATGGAGCAGAAGAAGTTCTACCTAACCCTGAGGAGGAACTTCTTTGCTGGGAGGGTGGCAGAGGTTGCCCAGAGAGGTTGGGGAGTCTCCATCCATCTCTGGAGCCATCCCAACCCTGTGATCCTGGGTGCTGCCCTGTGCAGCCTGCTCAAGGGGACCCTGCTCTGGGGTGGGTGGGCCTGGGGGCTCTCCAGGGGTCCTTGTGAACCCCACTGCTCTATGAATCTATAATCTGCCAAATAAAAAAAGGTGTCTGCCTTCCAATAAGGCAGCAGGGGAGGATCAGAAGTCCTAAATAATGATAAGTGTCATTCCCAGTGACCCCAGTTGCAGGTGTCCAGCCGCGCTGGTGGCCCGGCCGGGCGGCACGGTGATGTCCTGTCCTTCCAGGTACCAGGATTATTTATGACCGCCAGTTCCTGATGGAATGTCGCAACTCCCCTGTGGCCAAAACCCCCCCCTCTGACCTCCCAGACATTCCAGGGGTGACCAGCCCCAGCGTGGAGGAGCTGAAGAGCGACAGCGTCCACGTCCAAAACTGCGAGGAGAAAGAGAGCGCAGGTGAGGAGGGACCCCAGGGGTCCCAGAGCTCCAACCCCTGCCACAGGCAGGGACACCAACCTCCAGGCCTGGAGCTACACAAGGTTGACCCCAGCCAACCTGGCCTTGGACACCCCCAGGGATGGGGCACCCACCCCCTCTCTGGGCAGCCCCTTCCAGCCCCTCCCCACTCTCTCTGCACAGAACTTCCCCCCAATCTCTCCTCTCCCCCTTCCCTCCTCCAGCTTCACTCCAGCCCCCTTGTCCTGCCAGGCTCTGCCCTTGAACAAGCTGATTCCCCTCCTGTTCCTCTGCTCCCTTCAGGGACTGGCAGGCTGCAATGAGGTCCCCCCACAGCCTTCTCTTCTCCAGGCTGACCCAGCCCAGCTCCCTCAGCCTCTCTCCAGAGGGGAGCTGCTCCAGCCCTCTGAGCATCTCCATGGCTCCTCTGACCCCTCTCCAACAGCCCCACATCTCTCTTGTCCTGGGGCCCTGGACACAGGGCACCCACCCCCTCTCTGGGCAGCCCCTTCCAGCCCCTCCCCACTCTCTCTGCAAAGAACTTCCCCCCAATCTCTCCCAACAGCCCCACATCTCTCTTGTCCTGAGGCCCCAGCTCTGGACACAGGACTCCAGCTGGGGCCTCCCCAGGGCAGAGCAGAGAGGAGGCAGAGTGGGATACTGGTTCCCAGCAGGGCAGATGTTTGCAGGTGGGATGGAGCCTGGAGATCCCTCTGAGCCATGCTCCATACTCTGATGTCTTCTTGCAGAACCAAAGTGTGCTTGAAGTTCCTAGGTAGTTACCTTCTCCTGGTTGTTAGTAACAGGACTTTTTTCTTGGTTAGCTGAGTTTAATTGCTTCTAATTGCTTAATTCTCACTAATTCTGTCTTTGGGGAACTGCTACTGGAGTCATAGTCCTGTGGTGAGAGAAGGGGTGCAGCTGCTGCTGCCTCTCTGTCCTGCACAGCTCAGCAGCTGCTTTCCATTGCTGAAACCGGTCAGGTTACAACTCTGACTGGGGTTTGCTGGGGAGGAGGGGGGTTCGTGTCAGCCTGAGCTGTAAATTCCTTCAGACTTGGGGGTTTTTTTTTTTGACACCTGAAGCTCCTGGTGTACAAGTGACGTAGCTGGGCCATCACACCCGACTTGTGTGGATCAAGGATCCCAACCACTGTCTTCAGCAGGTTGTGCAGGAGCTTGTGGGTGTGTGTGAGAGTCCCCAGGGGCTCAGAGGTCACTCCACCCCCACCAACCCTTCACTACAGGCGCTGTGGCCCTGCCTGTGACAAGGGGGTTGGAACTCTATGATCCTTGGGGTCCCTGCCAACCCAGAGCAGTCTATGATTTGCTGTTGCTTCATAGATGTTTTGACCTTCAGTGACTCCCTGGGATTCTCTGGCAAAGCAGGGTGCAGGCTGGGTGCCAGGGTGGTGGTGTCTCTCCCGAAGCAGCCCTGTCCTTGGGAACAGCTCATCCCTGCTCCCCTTGGCATCCCACTGCCTGAGCTGCCCTAACAGCTGCTCCCATCCAGACAAGCCCAGGGTTATTGTCATCACCATCACCCTTCACATTCCTTTTTATGAGGAAATCCAGGGGTAAAAATAAGTGATTTAAAAGGGCACCTCTGCTTCTGCTCTTGTCTGTCTGTGGGTAGGGGTCCCTGCTCTGGGTTCCTCACCAAACTTTGTGCCCCAGGGTGGATTTTTAAGTCCC
The DNA here is from genome assembly GCA_022605955.1 of Rallus limicola. Classification (NCBI taxonomy): domain Eukaryota; kingdom Metazoa; phylum Chordata; class Aves; order Gruiformes; family Rallidae; genus Rallus; species Rallus limicola. Next base: position 3,445,829 of record JAKCOZ010000044.1, read on the forward strand.
AAGTGCCACATCTGTGAAGAGCAGCTGGGAGTTGTGGTATGGAAGGTACAACTTTGAGGTCTCACACCCCCTCCCCCTGTGTTTTGTCCCTCTGCCAGGTGAGGAAGAGCAGTTTGACATGGACATCTAACACCTGTGCCCGGAATGCTTTTCCAGTGAAGAACCAGGACCTTCTCTTGAGGATTCCCACCAGCCAGGCTTCAAAACAAGCCCATGCCTTGAGTGCCTTCCTGCTTCCTGGGAATGGCAGCCTCTTCCCTTCCAAGAACAGCTCAGTGTCCTGTTGTGGGGACGGAGTCTCAGCCTCTCTGTGTGACTACCCCAGCGCAGCCCCTGCTGCCCATGGGCCTTGGAGTGCTGGAGGAGACACTCTCACTCTCTGATTGTTTGGGGTTGTTTTGGGTGGTTTTTTTTTCATTTCCAGATAATGCTTTTGTTAATCATTTTAATACTTTAAAAGTTACAGAAATGTGATATAAGGGAGGAATAAAAATCAGGGGGGGGGTTTTGAGTCTCCTGATATGGAGATTGATGCAATAAATACAGCTGGTGTCCTTGATTCATCCTCTGCTGACACCCAGGGCATGGGTGGTTCAAGAACAGCGTGGCCAGCTGGCCCAGGGAGGGGGTTCTTCCCCTCTGCTCCACTCTGGGGAGACCCCTTGCAGTGCAGAATCCAGCTCAGGGGTCCCCAGGACAGGAAGGTTGTGGAGCGAGTCCAGAGGAGGCCACCAAGGGGCTGGAGCACCTCTCTGATGAAGCCAGGCTGGGAGAGCTGGGCTGGTTCAGCCTGGAGAAGGCTCCAGGGAGACCGAATTGCAGCATCCCAACACTTACAGGGGTCCTACAGGGAAGGGGGAGAGGGGCTGGTCACCAGGCAGTGCAGCGCAGGACAAGGGGAATGGCTTCAAGCTGGAAGAGGGCAGGGGTAGGTTAGACCTGAGGAAGGGATTCTTTACTCTGAGGATGGGGAGGCCCTGGCACAGGGTGCCCAGAGAGGCTGTGGGAACCCCTGGATCCCTGGAGGGGTCCAAGGCTGGGTTGGATGTGGCTTTGTGCAGCCTGGGCTAGTGAGAGTGTCCCTGCCCATGGCTGGAGCTAGAGGATCTCTGAGGTCATCTAAGTGTTCTGTGATTCTAAGCCTGGTTTTAAGAGGAAAACTTTCCTCTGAAAAAGGGATTTTTTTTTGCTTTGGGACTGGGTAAGTTGAGTTGGAGGAAGGAAGATGCATCCTGGGGCAGGGCCTGAACCTCAGACTTCCTAAAAGACAATGAGTTGTCTGTTCAAATCACTCTTGGCAGATAACATCTAAATATCTGCTAATTAAGCTGAATGGTGGCATTATGATATGCAAGCCTTTCATAATGAGTAACAGGAGCAACAGACACAAAGCAATTGCTGCAGATAAACCTGCATTTTTTTTGGAGAGATAAGATTAAGTGTTTCTCTGAAACCTTAATGGGAAGAGATTCAAGTTTAGTGCCCTTGGGTGTCACCTCATGGGGTCTTGAGGGTGTCACCTCATGGGTCTGGCAGCTCTGGAGCAGCTGCTGGGTCTTGCTATGGTGAGTGTCTGTCCAGGAGCTGCTGGAGTCCACCCTGTGGCCTGGAGATGCTGCTTTCCTGCTATCAGAAGGTTTTCAGATGGAGAGACAGCTCTGCCCCATCATCCTGTTGCTGGGCCCCAAGTTGGATTTGGGTGTCCTCAGAGCCCCCCCCCTGCTCTCCAGTCATCTCAGCAGCCTCCAGAACCCACAGCAGAGTGGCTTTTATAGAGCTTTGCAGTGTTGATGTGGTCCAAAGCTGTGCCAGGGGGGTTTGGGGATTGACAGCAAATTACCCATGAGCCAGCAGCGTGCCCAGGCAGCTGGGGGGGACAACAGCACCCTGGGGTGCATCCAGCATGGCCAGCCAGGCCAGGGAGGGGATTGTCCTGCTCTGCCCTGCGCTGGGGCAGCCTCACCTCCTGTCCTGGGGGCAGGTTTGGGTGCCACAGGACAAGAGGGACAGGAAACTCTTGGAGAGTGTCCAGAGGAGGCACTGAGGGTGGGGAAGGGTCTGGAGGAGAAGGCTCCTGAGGAGAGGCTGAAGGCCCTGGGGTGGTTCAGCCTGGAGAGGAGGAGGCTGAGGGGAGACCTCATGGGGTCTGTGGCCTCCTGCCCAGGGGAGCGAAGGGGCAGCGCCGATCCCTCTCCTCTCTTTGGGGACCAGGGACAGAACCCCAGGGAACGGTGTGAAGCTGCCAGGGGAGGGTCAGGCTGGGTGTCAGGAGGAGTTTCTGTGCTGAGAGGGGGGTCAGGTGCTGGCACAGGCTCCCCAGGGAAGGGGTCCCAGCCCCGAGCTGAGGGCAAGAGGCATCTGGATGATGCGCTCAGTGCCAGCTCTGCCTGGGCTGGGCTGTGTGGAGCCAAGGGTTGGATTCTATGGTCCTGATGGGTCCCTCCCAGCTCAGGAGATTCTGTGATTCTCTAACTCTAGACTAAAAAAAAACAACCCCATGACAGAGTTAGGGGTGGTGTGGGCAAGAACTAAGTGGAAATGCTCAGCACTGAAGCTCCTTCTCCTGCTCTGCCCCAAGCACAACGTTCCCAATCATCGCTCCAGAGCTGCTTCCAGCAGGCAGGGATGTCTGAGAGCAGCAGGCAGGGATGTCTCTGTGTCTCTGAGAGCAGCAGGCAGGCAGGGATGTCTCTGTGTCTCTGAGAGCAGCACCCACTGCCTGCCAAGCTCAGCACCAAGCTGACTGTGGCCACGTGGCCTCTGACTCGTGGGGGGGTCCAGATGTGATCCAGACCTTTGTGGTGCTGGGTTCATGTCCCAATCCAAAACCAGGGTGTTTTTGGGGGGGAGCCTCAGCTATTGCACGCCAGGCTTTTACATTCTGTTCCCTCCCACCCTCCCTACCCCACGTCCTAGAGGGTAACAAGTGCTTTAGGTGTTAAAGTCTTCTCTCCATGCCTGCCCCAGCTTTGCATCAGTATCTGCGTGCTTATGTAGATCCCAGGGAGCATCAAAGCACCAGGTGCCTGGGAGAGCAATTCATAGCTGATAATTCTCAAGGAGGGTGAGCACCCTGTGAAGCACCCAGCTGGGTGCAAGGAGGGGGGGTTCCAGGTGGGTCAGGGCTCCCGCTGGCTTCCCAGCACCTGGGGCAGTCTCTGGGAGCAAAGGGAGTTATTTCCCAAACCTTCACCTCCTCCATCCCTGGCGTGGGACAGGGGGGTGGTCTCAGCATCACCAATTGCAGCCCAACTCCCTCCCTGACAGCCCCAGCCAGAGCCTCATCCCTCAGCTCAGCGTTCCCAGGGCAGATCCCTGTCGGATCAGGGTTTGTTCCTCACCAGGCTGAGAGGTTGGTGAGGCTGAGGAGCTGCTTTTGCTGGGGGCTGAGCACGGCAGGAGGGGGTGAAGCGGTGGGTGGCTGCCTCCCACAGCTGGGATGCTCCAGGGAGGTCTGAGGGACAAGTGTTGCCTTTCTCATTGCATTTCTTTTTGCCTTCCCTGCCCCTTTTTCACCTCACACAGGGCAGAGCAGCACACCCAACCTGCCTGCATCCTGCTCCACATCCCAGTCATGGGACTACCAAAGCTGGCCTGACCCAGCTCGTGCCTTAACACACTGATTGTGCAAATATCACCCTGGGCCTTTGATAAGCCCTTGGCCCTTGTTTGTTCTTGCTTGTTCTTTCCTCCTGTGTCCAAAGTAAACCTGCCTGACCACGTGCTGCTCCCAAGGGGTGTGTGTGGGCATCAGCTGGGGCACAGGCAGGTGGCACCCACAGCTCCCTGCATCACTGGCAGCCTCCAGCATAGGGAGAGAGTGTGTGTGGGGTGTGAGGCTCTGGCCTGGAGGGGAGGCAGGAGGCAGGCAGGGTGCAGCTCCTCAATGGCAGGACAAGGGGGCTGGAGTGAAGCTGGAGGAGGGAAGGGGGAGAGGAGAGATTGGGGGGAAGTTCTGTGCAGAGAGAGTGGTGAGGGGCTGGAACAGGCTGCCCAGAGAGGGGGTGGGTGCCCCGTGTCTGGGGGTGTCCAAGGCCAGGTTGGCTGGGGTCAACCTTGTGTAGCTCCAGGCCTGGAGGTTGGTGTCCCTGCCTGTGGCAGGGGGTTGGAGCTCTGGGACCCTTGGGGTCCCTCCCAACCCAGCCCAGGCTGGGATTCTACGATTCTATGATCCTCATCTTCATTCTCATCTGCATCCTCATCCTCATCCCAGAATCACAGCACTGTAGGGGTTGGAAGGGACCTCAAGGGATCATCAGGTCCAACCCCCTGCCAAAGCAGCTCCTCATCCTGCCAAAGCAAAGCTCATCCTCATCCTCATCCCAATCCCAGCCTGGCTGAGGCTGCCCCTGCACCCCCCTCTTGCAAGCACTGAGGCAGAGCTCCTGTTACAGCCGGGGTGCTTTTCCTGCCAGAAACCCTTCCCTGCACTGGGAAGGCTCCATCCTGCCCCTGCTGAGGTGTTAAGGATGCCAAAGCCCAGCCAGCCCTTCAGCACCCAGAGACAGCACCCCCCAGCTCCCCAACCCTGTTCCCTGCCCGTGCAGGGTGAAGCCTCCACATCCCACCCCCACTATCCCACTGCCCAGCAGCCTCTGGCCCTGGGGTGCTCAGGGGTGGTGCTGCTCCCAGGACAGGGGGGTGGGCGCTGTCTGCAGGAGGGCAGGACCCCCATGGCAAGGCTGGAGCTGTGTGTGTGTCCCTCCCCTTTATTGCCCTGAGTGTCTGGGCTCCCTCTGTCCCCAGGCTGATGTGTATTGGGGTGCCCTGCTCAGATTAGCTCACAGCCTGAGCCTAACAAAGCCAGGCTTGCTGCAAGCAGATACCTTGCCTAAGCACAGGGGTGCAGCTTTATTGGCATCATCCCCACTTTGATGTTTTCCTTACAGCCTCCTCAGCATCTCAGCCTTTATTTTTTAGCTCTTGGCTCTTCCCAGGGAATTGGGGGCCTGCCTCCTCCCCTGTCCCCCCACCCTCACCCCCTCCTCACCCCCTCCTCTCCCCCCAGACAACTTTTGAACCCACAGCTGGGTTTCAAGCAGGTTTGATGGAGGGGCTGAGATCTCAAAGATACAGCTGCCAGCCAGGCTGGTGGATGGGGAGGGGGGTGTGTGGGGGGTGAGGGGGGTGAGGGGGTCCCTGGGGAGGGGGTGGTGAGGAGCGTGGGAGAGACTGGGGGGGGAAAGAGTGCTTGGGGAGGGAGAGTAAGACCTGCTGAGGAAGGAGGGGTTGGGGGGGGGAGGGGGGAGAGTTTAATTATCATTTCATGGAGATTCCAGAGCTCTGGATTCCTGCCCACATCTGCCAGGGGTGAGCCCCACCGCTGCCCTTGACAGGTCCTGCAAATGACCCTCTAATGACGGGATGGTCCCAGTGTGAATCTGTAAGCAGCCCAGGGGAGGGTCTGCTCAGGGGGAACCAGACACCCTTTGTTTATCCCAGGGCTGGGATGTGGATTGGGGATAATCAGGCTGGGCTGGGATGTGGAATTGGGGCTGTTGGTCCCAGGAGGGGAAGGATAAGGGATGAGCCTGTCCTGCACAAGCCACCCTGGGCTGCCTGCTGGTGTCTGGATCGGTGCCTGGGGTCCCACACATCCCCTTCTGCTCAGCCCAGCAGTGGGGGAACCACACATATGTGCTGTGACCCCCATCCCCAGCAGTGGGAGGGGGCAGCTGTGAGTGTGTGTGGGGGTGCCTGTACCCACATCCAAGGCTGCAGCAGGGGCACCGACCTTCGTTGCCCCAGGAGGAGCATCCCCAGGGGCACCCAAAACTCTGAGCATCATCTGTGGCTGGAGCTCTCCTGCTCCTGCTCCCAGCCCCAGCACCCCTTTGGGTGGGTGACCCAAACAGGAGCTGCCTTCTCCAGCTGCCACACATGGCTTCAAGTCATCCCTAGATGGGATGGCCCTTCCCCTTGTCTCCAAGGGGCAAATAGAGGGGCAAAACCCCTCAGCCCTCCTCCCCAAAGGCTGCAGGTGCTTCCCTGCTTGCTCTTCAGCACCCCCTCATTAGGGTGGGAACAGCTTCTTCACCCTGTCACCCCAACTTTCCTCAGCTCAGGGAGCTGCTGAGCATCTCTTGCATCATTTGAGGGGGACCCTGGGTGTCACTCCCAAGCACCACCGGCTTGGCTGGCACGTTGTGTGGCAAAGCTGGTGACAGCAGGCAGTGAGAGAGAGCTCAGGGCAGGCTGCAGCCAGGTCCCAGGGCAGGGAGAGCCCCTGGGTGCTGCCATCACAGAGGGATGGGGAGGGGAATGACACCCCAAGAGACAAATAAAAAGGGGTGTGGGAACCAGCAGAGTCTGCAAGGGGGGGTTAAATATATATATATATATATAATTTATTGATGAATTATACACCCACAAGTCCCATCCAGCAAGCTGTGGGAAAGCTTTGAGCCAGGCTGTGCTTTGATGGAGGGCAGCAGGGATGTATGGGGGGGGGGGGGGGTAGGAGGGTTGGGGGGGCTCAGAGCCATGGAGACCGACTGTGGGGCTGCCTCATTTCACAGGGCACCTCTCTTGCAAACCACCTCCCCCCCTCCCGGCTCCTGGCGGGTGGGGGATGCTTTGGAGGGGGGATGCAGGAGCCCCAGGTGCATCTCTCACATCCCTCCCTGCGTGAGCCTGGGCGAGCAGCGTGTGTGATGCAGGTTGTTGCCTCCCCTCTTGCTGCCAGCTGGTTCCTCCTGGGTCCATCCCTCCCAGGACCGAGCTGGTGCTGCTCTTGCCACAGCCCCAGCCCTGCTCCAGCAGCACCAGCCCTCAGCTGCCCCAGCACGCAGGGAGGTGTCTGATGGCCCATCCCAGCACCGAGCCTGGACCCATCCTTGTGCCACAGCCCCACGGTGCTGCAGAGCTGCTGAACACCTGGGCACCCTGCTCCTCCCCTGGCACAGCCAGAGCTTCACCACCCCACGGGCACGTAGGATTCGGGGGTGGCTGGGGAAGGGCTCAGTGATGCCCCAGTCTGCGTGCTGGGGTTTGGGTGGCCAGTCCTTGGGGATGCTTTCCTGGGCAGAGAGGTGCTCCCCTGGGATGGCAGCAGGGGATGAGCTGGCCTCAGTTGCAGCCACACTCCTCGATGATCATGTCCTCGTGGTGCCTGACGACGATTTCACCCTTCTCATAGTAGAGCATGGAGAGGGGGCTCATCCTGACCGGGGAGCAGGCGGGACAGGGCACCTGGTTGGGCTTGTAGAGCTGCAGCAAACTCTGGGGTGGGGAGTGGGGGGGGAGACACAGGGAAGGGCAAAGCATCACCCCACTGCCACGGGCTGGTGGGACCGGGGCTGGGGGGGGGGGGGTGGGTTGTGTATGTGTGTGTGTGAGTGTGTGTGGAGGGAGGGGATGTAGTGACCCCCCTCTTACCTGTATGTAGGCGTGGTTGGTGGGCTTGAAGGTCTCATCCACGGGCGATGGACACTGCCCTTCGCACCGGTAGGCGTTGTACTTTTTGGGGTAGACGATCCAGCTGCCCCAGCCTGTCTGCTCGAAATCCACCACCATGTCCACCCTCCTGCACAGGGACCTGCCCTCCTCCCCTGGGATGGCAGCAGCAGCAGCAGGAGCATCACTCACTTTGATCCTTTGCTTCTCCTTCCGATCCCTGCGGTGCCGGCGGGTCCCCGTGCCCTGGGAGCTGCTGTCACGCATGACGTGCTTGGACGTCTCCGCTGTCCTGATGAGGCTGTGGTCTCCTGGAGACTTGTCCTTGGAGAAGACGAGCAGCAGGACTCTGTCGGTCACGTCCTGGGGCAGGGCTGGTTCCTTAGGGCCAGCATCACTCCAGGTGGAGGTGGCTTCACCTGCATCCCGTCGCTCTCTTCCCCTGGGCTCGTGGTACCCAGGGCTTGTGGCTTGGTGCAGCCAGGACCGGAGCAAGCTGGTGACCTCAAAGACTTTCCAGGAGGCTTGAGTGGAAGAGGGGCTACCAGCCACGCTGCCCAGGAAGAGCTGGTGGGCACAGGTCCCATCACCCCGGCACCTCTGCCGCCGGCTGTGGTAGATGTCCAGGGAGATGTGGGGGGCTGGGGAAAGGCCGGGCAGGCGGACACGGAGCTCGGCCAGACTCACCTCCTGGCTGCTGGAGAGGGAGGACATGTCGAAGGAGAGAGCCCAGCGGGAGCCGTTCTGCCAGGAGCCTGGAAGCCAAAGGGCACAGTGAGGGGACCGCTGGCTCTGCCAGCCAGGGACAGGGACAGGGACAGGGAGGATGGTGTGCCTGGTGCTGCCAGGCACCATCCCTGCGTGGGAGCCCGAGGCTCGGAGCACAGAGCCACCCCCGAAGGGCTGAGACCCAGAAGAGCACTGGGCAGTGCTGGTCCTGGGGAGAGGGATGCTCAGGGACAGTGCCGGTCCTGGGGACAGCGTGGGATACAGGGATATCAGGGGATGGTGCAGGTCCGGGATACAGGGATACCAGGGGATGGTGGGGGATACAGGGATATCCAGGATACAGGGATACAGGGGGATCCAGGATACAGGGATACCTTGGGACAGGGATGCCTGGAGATGGTGTGGCTCCCAGGACAGGGATGCACAGGGATGGTGCAGGTCCTGGGAGAGGGATGCCCGGGGACGGTGTGGATCCAGGGACAGGGATGCTCGGGAACAGTGCAGCTCCTGGGACAGGGATGCCCAGGGACAATGCAGGTCCCGGGACAGGGATGCCTGGAGATGATGTGGCTCCCAGGATAGGGATGCACAGGGATGGTGCGGGTCACGGGATAGGGATGCCCGGGGAGGGTGAAGGTCCCGGGGACAGTGCCGGTCCCAGGACAGGGATGCCCGGGGACAGTGAAGGTCCCGGGGACAGTGCCGGTCCCAGGACAGGGATGCCCGGGGTCGCGGCCCCACTCACCGTGCGGAGAGAGGCTGAGAGCAGCAGCGGCTGCGGCGCGGAGCGGGGCGGGAGGGGAGCGGAGCAGCTGCAGCATCAGCGCGGGGCAGCGCGGAGGGACGCGGGGGCGCTGCGCGGGTCGTTGCGCGGGCGGGCGCGCAGCCCAGGCGGAGCAGGGCGAGAGCGCAGAGCGCCAGCGCGGGCGCGGAGCGCAGCGGGTCCCGCATGGCTGCAGGGGCCGCCCGCAGCCGCCCTATTTGTACAGCAGCCCCGAGCGCCGCCCCGGCAGCCCCCTCCCCACGGCCCCGGCCCCCTCCCTCCCCTCTTCTCCCCGTCCCTCTGCCATCCCTCCGTCCTCGGCTCCATCCCTCCCTCCGTCCCTATCCCCATCCTCCCCCGTCTGCCCCCCCGCCGCCCCTCCCTTTCTCCCCATCCCCCCCTCCCTCCCCTCCTGCAGCCCTATCCATCCCTGCCTCATCCCTCCACCTCCTCTACTCTTCCCTGTCCCCATCCCCGTCCCCATCCACCTCTCCCAGGCTCGTCCCTAACACCAAAGTCCCGCCTTGCCCCCGGGGGGGCAAAGGGATGTTGGAGGGGAGGGGGGATGCTGGAGGGGAGCGGGGATGTTGGTGGGGAGGGGGGATGTTGGTGGGGAGGGGGGATGCTGGGGGGGGATGCTGGAGGGGGGGGATGCTGCAGGGGAGGGGGGATGCTGGAGGGGGGGGGGATGCTGGAGGTGTGGGGGATGCTGGAAGGGGGGATGCTGGAGGGGAGGGGGGATGGTGGGGGGGGGGATGCTGGACGGGAGGGGGGGTGTTGGAGAAGAGGGGGGATGTTGGAGGGGAGGGGGGATGCTGGAGGGGAGCGGTGATGTTGGACGGGAGGGGGGATGTTGGATGGGGGGGGATGTTGGAGGGGAGGGGGGATGCTGGTGGGGAGGGGGGATGTTGGAGAAGAGGGAGGATGCTGGAGAAGAGGGGGGATGCTGGATGGGGGGGATGCTAGATGGGGAGGGGGATGACGGATGGGGAGGGGGATGACGGATGGGAGGGGGATGCTGGAGTCGTTTCCCGCAGGCTCCTCTCCGCTCCCGGAGCGTTCGCCCCGGACCCGCAGGCTCCCCCCCGTCCCTCTCCCCCCCCCCCCGCAGCGTCCTGTCCCCAGCACCCTGCACTGTCTGGGACCCCTGGGGACGGGTGGCCACAGCGCATCCCCCACCCCCCCCACAACCCCCCCACCCCCCCCCTTTCCCAGCCTTGTTTCCCCTTCCCGTAGCAGGACATGGGGGGGGGGGAAGATGCTGAGCAGCCCCCGACCCTCCCCGCAGAGCGCACAGGGTGCGGGACGGACCAACGGGGCTCGTGCCGCCGGGTGCGGGGTTCGGGGGGGGTGTTGGGGGGGGGGGGGGGTATGGGTACCGGCCGGGCAGGGCAGGGAGGGCGAACGGCAGCATCCTCGGGTGCGCCTGGCCCAGGGAGCGTCCCCGGGGGGGGGGGGGGGGAAACCCGGCGGGGCTGGGGAGCTCGGGGATGCGACAGGTGAAGCCTTCGATGTTGCGGGGCGAGGGGAGGGCGGGGCGGCCCTGGGGACACATGGCTGAGGGGCAGCCCCCCCCCCCGCCCCCCCCCGGGACCAGCTGTGCCCGGCCACCGGGGCTGTGAGCAGCCGGGCTGGGGGGTCCCCGCCTCCGCCGGGCCTCCCACCAAGAGGCTGGTGTAGAGCTGCTGTGTGGAGGGGGACGCTGCGGGGGGGGGAGAAGTGGGGGGGGAGCGTGCGGGTCCGGGGCGAACGCTCCGGGAGTCGAGAGGAGCCTGCGGGAAACGAAGATATCGCTGGCATCCCCCCTCCCATCCAGCATCCCCCCCATCCAGCATCCCCCTCCCCACCAGCATCCCCCCTCCCCTCCAGCATCCCCCCCCCCAGCATCCCCCCTCCTCTCCAGCATCCCCCCCCATCCAGCATCCCCCCTCCCCTCCAGCATCCCCCCCCATCCAGCATCCCTCCTCCTCTCCAGCATCCCCCCCCCCCAAAGTATCCCCCCTCCCCACCAGCATCCCCCCTCCCCTCCAGCATCCCCCCCCCAGCATCCCCCCTCCTCTCCAGCATCCCCCCCCATCCAGCATCCCCCCTCCTCTCCAGCATCCCCCTCCCCTCCAGCATCCCCCCTCCTCTCCAGCATCCCCCCTCCTCTCCAGCATCCCCTCCCCATCCAGCATCCTCCCTCCCATCCAGCATCCCCCCACCACCCAGCATCCCCCCCACCACCCAGCATCCCCCCCCCCAATATCCCCCCCTCCCCATCCAACATCCCCCCCCATCCAGCATCCTCCCTCCCCTCCAGCATCCCCCCCCCATCCAGCATCCCCCTCCCCTCCAGCATCCCCCCCCCATCCAGCATCCCCCGTCCCCTCCAGCATCCCCCCCCCCTCCAGCATCCCCCCCCCCCAAAGTATCCCCCCTCCCCTCCAGCATCGCCCCCCATCCGTCATCCCCCCCCATCCAACATCCCCTCCCATCCAGCATCCCCCCTCCCCGCCGGGCAGCCCTGGCTGGCCGCCACGGATCTCTCGGGACAGTAGGTTGGGGGGTGTGTGTGTGTGTGTGTATGTGTGGTGCCTATTTGCGTGACGTCACGGCGGAACTAGCTGACGTCACGGCTCGCGGAGGCCGCCGCTAGGGGGCGCCCTCCCCGCGGGTCCCTCTTGAGGGGCGGGGGAGAGGCTCGGGAGCGGCGCGCGGCGCCTTCTCGCGAGAGCGGCGTCTGCTCGCGGGGGGGCAAGATGGCGGCGGCGGCGGCTGCGGCTGCCGCGCCGGTCGGGGTCCCTCCTCCCGCGGCTGAAGGCGCGGAGCCCGTCCCGGAGCCTCCCGCCGCTGAGCCTCCCGCCCCGCCCGAGCCGGGCGCTGCCGACGCCGAGACCGGGTACGCTTCTCCCTTCCCAACAGCGCAGGGCCGAGCATCACCCCCCCAACCCCCCCTCAC
>JAKCOZ010000044.1:3457756-3621320 GCA_022605955.1 Rallus limicola
AGCTTTCTCTAGATAGTTAGTTTTACTCTAGATAGCTTTCCTCTAGATAGTTAGTTTTACTCTAGATAGCTTTCCTCTAGATAGTTAGTTTTACTCTAGATAGATAGTTTTCCTCTAGATAGTTTTCCTCAAGGTAGGGGTGCTGTGTGTGTAGTAGGTGCTGAGTATGTGAGGGTGTTTGGTTTTCCCTGTGAAGCCTAACTCAGGCTCTGGTCTCTTTTCTTTTTGTTTTGAAGATCTCAAGGAAATGTGCCTTAGTGCTCTGGCCAACTTGACGTGGCAGTCAAGGACACAAGATGAGCACCCAAAAACTATGTTCTCAAAAGATAAGGTAGGGCTGGTGTAAAAAAAGAAGCACCCTGGGTTTAAGTTAAGCTAGGAAATCCAAACAAATACCAGCAGCAAGACCCTGTTAAGACTCAATTTTTTTAAATTTTATAGGATATTATCCCATTTATTGATAAATACTGGGAGTGTATGACAACAAGACAGAGACCTGGGAAAATGACTTGGCCAAATAATATTGTCAAAACTATGGTAAGTAGTTAAATTCCTAGAGGGTTTTCTGTGAAAGATACTGTTGTTTGCTGAGGTCTGGGCTTAGAGCTAAAGGGTGAAGGTTCTCATGCTTGTGTAGTTGATGTGCATGCTCCATGCTATTAGTAAATACCCTGATTTAATGAGCTTGATGTGGTCTTACCCTGTGTAACTTCAACTTCTCTATTTTAGTGTAAAGAAAGAGATGTATTCTTGGTGAAAGAGCATCCAGACCCAGGGAGTAAGGACCCAGAAGAAGATTACCCCAAGTTTGGACTTCTAGACCAAGTATGTCATCAGGGATGGAGGGGGAAGCATGTCCTGGGGAGTTGGGAGGAAGGGGTGAAGGCTCTTTCTCCTGGCAGCTTATGCTCAGCCAATGAGTAAAACAGCTTTAGCTGAGCCTGAGTGTGAGCCTGTGCTGTGGCAAGGGATGTGGTGGAGCACTCAGTGCCTGGAAGAGCTGGGTTCAGGCTTTGAGGGATAAATCCAGCTGAACCTCCATCAGCAGAGGGGTGGCAGCAGGGACAGGGAGGGGATTGTCCCTCTCTGCTCTGCCCTGGGGAGGCCCCAGCTGGAGTCCTGTGTCCAGAGCTGGGGCCTCAGGACAAGAGAGATGTGGGGCTGGTGGAGAGGGGTCAGAGGAGCCACAGAGATGCTCAGAGGGCTGGAGCAGCTCCCCTCTGGAGAGAGGCTGAGGGAGCTGGGCTGGGTCAGCCTGGAGAAGAGAAGGCTGTGGGGGGACCTCATTGCAGCCTGCCAGTCCCTGAAGGGAGCAGAGGAACAGGAGGGGAATCAGCTTGTTCAAGGGCAGAGCCTGGCAGGACAAGGGGGCTGGAGTGAAGCTGGAGGAGGGAAGGGGGAGAGGAGAGATTGGGGGGAAGTTCTTTGTTGAGAGAGTGGGGAGGGGCTGGAAGGGGCTTCCCAGAGAATGGGTGGGTGCCCCGTGTCTGGGACCCCAGGACAAGAGAGATGTGGGGCTGTTGGAGAGGGGTCAGAGGAGCCATGGAGATGCTCAGAGGGCTGGAGCAGCTCCCCTCTGGAGAGAGGCTGAGGGAGCTGGGCTGGGTCAGCCTGGAGAAGAGAAGGCTGTGGGGGGACCTCATTGCAGCCTGCCAGTCCCTGAAGGGAGCAGAGGAACAGGAGGGGAATCAGCTTGTTCAAGGGCAGAGCCTGGCAGGATGAGGGGGCTGGAGTGAAGCTGGAGGAGGGAAGGGGGAGAGGAGACATTGGGGGGAAGCTCTGTGCAGAGAGAGTGGGGAGGGGCTGGCAGGGGCTGCCCAGAGAGGGGGTGGGTGCCCCATCCCTGGGGGTGTCCAAGGCCAGGTTGGCTGGGGTCAACCTTGTGTATCTCCAGGCCTGGAGGTTGGTGTCCCTGCCTGTGGCAGGGGGTTGGAGCTCTGTGCTCCTTGGGGTCCCTCCCAACCCAGCCCAGGCTGGGATTGTATGAATCTATACATCAGATAGATTTTTAATCCCTTTCAGGATCTTGCCAACATTGGTCCTGCCTATGACAACCAGAAGCAGAACAACGCTGTGTCGACGAGCGGAAGCTTAAATGGCAAGTTCTCTAATCTGGTGGGTTTTGGGTATTTTGGGACTAAGCCCTGGTTTCCCAGCCCTGCAGCTGGGTATCTCTGCAGTTGTGTGTGTTGAGCTGCTGTGACTAACCCTGTCACGTGGAGGTTATGCTTATTATATGCAAAATAGGTCCCACTGCCCTCTCTGTGCCTTCCTATAGAGACAGATTAATCCCACCTTCTTGTAGAGGTTCAGCTTGGTCCTTCCTGGCAGCACCCAGCTCCAGCAAGATGCTCACAGGAAAGCTGAGCAAGTTTTCCTCCAGAATGACTTTTAATTTACCCACTTGTGATACTCAGACTTCCCATTTCCCTCATTCCAAGGCTTGAAAGCACTTGTGGGGGCAAATATTTATACTACTGGGCTTTGTAATAGCTGCTTGAGTCTCACTGTTGTGGATTTTGGGGAACTGATGGCTGTCAAACAGCTCACTGGGGTTGGGGTTTTTTATTCCTTAATACCTGGAAGATTGACAAACATGTGGTGCCACTTCTGTTCTTGCAGGTGGAGCCTCTTTGGGAGGTGAATATTTAACCTTTTTCAGCTTCTAAAACTTAAGTATTCTTGTTTGCAAAGCTTTTATTTTTTTTTTGCTCAATTGGCTGAGGAGCTAAAGCCAATTAAAAATCAGAAGCCTCCCCTGATGCAAGTGCAATAATACTTTAATACAAAATGACAGCACTTTTGTAATCTTCAGTAGTTAAAAGCTTTTAATGATCATATTCTGCCCTGCTTGATTGGTTTCAAGTTCTGGTTTTTGCTTATATTTGGTTTTGCTTTGTGTTCTTTTAGCCCAGTATTGTAGTTTTAAATAGTGATGCTTAAATAAGCAGCCTGAATCTATGAGCTGCTGTGATATTCTGGTCACTTAGGTAAATTAAGTGATGACAAACCAGACCATTTTATCCACACTAAAACTGCCAAGTGTGGCTGGGGTGGTGTCAGGTTGGTGCAGAATATGGTATTCCTTCAGTGTGTGAATCCCTTAAGCTGTAAGGGGAGGTGCTGGTTATTTAAAAGCTGACTGTATTTTGAGGTACAACCCAGGGTGTGTGGTTTGTGAAGGTGTTTATCTTGCAGTGTGTACAAATTCCATCCCTTTTCCTTGCCAATCAGCAGTGATTCCTTTTCAAACCACTGATTACTGAGTGCTGTAACACAAGGTGATGGGTGCTGCTCCATTGGAGCCTTGATTTCTTTGCCTCACACTGAAGAGAAACACCTCAATTGCTTCTCATTTTTCCCTCAGCTTAGGTGTGGTTTATTTTATAGGGGGGGAATTTTCATGTGAAGTGCTTATTATTGGCATCAGAGCATTTCTCCAGCATAGCATGTCACAGGGATGGTGACTTGGCTTAGAATTGCCTGGTGTGTGCTGTAGGTTTGGGTTTCCTTGCTCCTCCTGCAGAAAGAAATCTGAACTGTGACCAGAATCTCCACCAAAAAAAAAACAAACCCCAAACCACCCTAAAAATGCTTCTGAAGCAGATCACCATGCTGATCTTTTGATGACACAGAGGATTCATCACCTTTTTAAGTTTAGCTGAGCTCATTTTGTCCACAAATCTCACTTAGCTTCCCCTCCAAACGTAGACACCTCCAAATTTTAGCTAGAAGCTACATGAAAAGGTCTGGATTTTGCTGTGTTTGCTCTGAGTAAAATCTGGTTTGTAATAAGGAGAGAGATGGTTCCCAAGCTGCTTTTTCATTTGGCTTTTTGTGCCCCTCTCTGTGTGTGGAGGTGTCATGCTCACAGGCTTGGTGTGATCAGCAGCTGCTTAATACCCTGTGGTTGTGTGTTTAGGGGGAATTGCTGCAGGAGGCAGTGGGAAGGGCCGGGGAGCCAAGCGCAAGCAGCAGGATGGAGGGACCACAGGAACAGCCAAGAAAACCAGGAGGTGAGTGGCAAAAATGATGTGGTGGCTCAGTGATGGCATCTCTAGCTGGTTTAGGTGGAGGGACAGCTCTACCTCTGCTGCTTTAAGCTGCTTTCTGTCTATTTGGAAGGTATATGGGGAATTGTGCTGTAGGGAGGGGATGTTTTTTGGCAGGTCACACGCCAGAAATCATTTGGAATTGGTGTGAGTGTGCTCGCTTCCCTGAGAGCTGCCATCCTGGGTCAACTCCTGACTGAAGCAGCCACCACGTGATGCTGACCTGTCCTCTTTGTGTCCCCCAGCGACCCCTTGTTTTCAGCCCAGCGCTTGCCACCCCATGGGTACCCCTTGGAACACCCCTTTAATAAAGATGGGTATCGTTACATCCTGGCTGAGCCTGACCCCCACGCTCCTGACCCTGAGAAATTGGAGTTGGACTGCTGGGCAGGAAAGCCAATTCCTGGGGACCTCTACAGAGCCTGCCTGTATGAAAGGGTGCTCCTGGCACTGCACGACCGAGGTATGAAGCATCCTCATCATATGCACCTTGTACCATCAGCTCCTCTGATTGAGGGGCTGCCTTCATAGAATGGCATGGGTTGGGAGGGACCCCAAGGGTCACAGAGCTCCAACCCCCTGCCACAAGCAGGGACACCAACCTCCAGGCCTGGAGATACACAAGGTTGACCCCAGCCAACCTGGCCTTGAGCACCCCCAGGGACGGGGCACCCACCCATTCTCTGGGCAGCCCCTTCCAGCCCCTCCCCACTCTCTCTGCAAAGAGCTTCCCCCCAATCTCTCCTCTCCCCCTTCCCTCCTCCAGCTTCACTCCAGCCCCCTTGTCCTGCCAGGCTCTGCCCTTGAACAAGCTGATTCCCCTCCTGTTCCTCTGCTCCCTTCAGGGACTGGCAGGCTGCAATGAGGTCCCCCCACAGCCTTCTCTTCTCCAGGCTGACCCAGCCCAGCTCCCTCAGCCTCTCTCCAGAGGGGAGCTGCTCCAGCCCTCTGAGCATCTCCATGGCTCCTCTGACCCCTCTCCAACAGCCCCACATCTCTCTTGCCCTAGGGCCCCAGCTCTGGACACAGGACTCCAGCTGGGGCCTCCTGAGGGCAGAGCAGAGAGGGACAATCCCCTCCCTGTCCCTGCTGCCACCCCTCTGCTGATGGAGCCCAGGATCCCATCGCCCTCCTGAACAGCAAGAGCCACTGCTGGCTCATGTGAGGTTTCTCATCCCCAGTGACCCCCAGGTCCTTCTCCTCAGGGCTGCTCTCCAGGAGCTCTTCTCCCAGGCTGTGTCTATGGCTGGGATTCCTCCAGCCCAAGTGCAACACCCGACACTTCTACCACCTCTCAGTAGCCGTCAGCAATAGTTCAGCCCTAATTACCTTAAGAGGTGCAGGTATTAAATCCACTGCTGAGTGGGGGGGGCTGGGTTTGACATCACTGCTCCTTAGACATCCCAGATTAATTGCTTGTCTCCTCTCCTCTCCTCTGCAGCTCCTCAGCTGAAGATTTCTGACGACCGGCTGACGGTGATCGGGGAGAAGGGCTACTCCATGGTACGAGCCTCCCACGGGGTGCGGAAGGGAGCCTGGTACTTCGAAATCTCCATGGATGAGATGCCTCCAGACACAGCTGCCAGATTAGGCTGGTCACAGCCCCTAGGTAAATAATTCTGCCAGGTATTTCTTAGGCTCTATGATTTATTTCTCAGGTAATTTAGACTAAGGAGGGTAAGCCACAGAACCACCAGGTTGGAAAAGACCTTGAAGATCATCAAGTCCAACCGTTCCCATCCTGTGCTAAACCAGATCCCTGAGCACCTCATCTCCCCTTTTATAAACACATCCAGGGTGGGGGACTCAGCCCCTCCCTGGGCAGCCTGTTCCAGGGCCTGACAACTCTTTCAGTGAAAACTTTTGTTCTAATATCTGCTCTGCCCCTGCCCTGGCACAGCTTGAGCCCATTGCCCCATGTCCCATCTCCTGTCCCCTGGCTGAAGAGACCAGCACCCACCTCTCTGCACCCTCCCTTCAGGTAGTTGTAGGTGGGGAGAAGGTCTCCCCTCAGCCTCCTCTTCTCCAGGCTCAACACCCCCAGCTCCCTCAGCTGCTCCTCAGAGGATTTGCCCTCCAGCCCCTTCCCCAGCCTGGTTGCCCTTCTCTGGACTCGCTCCAGTTCCTCCATGTCCTTCTGATGCTGAGGAGCCCAGACCCAGCACTGGAGTAGCCTGACCAGTGCCCAGTACAGGGCACAATCCCCTCTCCAGAACTACTGGCCATGCTGACTTTGATACAAGCCAGGATGCCATTGGCTTTCCTGGCTCAGCTTGCCCACATCCTTGCTGCTTTTCTGAAGGGGAAACTATTTCTGCAGGGGATCTGCCATATGGGGTGGACCCTTGATGCTGTTGTGTGCTTGGCCTTGCTTAACTCTCTAATTTGTACCACCAGTGCTCATGTTTCTTAGTTAGATATAATCACTGCTCCAAAGTGGGGTGCTCAGAGGTGCTCCTGCCTGCTGCATTCATGAGGAAACACTGGTGTCTTGCAGGGAACCTCCAGGCCCCTCTGGGATACGACAAGTTCAGTTACTCCTGGCGCAGCAAAAAGGGAACCAAGTTTCACCAGTCCATAGGGAAACACTATTCATCTGGCTATGGCCAGGGGGACGTGCTGGGGTTTTACATCAGCCTTCCAGAAGATACTGAGACTGCCAAATCTCTGCCTGACACTTACAAAGACAAGGTGAGGTGTGGAGTTTGCTGTTGGGTTAAACGCTGGGGAGGTGGATGAGTGGAAAACAGGTGGCTGTGGCCTCGTGTTTGCCCACTTCTGAGTGTTGCCCCCTTGCCATCCTGCTGCTGGGACCTGCAGTTCTGCTGTTCAGGTTGCTTGATAACAGGTTTTCTGGCTTGTTTCTGAAGGGATGGGTTTCTCCTCTTTCAGGCTTTGATCAAATTCAAAAGCTACTTGTACTTTGAAGAGAAGGACTTTGTGGACAAAGCAGAGAAGAGCCTGAAGCAAGCACCTGGGAGCCAGGTGAGTGAAGGGGTGGGAGGGTGCAGAACCTCAGGAAGAGCAGCTCACAGTGTGTATTAATCACTTGCATTTAACAAGCTCCAAGACAGGCTGATTATTGCTTCATTAAAAAGAAGAATGCTTTTATTAAAGCAACAGTAAACCTGGACTTAGGCTACACCCTTTGCTTGTAACATCAGTAATTACCTGGCATCAGGGAAAGGGGAAAGAAGATTAAGCTGCTCCTTGAGGATGACTTTGTACCTCACAAGTAAGTCCATGAAAATTAGCAAGAACAGAGGGGGAAGAAAAATCCCTGAAAATGTTTCTTTTCAGATAATATTCTTCAAGAATGGTGCCAGCCAAGGAATTGCCTTTAAAGACATCTTTGAAGGAGTTTATTTTCCTGCTATTTCTTTGTACAAAGGCTGCACAGTAAGTAAGGTTATTGATTACTGTCTTGGAAAGGTCATGTGGAACTCTGGTGTGGTTTTAGTGGGTGCTCTGGGAGCATGTCAGGCAAGCAAAGAGGACAGGGAGGAGTTGGTTTAGTGAGGTGACTCTGGGTGCTGCTCCTCCCTTGCCTTGATGTAGCTTCACCCCTTAAATGAACGCTCATGCCAGAGGTGTTTGTTCTGGGGTCTTGCACAGGGTGCAGGTAGCAGGGGGTGAAGGGTGAAGACTCCAGAAAAACCTGCCTGTTGTTGTGGAGCTGGTGACAAGCTGTGTTCTCCACAGGTTTCTATAAACTTTGGACCCTATTTCAAGTACCCACCTCGGGATATCACCTACCGCCCGGTGAGTAATAACCAAAGGTTTTTACCCCCCTGCTTTGCATATCCAAACAGTATTTAAATAAAAGGGGAGTGGTGGGGTGGGAGTGGATCTGGACCAAGCCTGTGTATCTCCTCTTCAGTCTTTGTACAGTGTAGACAAAGGGCTTGTGTTTAAAATTACAGCCTAACACATAGCTACATCTCAACTGAGAGCAGGTGCTGTCTTGTTCCTCCTGAGAGACAGAAAGCCCCTGTCCCCACCTGCTCTGGCACTAAGAGGGTTGAGATCTTGTTTAAGGAAACACATGGGCATCCCCCCCTACACCCCCACCCTGATGTTTTCAGCGGGGAAACAGCCCCAGAATACAGCTGTCCCCTTTGTCCTGAGCCTGTGCTTCAGGACTCAAGCTGTCTGTCTGTCTGTCCCTTTGCAGATGAGCGACATGGGCTGGGGAGCAGTGGTTGAGCACACGCTGGCAGATGTCCTCTACCATGTAGAGACAGAAGTTGATGGCAGAAGAAGTCCCCCCTGGGAGCCGTAACTGAACTAACAAGGAGGACAACAGGCATCCAGTCAAGTGGTTTTAATCTAGAGGAACATGCATCACTTGGAACCACCACCCAACCACCAGGCACACCAAAGCCCCTGATGCCAGGCACTCTGTGTGTTTGTCACCTGCTGAAGAGCTGTGCTCTAACCACCACCACCCCCCTGGAGCCCGAGTGAAGGCAGTTCTAGTGTATATTGTGCTAGTTGTTGGCAGCTCTTGGAGTCTCCAGTACCTTTCCCAGTGTAGCTAGCTGAAGAAGCAGCAAGTTATTGTCTTGAGGTAACTTCTCACGTGCTGTACAGTCGTTTCTTCAGTGAGAGGGGGCTGGAGTCAGACCGTCCTGCTGTGTGTCCCCTTGCAGAAGCAACGCTGACACTTCTGCTCCGTTGTAAGCAGCAGCTTCCCCCCAGGAGGATTGTGTTGTAACAAGACTACTGCATGTAAGACTGAAATTGGGGCTGCTGTATTTTATTTTTTTTTTCTTTTTTACCCCCCCCCCAAACTGGAAACCAGTTTAAAAAATAAAGCTTTTTAACTCTTAACTTCTGTTTTGGGGTTGTTCTTTGGTCGTGTGCCTGGTGACAAAGGGGAGTTTAAACTCAAGAGTAGCTACACTTTCTGAGATCTCTCAGGCTGAAGAGCTGCTCCCTGCAGTGACCAGTTCTCTCTGCAGGGCTCTAAATGAATAAATAATGTGACACTTTGTGTGTCTAATAAATTAGAGCTGGTTCACTGGAGGGGGGAAGAAGGGAATCAAAGGTTCAGGTAAGTGCCCTATGGCTGTTTGGGGGGAAGACAGGGAGGTTATGCCTGGTGTCTGGCCAGCTAAGCATGTGGCTGGTCCTGCCTTGTCCTGTTATCCTAGCCAAGTGCCTGGGACCTCCCTCATAGCTCATTAGCCAAGGCCTTTTTAATTGAAGCTTTTTTATTTAATTGCAACTAAGTAGTGAGGGAAAGGGGCTGAGTACAGGATTTGCCTCAACTCTGGCCCCTGTGACCTCCCTCGCTGCTCAGTTTCAGTTACTGAATCTACACATTAATTAGGGGTGATGCTAAAGGCCTTGGCTAATGAGTTCAGGCTCTAGTTGGTGTCTTGACTTCCCCCAGGCCTCCTCTCCCCCCTCAACAAGAGGTGACTATGCCTGCAGTCAGCAGCTCACAGCCACGGTCCGGGCCAGGCGCTCCCGAAGGTGGTTGGCAAAGTCAACCTGGGTCTGGGACAGGACTTGGTTGATGATGGCCTTTGGCAGCCAGCCCTGGAGAGGAACAGACAGAGCCCGTGAGTGGAGCCTATGGCAGACGCAAACCTTCCTCTCTACTCTGAAAATAAGGGCTCCTTACCTTCAGGTCGATGCTGAGGAGCCACGTCAGCTTGGTTTGGTTAGGGCAGCCGGCCAGCGGGCGCAGGATCATACACGTGGGGCCGTTCTCTGCTCTGCAGAGGGCAGGAGGGCTCAGGTTAGGAAGCAGCTGACTCCCCCCTCAGCCTCCCAGCCCTGCTCCAGCACTTGGATGGAGGGGGCTCAGTTCCTAATTACTAGAACTGAGGAGCCCCTGGGTGAGGGTACTCACCTTACAAAGCCCTCCTGCTCTGGCATCGCCCCGTACTTGGTGGCCATGCCGGCCAGGACGCAGGTGGAGCCGCGTCTCTTCGAGCACCGGACGCTCACAAAGTCCCTGGGCCCAACGATGTTGCCAGGGGTGGCTGCTGCCTTCTCATGGGTGATCACTGTGTCCTTCCCGATCTTCTGGAGGATCTGGATGGTTCAAAACAAGAGCGTTTGTGTGAGGGAGTGAGCACAGAGACGGGGCAGAGCTGCTTCTGAGTACTGTGCCCTTGGGTACGTGCTCTCCCACAGCGCTTCCAGGGAGGGGAATGGCCAGTGTGCACAGGGGATGGCCCATGAGCATCCATGGCCCATGAGCATCCATGGCCCATGAGCATCCATGGCCTCGCTGGGATGGTGTTTCTCCTGTCCCAGGCAAGCTGTGGGACAGCAAAACACTCTCCCCCCTCCCCACACGTGGGTAACCATGTGCTTTCTCCTCTGGTACAACACCACAAGCTCAAGCAGAGCCCATGGCCTCAGGAGGCTGGCACAGAGCCCTCCTGCCACAGGCTCGCTGCGATGCCAAGCTCCATGTCTACAGCAGGGAGCAGACAAGAGGCAGTTGGGCTTTGGCTTCCCCATTCCCAAGAAAAGGGGTGAGAAAGCAGCTGCATCACACACACACACACACCCCCCCCCCCCAACAAACCGGTTCTTTGGCCTTTTAACAGCCCTGGGAGCATCAAGAACCAGCTCCGATGCGCAGCTCCCACCTTGACTTCCTCCACGTTGGGGTTCCAGTCTCCCATCTGCTCCATGTTGTCCACCAGCTCCTTGTAAACCGTGTCCAGGGGCTGGTCCACCACCACCTCGAGTCGGAACACCTTGCCCACGTCCGGGAGCACCTTGCTCAGCACTTTGTCTCCGTTACCCTGCCGAGGGGAAGGCAGAATTCACACCTCAAAGTCCTGACAGGGAGGGGGGGGGGGGGGGGCTGCACCCTGCCGCTGCAACACAGAGCCACCTACCACCACTGTCTCTGTCTTCCAGCCATCCTGGTCCCCCAGGATGCTGAGGGATTTCTGGAGGGCTTCCTCTCCTTGCTTGATGTAAGACATCTCCATCTCGCTGAAGGGCTTCTCCTCCAGCCTGGAGCCTGCCCAGGAGGAGAACAAGAGCTGGAGTGAGTGTTACTCACACAGTAATGCTGGAGAAGCTTTGATCAACGTGAAATCTGCTTCTCCATGCCCTGACCCACGACAGTCACAACCCTTGGGGGGAGGGGGGGGGGATGGAGAGAGCCCAGACCCCCATCTGCTGGTCACTTACTGAGCAAGGAGCTTCTCCTGCGGACCTGGTTGATCCAGGTGCTGGGTCCTGGGCTGCGGCAGGCGAGCTTGCTCAGCTCCTGGCTGAGGGCCACAGCAGCTTGTCTTCTCAGACCTGAGAGCAGAGAGGGCATCACTCAGCGGGGTGATGGGCAGGTAGAGGAGCAGGTAGAGGGTTACAGTCAGGTATGAAGCACAGAGCTTGAAATTCAGCTAGGTAAATCATGTGGGATGGTCTGGGGAGGAGATGTGTTTCTCATAGCAGAGGGCTTACTTGTTGTAACTTCATGCTAACTCAAGGGAAAGGTAAGAATTTGAGGGGCACAGCAGAGGGCTGGCTATTTAGGGGGGAAGGTAGGGGGGATTTCCATTTAAACACGTGGCATCCAACAGGTCTCTCTGCCCCACAAACCCCCCCCCCCCCAGCTCTGAGCCACGCAGGGGTGGTAAAGATACTGAGGAGCAATCGCATCCATGCCCAGGAGAGGCACAGGAGTGGGGTACCAGAGTGCAAACCCCTGCCAGGCAGTGGGAGCATTGCCTACCACACCCCTCCCCGTGCAGCAGGGGCACATAGCTCCCCCCCTCACCCACCCACCCACCCTCAGACCCCAGAAATGTGGCAAAAATGGATGTGGAGATGGGAAAACACAAACCCCAGGTACCAACCCAGCATAGGGCGAGGAGAGCATCCCTGCAACCTCCAGCCTTCTCCTCCCCCAGCCTCACCAGTGCAGCCCAGCATAGGGTGAGGAGAGCATCCCTGCAACCTCCAGCCTTCTCCTCCCCCAGCCCCACCAGTGCAGCCCAGCATAGAGTGAGGAGAGCATCCCTGCGACCTCCAGCCTTCTCCTCCCCCAGCACCACCAGTGCAGCCCAGCATAGGGTGAGGAGAGCATCCCTGCAACCTCCAGCCTTCTCCTCCCCCAGCCCCACCAGTGTAGCCCAGCATAGAGTGAGGAGAGCATCCCTGCAACCTCCAGCCTTCTCCTCCCCCAGCAGCCCAGCATAGGGTGAGGAGAGCATCCCTGCAACCTCCAGCCTTCTCCTCCCCCAGCCCCACCAGTGCAGCCCAGCATAAGGTGAGGAGAGCATCCCTGCGACCTCCAGCCTTCTCCTCCCCCAGCCCCACCAGTGCAGCCCAGAGCAGTGACCCATGGAGAGGGGCTCCCCCAGCCCTATTTCCCCCCCCTCCTCACCAGTCATGTTGCGCAGGTGCCGGTAGGAGATGGCAGCACAGAGCTTGAACGTTGCAGGCATCATCTCCCTGGTGCAGATGGAGCCGTGGGGCTGCAAGCCGGGTGTCTCTGGGGCAGGGGCTCCTCTCTGCCCCGGCTCTGCCAGTGCTCAGCCTTAAGTACCCGTGCTGAAGGATGCTGGCTTGTCAGCAGTGAGATAAGAGCCATCACTTATGGCAGGACCCTGGGGGCCAAGGCCAAAAACTCAGCTCCTCCTGCATCTGCTGGGGCTGCAGGGTCACTGCTGGTGCACCCAGTGAGCCAACACACACGCAAGCATGTTCCTGCATGGTGCTGGAACGATGGAGCCTGGCCACCCCCCAGCCATGGGGAGGGGAGGTGGGGGGGCACAGGAGGGCAGGGGAACAAGGTGCAGGGTCCCTGCCTGGCTCCAGGGTGCTTTGCAGGCAGGGAGGAGACTCCTGCTGTGCCTGGACCTGGGGACACAGATCATCAGCCACGGGGGACCAGCAGGGAATGATCAATTCTGATGGGTAACACTGGATCACAGCAGGTAATAGCAACAGGTAATGCCAGCTAAGGATGGACAGCACCATCTCAGCCTGGAATAGCCAGAGCCAGGCTCAGCCCAAGCTCTAAGGACACAAGAACCAGGGCAGCCCACATCCACCCCCCTGGACCAGACCTCTGGAGTGACACGTTAAAGCCCCATCACACAAGACCAAACCCTGGGGGGGGCAGAATGGGACCTCCAGGCATCACCAGCACCTGCCAAGGTGTGTGGGACCAGCATGGTAGGGAACTCCAGGGCTGATTCCCACCCGTGGCACAGACAAGAGCGTTTGGGACAGCACACAGCCCTCCCCCCTCACCCCAACAGGTGCAGGGCTGGGAGCTGGGGGCACCCCCTGCCAGAGCCCAGTCTATCCAGCGCGGGGCTGGGAGCGGTGATAACGCTCAAGGCTGAAGTGCCATTTGTGGGGGGAGTTACGGCCCTGGGAGCCCAGCGCTCCCCACAACCCGTGAATCACCAGCTGCTTCCTTTGACGTCAGCCCCTTGCACCCTCCTGCCAGGAGCCTGACCTTCCTCCCTGCTGTCGCAACCACTTGGCCAAGGGGGAGGTCAGCAGCTCGCTGTGCCGCCTGCCCAGCCCTGGGGAGCCCCCTCCCAGCCCCCCTCCTAGCCCTGGGGAGCCCCCTCCTAGCCCTGGGGAGCCCCCTTCCAGCCCCCCTCCTAGCCCTGGGGAGCCCCCTCCCAGGCCCCCTCCTAGCCCTGGGGAGCCCCCTCCTAGCCCTAGGGAGCCCCCTCCCAGCCCCCCTCCTAGCCCTGGGGAGCCCCCTCCCAGCCCCCCTCCCAGCCCTGGGGAGCCCCCTCCCAGCCCCCCTCCCAGCCGTGGGGAGCCCCCTCCCAGCCCCACTCCTAGCCCTAGGGAGCCCCCTCCCAGCCCCCCTCCTAGCCCTAGGGAGCCCCCTCCCAGCCCCCCCCCCCTCTCTCAACCCCCAGAGATGATTTGGGTCCTACCTGCCACCCAGGACCAGTCCCCTGCTGCTCCCCAGGGTGGCTCCTCTCCATCACTTGGCTGCTGCTTCTCCATCCCAGGCAAGATAAGACCCCTTTTCCAGGTGCAATGAGATGGAGGTGCTGGGCTTGGGGGGGGACACCAGGAGGAAGCCCAAAGCTGCACCTTCCCCTTCCTGAATGTTCAGGGGGAAGTGCCCACCATGGCCAGGCACCCAACTGGTGCTGCAGCCCTGGGTGGGGATGCAGCCTGGGGGCTCCAATGCTGCTCCCCCTCTTTGTATGCCTGGACCCAACATTCCTGCATGTGGAAGGGAGGGGGGGAAAGAAAAATCAGGGGGGCTTGAAATCCCTGCCAGGAGCTCCTGACCCCCACCCCTGGGGATCCCAAAACCCAGCCTGGAGCTCTTGACACCAACCCTGGGGCTCCCAGACCCCAAACCCTGGAGCACCCAGACCCCCAGAGGGAGTTCTTGACCCCAACCCTGGGGCTCCCAGACCCCCAGAGGGAGCTCTTGACCCCAACCCTGGGGCTCCCAGACCCCAAACCCTGGAGCACCCAGACCCCCAGAGGGAGTTCTTGACCCCAACCCTGGGTCTCCCAGACCCCAACCCTGGAGCTCCAAAAACCCAGCCTGGAATTCTTGACCCCAACCCTGGAGCTCCCAGACCCCAAACCCTGGAGCTCCCAGACCCCCAGAGGGAGTTCTTGACCCCAACCCTGGGGCTCCCAGACCCTAACCCTGGGGCTCCCAAAACCCAGCTTGGAACTCTTGATCCCAACCCTGGAGGTCCCAGACCCCAACCCTGGGGCTCCCAGACCCCCAGAGGGAGCTCAGCTCCCAACCCTGGAGGTCCCAAATCCCAGCCAGGAGCTCCCAGACCCCAACCCTGGAGGTCCCAAAACCCAGCCTGGAACTCTTGACCCCGACCCTGGAGGTCCCAGACCCCAACCCTGGAGCTCCCACCAAACCACACACTGAGCATCTGTGGACCCTCTGGCATGGTGTGTGCTCCCCCACAGACCCTCCCCTGGCCAGCAATGTGGCCTGAGCACCCCAGCCAGGGGATGCAGCACTGGGGACCGGGGTGGTGGGGAGATCCCCTGTCCCCCTCCCAGCTGGGAACCAGTAAGGCCTGCTCTTATCCCAGCTGGAGCAGCCGCTGCTGGGCACAAGGCCTTGGCACAAGGACAGGCTGTTGTCTGGGAGAAGAACCAGAACATCCCCAGCTGAGCCACCCCTCTGGCTCCAGGCTGGGAGAGGAGGGGAGGGGGGCACAAGCTGCTCTGTGCCCCTCAGGAGGGGACACACAGGGACAGTCACCAGGGGGTCCCTGGAATGGCAACACCAAGACCCACAGCTGGCTGTGCCAGACACCCAGGACCCTGAAAAGTCCTGGCAGGATGAGGCCCTGGACCCTTGGATGGGGATGCTGAGCTGGGGGTTATGAGGAGCACGGCTGCATCCTGCACACCAGCAAGGGGGATGTGCTGCCCAGGAAGGTGGCATAACCCCACTATGGGATGGGCACCCAGCACCCTCCCAACCCAACCCATGTCCCGTAGGGGCAAGAGGAGGGAGAGAAACCTCTGTGTGATGTAAAACAGCCAAGAACCTCCCTCCCACAACCCTCACTGAGCCCAGGAAATGCCACCCCACGTCCCCCCTTATGGAGTCACCACCACAATTTGGAGCTTTTAGCTTAAAAATTTACACCAGGGGCTCGAGGTACAAATATTTACAGCTTTTTACAGATGTACAAAACAGGGTCAAGTGTAAACCAAAGGTGCTGGAGGCACAGGGTCACCAGGGCCCAAAGGCATGGGGACAGACAGGACAGACCCCAGGTGCCTGCAGCGTGGCCCCCCCCACCCTCCCTCAAGCACGTGTGCGCTCCCCCTCGGGCATCACCTGCCCCTCACACCCCCAACCCCAAGGGTGCTGTGCTCTTGTGCACCCCATCATCCCTGGGGGGGGGTAAGGCTGGGACACCCCCAGGCTCCCTGAGCTGGGTGGAGGGACTCCACCCCCCCTCCACCCCTCCCAAACCAGCCACATTGGTGACAATCCCCTTCTCCAAGCCTTCACAGTGTGGTGGCCAGAGCAAGGAGGGGGGGGGTGTATTGGGGAGACCCCCATCCCTCCCACTGCAGGGACCCTGGAGCATGGCTGGGGGGGGGGGAGCCAGGCACACAACCCCCCCCCCTTCCTGCTCCAAGGCTGCTTTTGTTTCTATTTGGAGAGCAGAGATAAACCCAGAGCCTCCCCCTGCGCCCGCAGAGGTCACCCACTGAGCCAGAGATAAGATAATGGGCTCAAACGCTGCAAAAATAGGTCCCTGCCCTGACCCCTTCCCTGGAGGGGGGGCAGCTGAGGGTGTCCTGCAGCAGGAACCCCCCCAAGAACAGGTTTGGGCTGGGAGAATGGAGGCTGCAAGGGTTTGGGTCGGGCTCTGCTCCCACCCCAGGTGTCCCGTCCCCCCCCTCCATCATTCCCTGCCCACGCTGGCCAGCCCAAACCAGCATCCTGCATCCCTGGAGCGAGGTAACCCTGAGAGGGTAAAGAAGGGGGAATTTGGGGGCTGCTGGGCCCCAGCAGGTCCCTGGGGGTGGTGAGATGGGTCAGGATGGTGCTGTGGCTCGGCTGGAGGAGTTGGGTGCTGGAGGCTGGGAGGTCACAGCAGCCGGGCTGGGGGGGTGGATGGCAGTGCTGATGCTGTAGTCAGCTGGCTGTGAGAGAGACAGGGAGAGAGTCAGGGGGAGGGGTTTAGGGAGACCTTTAAGGTACCCCCTCACCCCAAAACCCCCTCCCTTCCCCATCCAGCTCTTACATGGCGTCGGAAGAGCCTCTGCAGAAGGCTTCTCTTGGGGGGCTCAGGCAGCTGCCTCCAGTCCAGGTCAGGTGAGCGAGTCCCACTGGGTCCAAACACGTTGAGGTCCTTGAAGCACTCGGTCTCAATCATCTGGGATGGGGTGGGGGGGGGATGAGAGTCAGGACATCAAGGGGACAGGCGTGGGGGCTGGACCACCCCCTTCTCTCCCATGGTGCTCCACACACACCCCTCCAAAACCCTCTCCCTCCCTGGTACCTCGTTCTGCCAGGGGATGGAGACGCTGCCAGTGGCAAACTTGGCATAGAAATGGTTGTCAGTTTGGTCCAGGTTGACCCCCTTCACCGTGGAGAACTGCTCAATGTCCAGCACATCCTTACAGTAAACTGCCCGGGGCTGCAGGAGCCAAGGAGACTCAGGAGGTGTGTGTGTGTGGGGGGGGAGGGGGATTAGGGGCTTCCCCCACCTCCCAGCCCCCCCCCCTTACATCTGGCACGAAGGAAGGTGTCATGATGCCAGCTTCCAGGCGCTTGAAGTTGATGGATTTGAAGAAGGGATGGCGCTTCACCTCATCTGCCCCATCAGCCCCACAGCCCAGCCGCTGCTTGGGATCCTTGGCCAGGAGCTGGGCAGGGAGGGATGGGTGGTCACAGGGTGGGGGTGTGTGGGTGTGGGAGGGGCAGGGATGGAACCAGCCCCAGCCCACCTCCCACCACCTAAAACCCCAGGGTCCCAGCTCACCATCTTGCAGATGTCCTGAGCATCCTTGCTGAACTTGTCTGAATAGGGCTCCTGGTCCTCTCGCACCCGCTGCTCCACCTCCTCCCTCTTCACCCTCTCCTTGCGAGCGCGGAAGGGCGACTGCCCCTCGATCATCTCGTACACCAGGCAGCCCAGGCCCCACCAGTCAGGGCTGAAGCTGTACCGCTCGTTGTTGATCACCTCTGGGGCTGTGAGGGAGCCCAAAAAAAAAAAAAAACCCATCAGCGGCCAGGGATGAGGTGGCACTGAGACCCTCACCCCCCCACCCCCAGCCCTGGGCCACCCAGCCCCCACGCTCACCCATGTAACCGACGGTGCCCACGCGGCCACGGATGGTCTCACCCTCAGGGATCTTGATAGCCAGCCCCAGGTCGGAGATCCTGATGTGGCCTGAGGCAGGGAGGGGGCTGAGGGCATCACCCCCCAGGGAAGGTGCCCTGCATGGAGAGCATCACCCCAGGGAAAGACCATCCCAATCCCCGCCTGCTGCCCTCAAAACACAGCCAGAGGCACCCCCCCACCACCACCTCCTCCACCCCAAGCAGCCACGCAGAGACCCCTCCCCAAAGCCACAAGGCAGAGCCAGATCCCCAGGAGCTCCCCTTCCTCACCATCATCATCCAGCAGGATGTTCTCTGGCTTCAGGTCCCTGCCAAGGACAGAGGGGCGGGGATGGCTCAGCACCGAGCGGGTGTCCCCCCCCACCCCCACCTCATACCTGCCCTGCCAGCCCCGTGCCCGTACCTCACTCACCGGTAGACGATGCCCTCCTGGTGCAGGTGCTGGAGCCCACAGCAGATCTCAGCTGCGTAGAAGACCACCCGCTCGTCCTCGAAGCCCGGGGTGCCCATGTTGTAGATGTGGAACTTGAGGTCGCCGCCGTTCATGATGGTCAGCACCAGGCACAGCGCGTCCTTCGTCTCGTAGGCGTACGCCAGGCTCACCTGTAATACCCACCCTGGATGTTCAGTGACAGCTCCAGGACCCCCCCCACCACCACCACAGCCCACCCAAGGAGAGCGTGACACCCACCACGAACCGGCTGTTGACCTTCTCCAGGATCTGCTTCTCGTTCAGGGCCATGGCTTCCCCTTTCCGCTTCTTGATCCGCTTCTTCTCCAGCTTCTTGCAGGCATACATCTTCCCCGTGGCCCGCACCTGGCAGGCACACACCTTGGAGGGGGGAGGAGGGAGGGGGGGGGGGAGCAGTGATGGGGTGAGCCCCCACCAGCCCATCATCACCCCCCCTCTTCCTCTCCCCATGGCTGTACCTCTCCAAAACCACCTTTGCCCAGGATCCGGTACTGCCGAAACGTGTCCTTGGTGATTGACTGCCTGAAACACACAGCCCTGGGCATGTCAGCCCTGCTTACCCCGCCCAGAATCCCCCTCCCCCCCAAGATTCCCCCCCCTCACTCACCTCTCCAGGTACTTCCACTGCAGGAACCGATCAAAATACATGCTGACCTGGTAATCAGCAAAGGGGTCCCCACTCAGGTACTCATGCAGGGGGCTGTGGGGTAGGGGGGAGAGGGGATGGTCAGCACTGCTCACATTACACCCCTCACCCCAAGAATGCCCAGCCCCAGCCCCCCCAGAATGCCCATCCCCAGGCCCCCCCCCCCAGAATGCCCATCCCCAGGCAGGGCTCTCACCGCAGGCAGCAGCTGAAGAGATCCTTGCAGGGGCTCTTCTGCAGGTCCTGCAGGCACCGGCTGGCGTGGGGCTGGCCAACCTCGGGCAGGAAATCTGGGGACTGTGGGGAAGAGCAGGAGATGCACACCCACACCCTGGGTGCATCGCTCCTGCATCCCACCCGTGATCCCGCCACACTGATGGGTGCCATCGGGATGCCCGGCGTGCAGGGATGCGGCTCTGCATCCAGTAAGGGACTTCCAGCCCCAGCCCCATCAACAGCCCCAGCCCCAGCCCCATCAACAGCCCCAGCCCCAGCCCCATCAACAGCCCCAGCCCCAGCCCCAGCCCCATCTCCATCTCCATTCCCAGCCCCAGCCCCATCTCCATTTCCATTCCCAGTCCCAGCCCCATCGGCCTGTGGAGGGGAACCCCCCCCCCCACCTCCAGGACTCACCTCCTGCTTGAGGAACCGGCAGATGATCTCCTCACCCATCTCCTTCCTCTTCTCATCTGGGGACAGCTCATAGTCTGCCTGGGATGCCCAGGGAGAGGACAGTGCTGCAGACGGTGGCATCAGGCACAGCTCTGCCCCTCTATCCCGCACCGAGCCCCCTCCCCATCCCAAAACAAGGTACATGCAGCCTGGCCACAGGCAGCTGCCTGCACCGGGGTGTCACAGTGGGTCTGGCAGCTCCCTTAGGGGATGGGGACAGGGGAAGGGGGGTGCCAGGCCCATTCACCAGCACCTGGTATCACCCAGCACCACGACAAACCTTTTGCCAGCAGCATTCTGAGCTCGCTGGGACAGAGCTCCCCATCTCCAGCATGACCAAGAGACCCACCCACAGCCCGCTGAGACTGGGGGGTCTCTGCCTCTGCTGCAGCCCCCCCACCTCCAGCACCGCTCCACAGCTGCTATGCAGAGCTGGCAGGGTGACACCCCACGGGGGTCCCCGAGCAGGGCTGGCAGGGTGGCACCCCACAGGGGTCCCCGAGCAGGGTGGTACCCTGGGGGTCCCCGAGCAGGGCTGGCAGGGTGGCACCCCACGGGGGTCCCCGAGCAGGGTGGTACCCCACGGGGGTCCCCGAGCAGGGTGGTACCCTGGGGGTCCCCGAGCAGGGCCGGCAGGGCAACACCCCACGGGGGTCCCTGAGCAGGGCTGGCAGGGTGGTACCCTGGGGGTCCCCGAGCAGGGCTGGCAGGGGGGCACCCCACAGGGGTCCCCGAGCAGGGCTGGCAGGGGGGCACCCTGGGGGTCCCTCACCACAGCGTCCAGGAAGCGGATGCAGCGCTGGAGCTCCGGCCTCGTCTCACAGAACTGCCGGAAGAGCAGCCGGCCGATGGGCTGCTTCTGGCACAGGCTGCTGTAGTCCTGCTCTGCAAGGGAAGGTGGGATGTGCCACACACACCCTGCCAAGCTGGGGGCCCTGTGAGCCGGTTCTGCCGGTTCCCAGTGCCGGTTTCCCAGTGCCCTTCCTGGCTCACCCAGGCCCTTGCGCAGCTCATCGCACTGGCTGATGTGTGGGAACCGCAGGATCTCCCTCCACTTCTTGCTCCTGCCTTTCCTCTTGCCACCACCTCCTGCAGCCGGGGAGGGAGAGAGGAGAGGTGAGGTGAGGTGAGGATGGGCACCCCTGCCCCAGCCAGGGTGGGGGAACGGGATGGCAGAGCCCCAGTCATGCAGAGTCGCCCAGTTTGGGGTTTCCCCCCATCCCCAAAAACCACAGCCCACATTCCAACAGCATCAGGGCTTTGGGCAACTCGCTCCCACAGCTCTGGAGAGGGCTGTGACCCCTGTGGGGGAACCCCTGCCCCAACAGCCACAGGGATCCCCATCAGACCAGAGCTCCTAGGGCAGGAGCAGGATCCCCCTTGGCAGCACCCAGCGCTGGAGCAGGCTGAGAGCTCGGTGGGCTCAGGCTTCCTCCCCAAACAATGCACCAGGCTTGGTGCCACTTCCCTTAAACATCTGCTTTCCTGACCTCCCCACCGAGCGAGGATGGGGGTCTCCAGGGGTATGGAGAGGGGGGGGGGGGGGGGGGGGGGCAGAAGGGATGTATCCCACAGCAGATGGATGCTCGGTGTGTGAAGTCATCCCTGCAGGGACCTGACACCAGCGTGGCTCCAGCCAGCATCGCCCTGCCGCCAAGCCCGGTGACGTGGAGGCCAGCCCGGGGGGACGCTGCGGTGCTGGGCTCCGGAGAGGCCGGTGTTTGGCCGGGCAGAGCTTCCTGCTGTCATCAGCTCGCTTCCTCCAGCAGGAACAGCCTCACGCCAGCCTCGGCACCGGGAGGGCGTGGGTCCCCAGGCACCATGGGGCTCATCACAGGGAACGTGCTCCTGAGGAAGAGGAGCACCTGCTCCCTTCGCCCCACAGTGCCTGGGTTGGGCCTCCCTAGGCAAAGGGGGAGATACCCAGGCAAGGACTCTCCTTGCACCCCCTTGTAGCCCCCCAGCCTCACAGGGATGCTCAGAGGCTGTGGCTTCTCGTGCTCTGTGGCAGGCTCACCATGCAATTCCCACCTCTCCCCCAGGCTCTGCAGGGACCAGCCCCTGGCACCCTGCTCACCACCTGCATCCCAACACATCTCCCATGGGGATGCCATCTCAGCTGGGCTCTGCTGAAGCTTGCTGCAAGCTGGGCAGGACCACTCCAGCCTACATCCCATCTCGCCCTTCCAGAGCCTCCCCCAAGGCACTGCTTTCTCCTTGTCTTCCTAGGATGGAGCTGGATCCCAGCTGAGCTGTGCTAAAGGCTGGCAGCCCACCCTGGCCTGCCACAGGGCTGCAGGTAGGGTAGTGGGCTCGGGCACAGCCCCCCAACCCCACCAGCATGGAGCCCTTGGTGCTGGGCAGCGGAGCATGGACAGGGATGTCCTGGAAGCACCCAGCCCTTCTCCTGCAGCATCCATCGTGACAGAGGACAGGCTGGGAGCGGCGGGCAGCTCTGCCAGGGCATCCCACCTTCTTCCCTCTGGCACCAAGAGAGAACCAGTGTCCTGGGGATGCAGCAGGGAAGGTACAGCCCCCCTGAAAGGGAACCCACACTGGGGACCCCCCCAACAAGGATGCTGAGCCCAGGTACCAAACAGCATGGTGCCTGTGGGCAAAGCCCCGTGGCAGGCAGGAGTGTGACCCCCCCAGGCCCCCCAGCACCAGCTGGTGTGCAGTGGGATGGCACTGCTGCCCAGCTGGGTGTGGGTCCAGCTGCCCCTGCCCCCCCCCGCCAGCCATAAAGCCTTACTCACCGCCTGTTATCACGCTCCTGGGTTTTTATCCTGGGCACTTCCGTGGGTGGATGAGGTTGCCTGGCTCCCTGAGCTCCAGGAGCCCATGGGGGCAACCAGCTCTCCCTTGGAAGCTCCAGCTTCCCAGACCCCCAAACCCAAAGCCTGGGTCATGTATGGGACCACCGCTGCCAGCACCCCCAAAAGCACTGGGGGCACAGGCTGAGCCCACCCCCCGCCCGCCCCAAAGACAGATTTGGCCAAACACAACTCCAGCTGCTCTGGGGTGCCGGGGTGGGACCTCGCCGAGCCCCCTGCACGAGGCTGGGCCGCGACCCCCAAGCTTGGGGGACCCCCTAGCCATGGCTGGCGGGGTCTCAGCTCCCTGCTGAGGTGGCTCCAGTGTTCCCCACGAGGAGGGAAACAGCCACCCAGCCAGAACCCTGCCCTCATCCCGCTCTGCTTCCCGGCTTCCGGCGCACACCGACATTAACCCGTTTGGCACCCGTGACACCAGACCTCCCCCCACCACGCTCCAGAGGCCATAAAATCCCCCTTCCCTCCAGCTCCAGCTCACACTGGATGGTGGCCACGCTGTCCCAGAGCAGGACCCAGCACCAGTGCAAAAGGTTCACCCGCTCCCAACACCAAACCTCTCCCTTCCCAGCCAAGGCACCGGCACCTCTCCAACCCCCACACAGCCTCCCTGGAGCTGCTGGAAGGGAACCACCATGGGGGAAGGATCCCTTTAGGAGACAGGCTTTCCCAAAAACCTCAGGGGTCACCGCTGCACCACCCTGGCTCCCCGCTTGAGCCGGTGCCTCTCGGTTGGCGTGTCCGGTTGCAAAGGTTTAGTGACGAGGGCGATGAGGTGTCCCAAAGGAAACCAAAAGCAAAACAAAGGCGCCTGCGCTGCCCCAGGACACCCATAACCAGAGCTCAGCTGCTGCTGGGGTGCTGACACCCACAGCCATTCACCCACCCCCCCCACACCTCACCCCAGGCCTCACCCCAGGCACTTGGGGTGGTGGCTGGGGCTGTGGTTTCACCTCCTGGCAGCGCCAGGCCTGCACCCAGCTGTCCTGGAACTGGGAAAGTTTTGCTTGGGAGAGCCCCCGCCCCCCCCATTTCCATGCCAGACGTGCCCCTGCCTGCACAGGCGGGCGGACAGACAGAGCTGCTCTGGGCTGACCCGCACCCTGACCCACCCTGGGGTGGCTGGGTGGAGGTGCTGCTTGGGGAAAACACACCTCAATGGCTGTTTTAACCCTCTGCCCCACGTCCCCAGGCCTGTGGGGTGGGTGGGACAGACAGCGTCTGTCTGTCTGTCCCAAGGCGCTGGGTAGAGCCAGCGGTCCCCCTCCCAGGGACTCCGACCACCACAAGCCCACCCAGCCACCCCCCCCACCACAAGAAGGGTGCCCAGGGAGGGGTGATGGAGCCGTCGCAGGGGTTGGGGGGGGGGGGGTGGGGGAACCAGGGATGCAGCGTGGGAAAAGGGGGGGGAGAGACCAGGAACCGGGGTGGGGGGGGGGAGGGAGGGGGGGTACCTTCGCGGGCCTTCAGCAGGACGGTGTTGGCCACGATGTTCTCCAGCTCCATGGTGCGGGGCGGGGGGGCGGGCAGGGGGCGGCGGAGCAGCCCCGCCGCCCGCACACCATGCCCGGTGCGGTGCTGCCCCGGCCCGGCGGCGCGGGGCGGTCCGGGAGCCTCCCGCCCGCAACCGGCCGCCTCCGGGGGGAGGGAAGAGGCAGGGGAGGGGGTGGGGGGGGGAGGCGGGGGAGGAGGAGGAGGAGGAGGAGGGAGGGAGGGGGGGGGAGGAAGGGGTGTGCGTCACTGCCGTGACGTCACGGGGCCGCCCCCTGGCGTCACGGGATTATGTAAGGGGCAGCGCCGCGCCCCGCCGCGGGGGGAGCGAACACCCCCCCCCCCCCCCCCCCCAACCCCCCCCCCCATCCCGGGGCTTGCTGGTTGGGGGGGGCGTGGGGGATGCACCGCCTCCTTTACCCCCCTCCCGCCCCACCATGGGGGTGAGGGCACTGATACCCCACCGCCCCCCATCAGTCTTCCTCCTCCTCCTCTTCCTCCCCAGCACCCCACAGACACAAGCTCCCAGACCCACAGGGTGGGGAGCTCCATTCCCCCCCCCCCCCCCAGCAGCGGGCTGCATCACATCAGCCTTCCTCCACCTCCTCCTCCTCTTCCTCCCTAGCACTCCAGACACAAGCCCCCAGACCCACAGGGCTGAGCCTGGGGGACCAGACACACCCCCCCCCCCCCCCCCCCCCAAAGCCTGCAGCCACCACGGGCACAGCTGCCCCTTACCCCCCCTGACTCCCCAAGCCCACACAGCACCAAATCCCCTCCCACAGAGATTTCCCAGCTGCAGGACCTCCCCCTCTCCCCTCCTGCCCCCTCCCCCCCCACTGTTGTCACAGCAAGGAACCCCATTTCCTTGTTTACACCTCCAACCCCCCCCCCAACTCCCCCTCCCCCACAGCTCCCCCACACCCCTCCCTGGGGGGTAACACATTTTTCTCCCCAAAAGGGAGCAGCCCCCACCACGGGGTGCAGGGAAATGCCTTTTGGGGGGGGGGAGTGGAAGGGCTGGAGGGGGGGGTAGGGGGTACCCCTACCTGTTTGCTTTCCAGGAAGGCTGCAGCCAGACCTGTTGGTGCTCAGTGAGCAGGGCTGGGCTCATCCTGCAAAGACACCAGCTACTTTTAGAGGAGAAAACTCACTCATGGGGATCCCCCCTTTCTTTGCCCACGCACCCCCCACAGCCCCCCCTCTTCCCTCCTTCCTCAGCACAGGCGTTTGGCAGGGAAGCTTCCCAGGGAGGTCCCTCTCCGCTGGCTGCCAAGGTTCCCTCTTTTCCCTCTCTTCCCTGCGTGCAGGAGGCTCCCACAGCCTTGGCAGCAGCCCAAAGCCAACCCAACCGCTGCCACTGCCACCCTCACCCAGCTCCCCGAGTGGGGCTGGGACAAGTTTTGACGTGGAGGATTCTCCTACCTGCTGCAGCCCTGCTGGCTCCTCCAAAGCACCGGGGTGAGGGGATGCTGACCATGCTGCTGGATGCCCCAGGAGCCACCAGATGCCCCTGGATACTGCTGGATGCCCCAAGAGCCACCAGATTCTCCAGGATGTTGCTGGATGCCCCAGGATGCTGTTGGATGCTCCATGATGCTGCTGGATGCCCCAGGATGCCCCAAGAGCCACCAGATACCCCAGGATGTTGCTGGATGCCCCTGGATGCTGTCGGATGCTGCTGGATACTGCTGGATGCCCCAAGAGCCACCAAATGCCCCTGGATACTGCTGGATACCCCAGGATGCCCCAAGAGCCACCAGATGCCCCAGGAGCCACCAGATGCCCCTGGATGCTGTTGGATGCCCCAGGATGCCCCAAGAGCCACCAGATGCCCCAGGATGCTGTTGGATGCCCCAGGATGCTGCCAGTGCTGGGCCAGCCCCACTGCAGCAGCTCTTCACCAACAATGGGATCAGCTGCTGGGGAGCAGCCCCAGCCAAGGGGAGCCAGCCCTTCTTAGGGTGAGGAGGCACCCTCCCCTCCTGCTCCCCATCCCAGCAGGAGGGATGTCACCGCATCCTAAAGCTTTTCTCAGGAGCCAGCCTCCCCCACAGCAGCACCCAGGGTCTCATTTCCCACCCCTGCACAGCACCCAGCAGGGATGGGAACTGGCACAAGGGTGGTTATCCCAAGAGAAGGGGAGAGCACCAGGTCCTGGAACACAGGTAAAGCCACCGACTGTTGAGATGAAGGATTTATTTACACATCAAAGGAAAACTCTTGTCCAGAGTCATGTGAGGAGGGGGGAAAAAAAATAAATCAAAGAAACCCAAAGGACCAAGCAATTTGCCTCCTGAACACAAATGTTCCTGCTCCCCAGAGTGCCTGGCCACCTTGGAGAACAGGCAAACCCCTTCTCTCCTCCATGGAGAAACCCAAGGCATGATGTCTTTGAGTCACAGAGGAGGGGGCGTGGGGGGAACCCCCCCAAAAACCAACCCAAAACCCAACCCAACCCAAAATCCTGCCTGTCCAGAGATGCACACCTGCAACCAGGCAGGTCACAGAGCAGCCCTCAGGCTGTGGGGAGGAAAGGTCCAAGGGGTAGCAGGCCTAGAACTCATCCAGGGTGTCTGCCCGCGGGACGGAGAGGCCCCGCTCCCGCAGCACCTGCACCTTCAGCTTCTCCGACTCCTGCTTGGCCTGCTGCTCCACCCGCTGCTCCTCCAGGATCTCCTCGATGGAGACCTGCTGCAGGGGAGTGTCACTCTCCTTCTCCAGGTCCTGGGAGAGGAAACAGCCAGTTTAGCATCACAAAGCTGGGGTAGTTCTGGTGTGTGTGTCTCCCCCGCCCCACCTCCCTTCCCCAACTCCCTCTGCCTGAGCTTTGGGGATGTCCAAGCGCTTCCCAACCAGCTCCAAAGCTCCTGGGGAGAGCAGGTATTGCTGTGCCAGCTCTTGCTCAAAGCTGTTGGAGTGGGACAGCCTCCAAAGCAAGCAGTATTGCCATAGCAAGGTCTGCTGCCCAAGCCCCACGCTGCCCAGCTTGGAGGCAACCCAGGGGTTTGGCCCCATCCACGCTGGGGTCCTCCCAGGGTTACAATCACAGGTTTGGCTGTACAGGCTTCCCCACACCAGCTCTTTGTCCCAGAGCCACAGCTCCAGGATGGCACCTCCATCCCCCCTCCTCCTTCCATGGATACACAGTGGGGGGGTGGGCATTTTTGTGATGCTTCATCCTGACCCAGCCCCAGGATGGGACTCAAGCTTTACCCCACCCCCCTGCAATGGGACAGCAGCTGGACATCGCAGCAAACAGACAGCTCAGCGGTGCTGCTTGGGGTTAGAGCACCACAGACACCCCCAGCTCAGCCCACAGTGGAGCTGACACCCCGGGCAGTGAGCAGGAGGAGCTGTTACTCACTATTTCCCCGAGCAGAACGACGTTCTCCCCTCTCACAACAAAGATGCCTCGAGGGATGTCCCCATATTTCTTGCCCACGTGGATGCGCTCCACGGTCTGGTGCAACACCAGGTTGGCTGCAGCCACCAAGGGAGAGGAGAGAGAGAGAGAGAGAAAGAAAACAACCTGTGTGCTGCTGGGGTTTCAAGCTATCAAAAGCATCTCGTCCCAGCAAGGTGGGTACCACATCACCAAAGGCTCCCTGGCTGCAGCGATGGATGGGGCAGCTCCTGCATCCTGGGGCAGCATCTGCCCTCCAGCTCCCCCAGCCTGCGTGGGCAGGGAGGACAGGCACTGGGCTGGGCAGGGAGGACAGGCACTCCTCCTCCTTCTCCTCCTCCTCGCTAGCCCCCCCCCCCCGCGTGCCGCCCAGCACCAGACTGGGTCCAAAGCCCAGCCTAATCCTTCACAGCCCCCTCCCCTCCCCTCCCCCCCGAGGTGGGGGACGTACCGAACTGGTCGATGCTGCGCAGGTACCCGATGAGTGTCCGTCTGTCCCGCAGCAGGACCAGGTGCTTCTCTGCAGGG
Source organism: Rallus limicola (assembly GCA_022605955.1). NCBI lineage: Eukaryota > Metazoa > Chordata > Aves > Gruiformes > Rallidae > Rallus > Rallus limicola. The sequence continues at coordinate 3,485,677 of JAKCOZ010000044.1, forward strand.
AGAGAAAGAGGAGGGAGGGAGGGAGGGATCAACCAGGAATACGCGTGGGGATTCACGACCCCCACCCCAATTACAGCCTGGGGGGGGGGGAGGGGGGGAAGGGGGGGGTCAGCCACAAACACGCGTGGGGATCCACACCCCCAATTACAGCGCGGGGAAAGCAGGGAGGGTGCGGTTCCCAGCCCAAACAGCGCGAAGAGGGGGTGTGTGTGTGCAGGGGGGGAAGGATGCCTCCGGTGGGGCTCACGCAGGACCGGTACCCACGGGGGTGGGGGGGGGTGGGGGGGTGGCTCAACCGCCCTACGGGGAGCAGCACCCACAGAGAACGGGAGGTCCAACGGGGAAGGGGGACAGGACCTCGAGGAATAGAGGCATCCAACCCCCCCCGCTCCCCACCGGGTCAGAGCCCCCGGGGACCAGCCACCCCCCGGGGGATGGGGGGGGGGGAAGGGGAAGGGGGGAGTCCCAGCCGCCCGCTGCGGGCAGGGCCCGGCGCACTCACTGTCGATGTCCTGGATGAGGCTAGCCGTGCCGGGCATGTAGTTCATGGTGCCGCCGCGCCGCCCCCAGCGGAACCGCCGCCATGCGCCGGAGCCGCCGCCGCCCCGGAACCGCTCAGCCGCCGGGCGGGGCCCGCTATGAGGAAGGGGGGGCGTTGCCCTTTTAAGCTGTACCGCCCGTGCGCGCAGGGCAGCCTCTGATTGGTCAGCGCCGGTCCAGCCCGGCTGCCGATTGGTCGCAGAGCGGGGCGGTGGCCATTGGCGGCGGGGCGGGGCGGGGCGGCGGCCATGGAACCCCGCGCTCGCGCCGCTGAGCTGGGCCCGTTGTGGCCTCCTGGGTCCCCCCGCCCGCCGCCGGCAGCGGCCGCCGCGCAGGTAACGGGGAAGGTGGCGGGGAGAGGAAAGCGGTCGCCCCGATCCCGATCCCGACCCACTCATCCCCCGGAGCGACCTGAGCCGGGGCAGCCAGCGGCCCTCCATCCGCTCGGCCTGCGGCGGGGCCCCGGGGTGCTTCGCCGGGGGCTGGGGGGGAGGGATGCTGCGGGCTGCCCGCCGCCGGGGTCCATCCCGGGCTGGGAAAGGCAGGCGGCGGCTCTGCGCAACCCCCCCGGTAAGGAGAGGCCGAGGTTCGCACCTCCCGGCACCATTGGGACGGTTCCGCCTCCATCCCCGGGGCGCGGCAGCAGCGGGAGGCCCGAGCTGGGATTGGGGGGGAAAGGGAAGGGGTGCGGGTGGGGGTGGGGGTCTGCGCAGCCCCCGAGGGAAGCGGCCGGAGGAGCTTTCACCTCCTCTCGTGTCGTGACGTGTCGCCGGTCTCATCGAGCCTGGCTCCCTACGGAGCTGTCTGCGTGAGACATCCCCCCCTCCCCCCCAACACCCCCCATCCCCGCCACCCCGGGGGTCCGGGCATCGGATAAAGCCATAAAACCGGCCGAAGGAGGCTGAGTTTTACCTCCCTTATCCAGGTCAAGGTGATGTTTCTAGGACGTGGTATCCTAACGGGGAGACCAGCGGGGAGATGCTGCCCTCCTGCGTGGGCTTCCTGCCCAGGGCACCGGGGACACAGCTGGGCATCCCCATCCCCAGCCTGCACCATCCCTTCACCCACCGCTTCTCGGAGCGTGGGGCTCGAGGGCCCGATCCCAGCCACGTCCCCCTCTTTCCAGGCACAGCAGGCTGGAGATGAGCCATGGTGCTGCACGGAGCAATAAGATCTCTCCTCCCTAAACAGCTTCCAGGCCAAGAAACACTCTGCTGAAGGCTCCAGGGTGTCTCACCCATGAGCTCCCAGTGCTTAATTGTCCCCTCTGGGCTCAGACTGATGCTCAGGCTGGACTGGGATAAGTTCTTGCAGACCTTTGGGATGACAGGGTCTCAAACCCTGCTGCTCCTGCTCCCCTCCCTGCTGTTCATAGGCTCCCCTGGGCTGGTTTGTCACCCAGCAGCTGGGGGATGTGGGGATGTGGCTCAGGATTCGGAGAGCTGCTTGCTGTGTGGGGGCCCTGTGTGCCTGTTCCTGAGCAAAGCCAAGCTAGGCTTGGCAAAGCTAGGCTTGGCAGAGCCCTGTTTCCCACCCTCCTGACAAATTTACCCCCTGTAACACCCCAGACGCTGCCTGTCTTCCCAAGCCAGGGCAGAAGCATGAGGCAGACAGGCACTTGGTGCCCAGAAAGCCACATTGGAGCAGGAGAGGCTAAAACAGGCCCAGGGCTGGAGCAGCTCCCCTCTGGAGAGAGGCTGAGGGAGCTGGGCTGGCTCAGCCTGGAGAAGAGAAGGCTGTGGGGGGACCTCATTGCAGCCTGCCAGTCCCTGAAGGGAGCAGAGGAACAGGAGGGGAATCAGCTTGTTCAAGGGCAGAGCCTGGCAGGACAAGGGGGCTGGAGTGAAGCTGGAGGAGGGAAGGGGGAGAGGAGACATTGGGGGGAAGTTCTGTGCAGAGAGAGTGGGGAGGGGCTGGAAGGGGCTGCCCAGAGAGGGGGTGGGTGCCCCGTCCCTGGGGGTGTCCAAGGCCAGGTTGGCTGGGGTCAACCTTGTGTAGCTCCAGGCCTGGAGGTTGGTGTCCCTGCCTGTGGCAGGGGGTTGGAGCTCTGTGACCCTCGGGGTCCCTCCCAACCCAGCCCATTCCACGATTCTATGATTAGCCTGGGATGAAGGAACCCCATAACCCCAGTCCCCATTCCCCAGCCCGCTGCTGGGCCAGACTGAAGCCCTGAGCTCTGTGCCCAAGCCCCATCCACCCCATCCCCTTCCCTCTGCTCTTCCCTCCCCAGGCAATGGATTCTCCCTACGCCAACGGAGCCTACAGCCCGCCGTACCCTCCGGTTCCCAGCGCTGCCCCACACTACACTGGGCTCCCACAAACCCGGGGGTACTACTGCTCTGGGCCCCCCCAGACCCCTTACCCTGCAGAGTCCACCAGCATGTACCGGTCCTCGTCGCCTGTTCCCCCCTGGAGCTACACCCCGCCGGACTGTCCCACCGAAGGCTCCTCGCTCAGGAGGCAGCAGGTTCCTGGCTATTCCCCACCACAGGTAAGGGGCTGAGCATGGGCCAGGGTGGTTTCCAGCCCTGGTACTGGTGTGGCTGCTGGGCTGGTGCTTCCCAGGCCACCTGGAGTTGTTTTATGGGGATGCAGTGGAAGGGAAGCCTGCAAAGCTCCTTCTGATGGACCCACCAGGTCCTGGGGGCTGTTGTGGCATGGGCCAGCTTGCCCTGCCTGGCTTTATCCATATAAAAAGGGGTGGTCATCCCGTTTTTTGGACTCCAGCTGGTGGTTAGGGAAGCAGGAAGCGAGGCTGATGCTCCCAGGGCTGCCTGGAGGGAGCGGTGCTGAGAGTAACATCTGTCCCTTCTCTTCCTACAGACCCCAGCGATGCCCATCCCACCTTATCCATACGGAGACAACCCAGGGGTCACACCCCAGGGACCACCGCCCCAGCCCAGGCTCCCAGAGGATACCTGGGCTCCCCCCACCATCTATGGGGTGCAGCCACGCTACGCCTGGCCCGCTGCTCCGGCGCACGGGACCCCCTTTGCCTCTGATTCACACCCATCCTGGGCTGGCAGCGGGGCTCCTTCCCACGCCCCTACCTGGGACTCAAAGGTACAGCTGATGTTCTCCATCCCCAGCCCATTGTGGGGGGGTCCTGGCTGTGGCTGGATTCCCCCTGGATTCCTCAGCTTTCCTTAAAACCCCTTTCTGTGAGTGTGGTCGGGGTGTAGTGCCAGCTGTGTCTGTTTACCCCCAGAAGACCCAAATCCATGGCTGTAATTCCAGAAAGGTGCCAGGCATCTTGGGGCAGGTCTTGAAGTGAGTCAGACCTCGTCCCTCTTGCCCAGCTCTTCTCTCAAAGCACCAAAGGCTGTTGGAAATCCTCTGCAGGCTCTAGCATCCCTCTACCAGGGCTTGGTTTGGGTAGGAGCATCCTCTCCTGAGGATTGCTTTAAGGCCACAAACACACCCCCTCTCCCCCTAAAAAAAAAGAGAATCTAAGGAAATGATGTGTTTGGTGGGGTCAGTTCATCTCAGCTTCCTCTGGGTTTGCCTGGGGGCTGGATGATTCTCCTGAGGGGTTTTGGTCCCCAGGCAGCGGTGCTGGTGTGTGCCCCTTGCTCCTGGGGTGCGTGGATTCAGGGATGGGGGTGCTTTTAGTTGGGAACAGTTCAGAAAGGGGCTGCCTGCAGAGAAGTATCCTCTCTGGTACCTCTGACAGCACTGTGCTGCTGTCTCATTAGCATCACCCTGTTTGAGGGGCTCCCAGTTTCCTTCCAGGCTGGGAATCTGCTCCTTAATGGCCAGGGACTGGATCCTGGATCCCTGTTTGGGACTTCTCATGGAATCCAGGCTGCCTGGCAGGACACAGGGTGCCAGCCCACGGGGACAGGATGCGTTGTGGTGTCACGGCGTGTGGCAGTCTAGCAAACACTGCCTGGTTTCCCTTGGTAAACATCACATCTAACCCAGTCTGCCCTGTCCTCCCACCGCAGCATCCCCCTGCCCACCCTCCCAAGTGCAGGATCAGAGCCCAAACCCCCCTCCCACCCCGTTTCCATCAGCAGGAACCCACTTAACACCCTTCCTCTTCCTCCCTCTGACCGTAGGACATCATCACTTACGACAGACCCGAGCCAAGCACCAACCACCACCACCACCACGACTACTATCCTGATGCTGATCACCAGCCCTCAGGGACACCAAGGAGCGAGCCCAGGCCCTCAGCTCCCCTCAGCACCAAGCCTCAGCCCCCCAAGGTGCAGTACAGCGCCCAGCCCCAGCTCTACACCACCGCCTCTCGCAAGCTTTTGGCTGGCAACAGGGAAGCCGGTGGTTTTAAACCCAGCCACCAGCTTTCAACACCTTCCTCAGCCATCCAGCCAGAGATTCAGAGAATCCTCCACGTCATGGGGGAGGCTGGACAGCTGGAGGAAGAGGTGGATGAATTTGTAGGGAAAAAGACAGATAAATCCTACCGGCTTCTGGAGGAGATGCTGACCAAGCTGCTGTTGGAACTGGATTCCATCGAGACTGGGGGGCAGGACGCTGTTCGACAGGCCAGGAAAGAGTCTGTCCACAGAATTCAGGCCATACTGGAAAAACTGGAAAGAAAGGGATTGTGAAAGCTCATCCATTCCCCCCCCCCCCGCCCCCCAAACCACCACCCCCAACCCTGCAACACACAGCTTGTTGTTGAGGTTTCAAAGGGTTTCAGCTCTGTTCATCTCAGTTCTAAGGCGTGCTGTGGACAGTGGGGTAGCAAGAAGCCCCAAGTCCCCCCCCAAAAACCCAACCAAAAAAGCCAAAAGAAAGGGGAACAACCCCCCCCTCCCACCCCCCCCCCCAAACACACCAACCAACCCAGAAACCCAGCCCCACAGGTAACCTGGTGTCGGATGGATGGAGAGGGGCCTGAAAAGGGAGAACTGAATCGTTGGGTTGTTCCAGCCCCACCTGAGGTACTTGTGGAGGTCTTGGGGAAGAGGGAGGATGCATCCTCTTCATCAGCAGGAAGGAAATCGCTGTACAAAGCTCCCCAAACCGGGTCTGATCTGGAGGTGGCTCTGGACGTGGTCACTGCAATGTGTGGCCACCAGCTGAGACTTCAGGCTTGTCAGTCACCACCACACACATCTTCAGCTTCCTCACCAGACCCACCCATGTGCCCTCCTGGGGTTCTGGTGTGCCCGAGGAGTGACATGGCAGATGTCACATCGTGCTGTGATGCTAAAAGCCCATCCCTGGTGGCACCAGGGAACCCAGCCTGGAGACATCAATCCTGCCCCTGGAACAGGCCAGGATACAGGAGGAAGGATGCTTGGAAACGCTTCCCAGGTCACTTGGGTTAAAAAAAAAAAACAACCCAAATCTTAATTGTAATTAAGATTAATTACAATTACATCCTAATTGTAATGTCCTTCTGCACCAAGCTTTGTGTCCCTTGGGGCTGTGCTGGTGACACCGGGTGGTGTGGAGGGAGGGGACCAGGGGTTCACCGCCCGGTTACACCACCCCCAGCCAGTCATTGCTGTGCGTGGTGAGGTAATAAACCCTGATGACTTTTAAGTGTTGCTTTTGTAATTAAGAGGTCTCAAAGTCTCTGGGCTTCAAGAAGAAGCCTTGTGGCTCAGAGCTGCCTGACACCCAGCATGCCCATGGAGAATCCCAGCCTGGTTTGGGTTGGGAGGGACCCCAAGGATCACAGAGCTCCAACCCCCTGCCACAGGCAGGGACACCAACCTCCAGGCCTGGAGCTACACAAGGTTGCCCAGGGCCCCAGCCAACCCCCAGACACAGGGCATAAAGTCAGGGTTAAAGATGGGTGCAGCTGGGTCCCACCTCGCAGCCTTGTTTGGGGGTGCTGGGGTGCAGTGACCCCTGTTGTGTCCCAGGAGCCTTCAGCTGTGGCTATAGGGTGTTGGGGGGGGATGTGTTTTGGAAGGGGTCTGGGCATACCTTGAGGCTCTGTGTGCTGACAAGCACCCAGCAGGTCCCACGTGTGTGGAGCTTGCCCTTCGTGGCTCCGTGGATGTGTCCGTGGTGGCACGTGGTGCTCAGCCTGCTGCCACAACCCTGCCTGATGGAGCCAGGAAACACCTGGATATCCCAGGATGGGTTTGCTTGGCTGGGTTTTATTCCTCCTCTTGCTGGGCAGAGAACAGCCAGGCTGAGCTCTCCATCCTGAGCTCTGAGGTGCCAGGCTGGGTGGCTCTATGGGGATGGACACAGCAGATCCCAGTGAGCACGCTGTGCTGGGTGCAGAAAGCCATGGCTCAGCCCCAGTGAATGGCACCTTTCTTTCCTGGACAAAGGCAGCAGTGTCAGCAGGATCTCCAGGAATTCATCTTTTGTTTAGGGATGATTCCCACACCCCCCAGCCTTGTTAAGCCCCAGAGCAGCAGGGTGGTGTCTCTCCCCCTTTTTGTTTTATCTGATGGTTCAGAGTCTGGTTAAACACTGCCCCTAATGTCCTGAGATGTTCCCCAAGAGCCTCCCATGGCTTCACCCAACTCCCTTGCTCTGCTAAGAACTTCTTTTAGGTTTTTTTGAAAGGGAATCTGGGTGCTAAAAACCATCAAAACCCCCCAAGAAACTCGTGGGGAGGGAGAAGGAAGCTCAGTCCTTGTGCTGCAGATTTGCCAGCTGACTCAATTCCAGACCCTTGGAGTCCTGTTCTTTGGATCCCTCAGCATTCCCCACGAGGTCTGTCTGCAGAAGGTGATGGAAATGTAGAAGAGGGATGTGAGGTACCCAAAGAGACCCCAGAGCTTTGCTCCCTGGCTCAGCACCAGATCCAGGCTGTGGTCTCGTGGTGGTTGTGCTCCTGAGGGAATTACCAAAGAGCTCGTTTCTTCTTCTCTTACCCCATTTGTTCTCTGCATCAGCAGAGACAGTGAAATCCTTCACCTCATCAATCACTGCCTATCGACCCATCCAGCACGGCCTGGGGTGCAGGCAGCCCCCCCCCATCACCCTCCCAACAGCCCAGGTTTGCCAAAACAGCCCCTCTAGAAGCTTTACCCCTGGCACAGGGAGCAGGGACAGAACAGCCACCAGCCCTAGGACAGGGCTGCTCCCAGCCACGGACTGACCATCCTGCTGTCCCTCAGGTAAGGTGACAGCAGAGAGGGGATGGATGCATCAGCCCCGCTGCTTGTCTGAGGGCGTGGTGGTGCCAGAGGTGCCACAGCAAAGTCACTGCTCACAGGTACATGAAAAGGAGCAGCCACCAGCCAGCTCCAGTGCCTCTGGGACCCCCAGCACCAGCTGGAACTCTATTTCTGGGTTTGTTTCAGCAGCCAGAGCCACACTGGGAAGAAAACTGATTGTCTATTGCATCCCAGTTACTCCAGTACTCATTTCCATCCCCTGCCAGTCACCAGGGATGAGAGGTAAGTAGGTTCTGGGAGCAATCCTGCTACCTGCAATGCAGCTGGTGAGGAGAGAGGAGAGCAGCCTGCGCTCAGCTGCTGTGTCACCAGTGCTCTGTGGACTGGGACAAAGGTTTCCTGCTGCAGAGGCAGCAGGAGTGACACCTTTATCTGTCCCTGAGAAAGGCTGAAAGCACCTACGTGGCACTGGAGCCAGGGAAGATCAGGGAGGGAGGAGGAGGAGGAGGAGAAGGAGGAGGAGGAAGAAGAGGGGTGGGCTGGGCTGCTGCTTGGGCACTGAGCCTATCAAGGTGATGTGTTCCCTTGCCATTAACTCTTCCAGAGGTTTATTCCCTGCGTGTGGGAAGGGCCTGGCAGAAGGATTTGAGAGCCTCTGAAGTTAAAAGCATGTGAAGGAGGCTGGAACGACCTGGTGCCGTGCAGCAGGGCTGGTTACTGGGACAGCTCTGTGGGAAGAGGTGGCTGTGTGTGTTTCTGTGCCCCTTGGGTGGGTTTTCTGTTTCTCCCCCCCCCTGAGCTGAACTGAGAGCAGGGAATCAGGCTGTACCTCCACAGAAAACTCCTGCTGTGGTAACCACATCCATCCCCACCACGTCCCCTGTTGCCTCCCATCTCCTTCAACGCTGGACCAAAGTGGGTCACGGCTCGGATGGGGATCTGAAAGGAGAAAGATGCTGCAGCAGGAGCGGTGCCAGCACCCAGCTGGCCCTGCACAGGGTAAAGCTGGCAGCTATTCCCTCTAGAGATGCAAACCCTGAGGATTTCAGCACTGCTGGATGCTTCATCTTCCTCGCTGCAGCTGCTGTGGTGGAGGTGAGCACTGGGCTGGCAGCTGGTTCATCTTGCAGCATCCCCCCACATCCCAACCCCCCCTCCCCCCCCCCAAATTCCAAGGCACATCTCAGTGTTTACCACGAGGTTTGTCTCTACAGCAACCAAACTCTTTCTCCTGGGGTCGCCTGTCTCTTCTCCCAGCATCAGCTGGGGCGGAAGGGCTGTGGAAGGATTGAGAAACAGGCGTTACATCAGCATCTCCTGGGCTCTGCCCTGTGTGTGAGCATCACTCCACGCTGCACGTGGGAGGCCGCTGGCACCAAGGCACCACGCACCCCAACACCCCCCCCCCACACCCCATCCCATCCTCTGCATCCGGCTTAGGGGTGTAATGACCAGCCTGAAGTCGAGACTTAGATCTGGGGAGCCCTAATTAGGGCTGGTATCACCTGCTATGGTATTTGGGCACGGAGCCACCCAGGTCACAGGGGGTTTGGAACCATCCCTGCTGTGGGCAGGGGTCAGAAGGCAGGGATGGAGGGCAGGGGCTGTGGGCAGGGATGGAGGGCAGGGGCTGTGGGCAGGGATGAAAGGCAGGGGCTGTGGGCAGGGGTCAAAAGGCAGGGATGGAAGGCAGGGATGAAGGGCATGGGCTGTGGGCAGTGGTGGAGGGCAGGGGCCATGGGCAGGGGTCAAAAGGCAGGGATAGAGGGCAGGGGCTGTGGGCAGGGATGGAGGGCAGGGGCTGTGGGCAGGGGTCAAAAGGCAGGGATAGAGGGCAGGGGCTGAGGGCAGGGGTCAAAAGGCAGGGATGGAGGGCAGGGATGGAGGGCAGGGGCTGTGGGCAGGGGTCAAAAGGCAGGGATGAAAAGGCAGGGATGGAGGGCAGGAGCTGTGGGCAGGGTTCAAAAAGCAGGGCTCAAAAAGCAGCACTGTGGACAGGGGCATGGGCAAGGGTAAGGGCCAGGGGCTGAGGGCAGGGGTTGTGAGCAGAAGCTGTGAGCAAGGGTCGTGGGAAGGGGCTGAGGGCAGGGATGGAAGGCAGGGGCTGTGGGCAAGGATTGCAGGCAGAGTTTTGGGCAGGGGTTTTGGAGAGGGATTGTGGCCAGGGATTGCAGGCAGGGGCTGCGGTCAGGGGTTGTTGGGCAGAGGTTTTGGGCAGGGATTGCAGGCAGGAATTGAGGGCGGAGGTTTTGGGCAGGGATTGCGGGCAGGGGTCATGGGCAGGGATTGCGAGCAGGAGTTTTGGAGAGGGAATGCAGGCAGGGAATGCAGGCAGGGGCTGTGGGCAGGGGTCCCAGGCAGGGATTGAAGGCAGGGGCTGTGGGCAGAGGTCGCAGGCAGGGGCTGTGGGCAGGGGCTGTGGGCAGGGGTCCCAGGCAGGGATTGCAGGCAGGGGCTGTGGGCAGAGGTCCCAGTCAGGGAATGCAGGCAGGGGTTTTGGGCAGGGGTCGCAGGCAAGGATTGAGGCAGGGGTTGCAGGCAGGGGTCCCAGGCAGGGGTTGTGGGCAGATGTCCCAGGCAGGGGTCGCAGTCAGGGATTGAGGCAGGGGCTGTAGGTAGGGGCTGTGGGCAGGGGTTTCGGGCAGGGGTCCCAGGCAGGGATTGCAGGCAGGGGCTGTGGGCAGGGTTCCCAGGCAGGGTTCCCAGTCAGGGGTTGAGGCAGGGGCTGTGGGCAGGGGTCCCAGGCAGGGGTCCCAGGCAGGGATTGCAGGCACAGCCCGCCCCGTCCCCCGCCTGCCCGGTGACAGCAGCAGCGGGGCCGGGCCGGGCCGAGCCTGGGCGGACCGACCGGGTAAGCACCGCCCCGGGCTGGGCGGTCTCCGGGAGCGGGGCCTGCGCTGCCGGCCGGGCCGCGCCGCCAGAGGAGCCGCCTGGAGAGCGCGGGGGGGGGCGGTGGCAGGGGAGCAGCCAGCCAGGTTTGGGGGACGGGACTGGGTAGGGAACGGGGTGGGGGGGGGGGGGCACAGCCACGCGTGTGCACAAGGGGCGGCCGGGCTGGGAGATGGGGGGTGTGTGTGTGTGTGTGTGTGAACTGGGGGGGTGACACCAGGCCTGTCCCCGTGTCTGTGTGTGTCCCCAGGGTGCGTTAAGGGGATGGGGTATTTAGGGATGGGGAGGGATGGGAGGGGTGGTTTGCGTTGGTTTTGAGGTGGGAAGGGGGGGGGGTCCCCGGGGCTTTTGGGGGTGACCCCACTCGCGCCTGTGCAGGAGGAGCAGCAGCAGCAGCATCATGTCGGCTCGGGAGCAGCAACAGGCGCAGCCCCCCCCGGCCGCCCCCTCCGAGGCTGCGGAGCTGGACGCTGCCAACAGATACGAAGCGGTTGTTCCCCACTGGTTTTACTGCAAGGTCACCGACTCCCGGGAGCGGTGGGTCCCCTTCAGCACCCAGGATTCGGACAGGCTGGAGGAGGCTTACGGTGCAGGTAGTGTGTGTGGGGGGAGGATGGAACCCCCAGACCCATCCCCATCCAGCACCAAGGGTCTGGAGGGTGGGGGGTGGGGGGGTATCACAGCCCTGCTGCCCTTTGAGGCTAAATACCCTGCTCTTGGAATCGCTGTAAAGCCTGGGAAGGCCAACCACAGAGCATCAGGTGCGTGGCTGGCTGGGTATCCAAGGGGAATTCCCAGTGCATCCCCAGCACCCACCTGGGATGTGGAAGTTTCCCCACAGGGATTTTAAATTGGGACTTTTTTTGGCAACCTGCCTACTGGCACAAGGGGTAAACACGCCGGTAAGGAAGGTGTTGGGAGGCACTGAATGGGCTGACCTCGTTCATTTCAGGATGCCCTGAATTACCCATGGTGATGCTGCCAAGCACCCTTCTTGGTGTGGGCAGGAGAGTTGCTGGCACCATGGCAGGAATTCCCTTGGGGAGATTTCTCTGGTGTGGATGCATGGAGTGTGGATGCCCATCCACCTGCTCTGCCCAGGCAGCAGGGTCCCCTCTGCATGGCACCTCATGCTTGCTGAGCTTCACATGTGTGTGTGTGTGTGTGACCCACTGTCAGGGCTGTGCCTAAAGCACAGAGCATCCCACTGCCCCAGGCTTGTTCCCATCCTCCCTCTCCCAGGAAGCTTTGGATCTGAGGTTGTGCCAACAACCCTCAGTGCCACAGCTGAGCACACAGTGTGTCCACGCTGGGTCTTTGTGGAGCTGTCTGTTTTAGAGGGAGATAAACGGCTTGGAGATGTGGAGATCCACCCAGGGGATCCCTCGGATGCGCTTCCCAGGGCCACAGATTCACATTGTACCATCTAAGCAAGGAGGGAGGGGGCTGTGTGAGCCTGTGCCTAAACTAGAGGGGGACCTGGATGTCTTACCTGCTGCCTCTGGGGGAGGTCTGACCTCTCCTTGGACACCCATGGGTGCCGATCTCCATGCTTGGCTACGGAGAACATCGGCATCCACTGCCCTGTGCTCCCCGTGGAAGGCGATGCAGTCCCATCCCTGTGTGTGTATACAGCTGCTGGCAGCGTTTCCCTGGTCCCCCTCGTGATTAACTTCAGGCCTGGCTTCCTGCAGGGAGAGACAAGGAAGATGTGGTGGTCCCGACGTCGGGGGGCAGGTACGACGTGCACCTGAAGAGGCGGCAGCGCCAGGCCGTGTACTGGGAGGAGGAGGCGTCCGAGGTGCGGCGCTGCACCTGGTTTTACAAGGGGGACAAGGACAACAAGTATATCCCCTACTCAGAGAGCTTCAGCGAAGAGCTGGAGGTAAGCACACCTTGCCCTGTAGCACCCACCTCCCCCAGAAGCATCCTTGGCTTCTCGCCGGCCCCGACCTCCCAAACTCCAGCAGGCACCAGAGTCAGGCCTGAGGACGTGAACTCCAAAGAGGCTTTGGCACAGTGTTTTGCAGCTGATTAACGCTAACCACAAACCCTGCTGCCATCTCCCTCAAACCCTGCTGCCATCTCCCTCAAACCCTGCTGCCATCTCCCATCTCCCTCCCTCCCTCCCTCTCTCCCAGCCTGCGGTAGCCAGGCAGCATCCCCTTCCTCCTGCCTTCATCCAGCCCGTGTCAGCATCCTCCGTGCAGCTCTGGCCTTGCAGCCCTGCTCTCTAACAGCTTTGCTCTGGTTTATTCCTCCCTCTGCCTGCTCTGACTTCTCTTAAGGAGATGCATCCTCCCTGTGCTCTTGAGTTCCACCGTAGCCCAGGGAGCTGGGACTGTGATGAGGGGCCCCAGGGACCCCGTGGCTTTGGCAGGCTGTGTTGCTGATGGCTGGAGAGCTTGATTTGGAGCAGCACATGCATAGGGACACACAGACACACGTGTAAACATACATGCAGAGAGATCTGTGTGTCCTGGTGTAGCAAAGCATGGTTCTGAACTGGGGGGAGGTGAGGTGGGGGCTGTTTGGAAGCTCTCTAGCAATTGATGCTCAGGGTGGGGGATGTCCCAAGAGGCTGAGCATCCCCCAGGAACCCTCCGCTGGCTCACAGGGTGTTCTGTCCCCCAGGAAGCTTACATGGTCGCTGTGACCCTGGACGAGTGGAAGAAGAAACTGGAGTCTCCTAGCAGGGAAATCATCATCTTGCACAACCCAAAGGTGAGTGTGGAGCTGGGTGATCTCTGCATTCAGCAGTGAGGACATCCCCAAGGGCTTGTCCCTTGGGCTGGCTTCATGCTACTACCGAAGCATGGAAGGGTGCCAGTCCAAGGGGCACTCCCTGTGCCAGAGCTGAGGGCGATGCAGCTGAGCCAGCTGTGCACCCAGTGTGTCTGCTCCACGCACCCTTTCGCTCTCCCAGGGCAAAGGGCTGGTGCCAACACAGCCAAACTCATGCCGTGGGCTGGTACCTCCCCATAGCACTTACCAGCAGAACTACTCCTCTGTGTAAGCACAGCGCAGCTTAATGACAGCTCCTCTTGTTTACAAGCTGATGGTGCACTACCATCCTGTTGCCATCTCTGATGACTGGGTCTCCACTCCCACGGAACAAGGTCGCCCTCGGACTGTGAAGAGAGGAGTGGAAAACATCGCTGCTGACATCCCCAACGGTGAGCTCGCTTCTCCTTCCCTCCCTTCCTCCCTTCCTCCCTCCCATCTGAAGCTGTGGGGTCTCTTTTGCAGCCCCTCTATCTCAGAAAAGACCCAGAGAAGCATCAGCCACCCTTGAAATTTGAAAATTTGGTGCTGAAAGGAAAGGGATGGTCCCCAGAAACCTCTCCAGCACCAGAGAGCCCGCGGCGTAGCTGGATGTGGAGACGTGGGGAGGAGGCAGTGTGTTCCCCATGTGCACAGCAGAGCAGGCAGTGACCCCAAGGTCTTGGCTTGTGTCCCCATAAAGAAGGAGACTTCCTTTCCCTAGTAGGGACACAGGGTTTATCACTTACCCACATGCCAGGGACATTTTGGGGGCACGTGTTGCCCCCCATCTCCGATACTCTGCCCCCTCCCAGCTGTCCCTGCGTGTCTGGGTTGACCTCAGGATGTGTCCCTCCCATCTAACCCCTTCACCTTGCACACATGCATGCCTTTGGGGTGGTACCCAGGCAAACAAGAGCCTGTGGGGAGTGGGATGCAGGATGCCCAGAGAGGCAGCGAGGCCGGGGCTGGGTGGCTCAGCAGCAGCAGCTGCGCTGAATCCTCCTGGTCCCATCCTCTCCCCGTGCCCCATGGGTGTGAACAGCGAGGACCACCGGGTCCTGCTGACGTGAGGATGGTGAGAGAAGGAGGGGGATGAGGCACCTCACCTTCCTCCACTGTCCTGGGTCCATCCCAGGTTGGGCAGCTGGGTTTACCAGGTTTGGAAGCCGGAGAGACCCCGCTAACCCCTCGGCACAGCAGCCGGGTGCTAACGGGGAAGGGGGGCTTTAATTCATGGAGGACCTGAGGATGGGTGGCTCCACTCCCACTGTGCCCTAGAAGTGACATCTCCTGGGTGTAGCCCAGGCTCTGAATTGCCCTTCTCCTCCTTCAGGGGAGCCCCTGCAAATCGACCACCTGGTGTTCGTGGTGCACGGCATCGGCCCCGCCTGCGACATTCGCTTCCGCAGCATCGTCCAGTGCGGTAGGTGTGAGCACACCCAGGATGCTCTGCCCACAGGCTGCTTGTACCCCTCCCTCTACACCCTCCCTGTATCCCCCCACCCCCAACATGTGCACAGACCACTTGAAACGCTGCCAGGGTCATAAACCACCCCATCAGCCACATTTACTGTTGGGGACCCAACGCTCGCTCACCCCCGAAATCCAACCACCATCTGGAAAGGTTTGGGCAAGAGCTTCCCATCCCTGCTCCCATCCTGCTGCATCCCAAAATAGTGACTTCTCCAGATTGGATACAGACTTTTTTTTCCCTAAGTAACTGTCTAAACCCGTTAAACTAATTAGTAACCTGCTCAGGCTGCTGCTGTGATGGGTTAATCTCACTGGGTGAAGCCTAACAGGCAACACCCCACCCAGCCATTTCGGACCAAACCCAAGGGTGCTGGTTCTGGGTCTGGGTATCCAACCTCCCTGCCCCAGGGTTGTGAATGCCTGGAGGTTAGGAGAGCGTGTGAGAAGTATCACTGGTCCTACATGGAGCATCCCTTGAGGATCCACACTGGGTACTAAAGCAAGGCACCCCTGTTAGTACTCACTCCGAGTTCTGTAGGAGTTGGGAAGCTGCCTGGAAGCCCAGCATGATTTAACTTGTAGAGAGGAAGGGAGCTGAGATTTTTTTTCCACAGCAGGCTGGCTTTAGCTCCTACAAGACACCTCCTCTTCCAGGCAGTCTCTCCTCCTTTACATTCCTCAAATAAGACTGTTTCCCATGCTGCTGACCATAGGAGATGAAGGAGATGGGCTTTTTCCCCCCTTCAGAACTAAGTAATTCCCAGTTCATCTCCTTCCTTAGGATTCCCTTTCCAGCACATGCACCTTTCCAATGTTTTTTTTGTCTTTAAATCATTCCTCCAAGCAATTTTCTTACCTCAACTGCTGTGTTAGAGCCCTGTCTGTGCACCAGCAGGATGGTAAACACACACATAAGGACAGGGAGCCTTCCCTTGATCTTGTAGTTAAAGATTCAAGGTCTTAGGGGAGCAGCAGCAGCAGCAGATTAAAGACCCTGGTGGGATTTGGGATTTCCCCCCCTCCCTGGTAATGACCTTTTCTTTTATCTCCTTAGGCGTTGTGGGTGCAGCAGGCTTGTCCTGCAGCCAGGTGGGATCTCAGTAAGGGTTTGTGTTCTCTTCCAGTGAATGACTTCAGGAACGTGTCCCTGAGCATGCTGCAAGCCCACTTCAAGAAAGCCCAGGAGCAGCAGCAGATTGGACGGGTGGAATTCCTGCCTGTGAACTGGCACAGCTCCCTCCACTCCACGGGGGTGGATGTGTAAGTGTCCTGGGCAGCCCCTGCCTCTGGTGGGGATGGCTGAGGGGTGGGCTCAGGAGGAGCCCAGGGACAGGACAAGGGGCTGTGGGCACAGACTGGAGCAGAGGAAGTTCTACCTAACCCTGAGGAGGAACTTCTTTGCTGGGAGGGTGGCAGAGGTTGCCCAGAGAGGTTGGGGAGTCTCCATCCATCTCTGGAGCCATCCCAACCCTGTGATCCTGGGTGCTGCCCTGTGCAGCCTGCTCAAGGGGACCAGCCTGCTCAAGGGGACCCTGCTCTGAGGGGGATAGGACTGGGGGATCTCCAGGTCTGAACCCCACCACTCTGTGGTTCTCTGAGAGCAGGTTGGGCTCCTGGGGAAGGGAAGAACCGGGCTCCTTTCCCCTGCCTGCAGAGGACAGGCCACACTCTCCCTTCAGCATGATCTAAGGCTCACACCACAGTGACATTCCTCAGAGCTCACACTTTGCCTTGGGAATGTGTGTGTGTGGGATGAATGGGGGGGGGATGCATGGGCAGATCTGCCTGTAATTCCCCTAATTCCTTCTCCTCTTTCCCCCCTCACCCTCCTGCAGCGACCTGGAGCGAATCACTTTGCCCAGCATCAACCGCCTGCGGCACTTCATCAACGACACCATCCTGGATGTGTTCTTCTATAACAGCTCCACCTACTGCCAGACCATCGTGGACACGGTGGCATCCGAAATGAACCGCCTCTACCAGCTCTTCATGCAGAGGAACCCCCTCTTCAAAGGGGGGGTCTCCATTGCAGGGCACAGTTTGGGTAAGGGGTCCTGTCAGCGTGGGAGTGGGGAGGCTGCTGGCTTCTTGTCCCAGGAAGGAGACAGCCTGGGGCTTGTCCCATCAGCCTGTGCCTGGTTTTTAGGGTCACTCATTTTGTTTGATCTCCTGACGAACCAGAAGGCTGCTCCAGAGGAGGAGGAGGAGGAGGAGGAGCACAGCACAGAGGTAGGGGGCTCTCCACAGACCCACGGTGTACCCCTGTGGCACCCTCATACTGACCTCCTCTGATGGCTCTTGTCCCCAGGGATCCAGGACAGCCTCCAGCCACGGGGGCATTGAGGAGGTAAAAGAAATCCTGAAGAAGCTGGAGCTGTCTGAATATTGTGATGTTTTTGAGAAGGAGAAGATGGACAGGCAAGCACTGGTAAGGAGCTCTCCCATTCTGCTGGCCCTTCCATGCTGCAAAGTCAGTTGAGATGCTTACTCCTGTCTGCATGAGACAAATGTCTTCTGCTGTACCTGGAAAAGCTTTGCAGCTTGGTAAGTGTTAGGTATTTTTGGGCAGCCTTTATAGAATCATAGACTGGTCTGGGTTGAAAGGAACCCCAAGGCTCATAGAGTTCCAACCCCTCTGCCCCAAGCAGGGCCACCAACCTCCAGCCCTGGAGCTACACAAGGTCTGAAAGCTGCCTAAACCTGCTGCTTGACTTGATTCTTGTTGCTTACATAAACACACTGCTGGAAATACTCTCTACACTGAACAGATAATCACATGAAATCCACAAATGTCTGATTTTGCTGTGATAGGAGATGCCTTTAGCAAATACCACACTGGAGACATCTCATTTCATACTGGGATGACAACTAGTATCTGAAAAGATTTATAAGGTACAACAGTCATCCTGCCCTGAGCCCAAAAATTGATTGCTTCCTAAAAATAGTGACTTAAGAAATCCCTGGTCTGGATCTGACATGTTAGTTCTGGGCCAGCCAAGTATCTTTTCTGTGGTTAGTGGTCTGCAGGACAGTGCAGAAGGCTTCAGTTTGATTCCCTGCTTTGCATACCCCACCAAACAGCCAGCCAGCTATTGTTCCTGCCTGTGTAACAGCTTTCATCTAAGACTCTCTAAAGATGCTCAGCAGCCCTCCCAGTTTGTGCTGAGCCACTTGCACCTGGAGCATCTCTGAGCAGTGTGGCAGGGAACAGACTGGGAGAAGGAGAGAAATCCCTCCACTAACACCCAGGCTCCTGATTTTCTAGTCCCTGTGCACGGAGAAAAACCTTAAGGAGATGGGAATTCCCTTAGGACCACGAATGAAGATACTTCACTACGTGGGCTCCAAGGTGGAGATGCAGGTTTGTCTCCCCATCGCTCTCAGACAAGGATCAGCCTTCCCTGGTCCTCGGGCATCGCTTCATCCCATGGCCTGTGAGGATGCTGACAGAGTGGGAGGGAGGTGGGAGAGGCTGGAGGGAGTGATGCCAGCTGGAGAGGTGGGCAGCTGGGGGAGGGTGGTGCTGCTGGCACCGTTCTGGAGGATACAGGATGCTGGGAAGGCAGCTATGCTCACTCACGGGTGGGCAGGATGGAGCTGTGTTTATGGGGTGTCCTGGTTGTGTTGCTGCAGGAGCAGAGCGCAGCAGGTCCTGGGCACAGCAGGGAGAGAGGAGCAGAGCAGGGATCCCCACTGCAGCCTGACCCAGATGATGGCAGGAGCTGCCAGTACCGGGATGTGGCCTTAGGACAGGTAATTACTGACCTCTGCCTGTGATGACAAGGTGCTCCTTAACTCCAGCATGGGGTTTGTCTCCTGAAGAACAGTCTCTCCCTCTCTCCTAGGTCTCAGCAAACTACCCCCAGCTGAACTACAAGCCCAGCATCTTCTTTGCTTTTGGGTCTCCCATCGGGATGTTTCTCACCGTGCGAGGAGTGAAGAGGATCAACCCCAACTACAGCCTGCCCACCTGCAAGGGCTTCTTCAACATCTTCCACCCCGTAGGTATAGGACCTGGAGCCTTCCCCTGCGAGGAGCGTGGAGCAGGAGCCCCAGCTCATCCTCCTGTCCCCGTGTCACCCCCCCCTGTGCAGTTTGACCCGGTGGCGTACAGGATTGAGCCCATGATCGTCCCAGACCTGGAGTTTGAGCCCATGCTGCTGCCCCATCACAAGGGCAGGAAGAGGATGCACTTAGGTGAGGTTGAGGGGGCAGCTCCTCATCCCCCCCACCCCCCCCCATCCCCGCCCCAGCCTGGGTTAAGCTGCTGTGACCCCCACCCTGATGCCCCCCCACCCTGACTACCACCTCAGCCTGGGGAAGCTGCTGTGACCCCCACCCCCGATGCTCCCCCCTTCCATGACTCCCCCCTCCCCATGACTTACCCCCCCTCCCACAACTTACCACCCCCCCCGACTTATTCCCCCCCTGACTTACCCGCCTCCCAACGACTCCCCCCTCCCAACGACTCCCCCACACAATGACTCCCCCCCCCAACGACTCCCCCTCCCACCCAGAAGCCTCCCCCCCAACTCCCCCCATCCCAACTTGCCCCACGACTTCCCCCGACGCCCCCCCCACCCCCAACTCCCCCCCACCCCAAAGCCTCCCCGCCTCTGATTCCCCCCCTCACCCCCAATTTCCCCCCAACCTCGACGCTCCCCCAACCTTGATGCCCCCCCCGAAGCCTCCCCGCCCCCCCAAAGCCTCCCCACCCCCAATTACCCCTCCACCTCGACACCCACCCAGTCCCAACGCCCCCCCCCCAGCCCCAACGTCCCCCCCCAGCCCCGACGCCCCCACCCAGTCCCAATGCCCCCCCAGCCCCGACTTCCCCCCCACCCCAAAGCCTCCCCGCCTCTGATTCCCCCCCCGCCTCCAATTCCCCCCCCAACCTTGACGCTCCCCCAACCTTGATGCCCCCCCGAAGCCTCCCCACCCCCAATTCCCCCTCCACCTCAACACCCACCCAGTCCCAACGCCCCCCCCCCAGCCCCAACGTCCTCCCCCAGCCCCAATGCCCCCACCCAGCCCTGACTTCCCCCCCACTCCCAACTCCCCCCCACCCCAAAGCCTCCCCTCCTCTGATTCCCCCCCTGCCTCCAATTCCCCCTCCAACTTCGACGCTCCCCCAACCTTGATGCCCCCCCCGAAGCCTCCCCACCCCCAATTCCCCCTCCACCTCGACACCCCCCCAGCCCCAACGCCCCCCCCCCCCCCAGCCCCAATGCCCCCCCAGCCCCGATGCCCCCCCCCCCAGCCCCAACGCCCCCCCCCAGCCCCGACTTCCCCCCCACCCCCAACTCCGCCCCACCCCAAAGCCTCCCTGCCTCTGATTCCCCGCCCCGCCTCCAATTCCTCCCCCAACCTTGACGCTCCCCCAACCTTGATGCCCCCCCGAAGCCTCCCCGCCCCCCCAAAGCCTCCCCACCCCCCAATTACCCCTCCACCTCGACACCCACCCAGTCCCAACGCCCCCCCCAGCCCCAACGTCCCCCCCCCAGCCCCGATGCCCCCACCCAGTCCCAATGCCCCCCCCAGCCCCGACTTCCCCCCCACCCCAAAGCCTCCCCACCTCTGATTCCCCGCCCGCCTCCAATTCCCCCCCAACCTTGATGCTCCCCCAACCTTGATGCCCCCCCCAAAGCCTCCCCGCCCCCCCAAAGCCTCCCCACCCCCAATTCCCCCTCCACCTCGACACCCCCCCAGCCCCAACGCCCCCCCCCAGCCCCAACGTCCCCCCCCAGCCCCAACGCCCCCACCCAGCCCTGACTTCCCCCCCACTCCCAACTCCCCCCCACCCCAAAGCCTCCCCTCCTCTGATTCCCCCCCTGCCTCCAATTCCCCCTCCAACTTCGACGCTCCCCCAACCTTGATGCCCCCCCCGAAGCCTCCCCACCCCCAATTCCCCCTCCACCTCGACACCCCCCCAGCCCCAACGCCTCCCCCCCCCCCAGCCCCAACGCCCCCCCAGCCCCGACGCGCCCCCCCCCCAGCCCCAACGCCCCCCCAGCCCCGATGCCCCCCCCCTCCTGCCTTTCAGAGCTGAAAGAAGGGCTGACCCGCATGAGCGTGGACCTGAAGAACAACCTGCTGGGGTCCCTGCGGGTGGCCTGGCAGTCCTTCACCCGCGCCCAGCTGCCAGCAATAGAGGCAGCCACCACCGAGCCTGAAACCCAGCCAGAGCCCAGCACCGAGAAGCAGCCAGGTCAGAGGGGGTGGAACCAGAGGGCTCCCTGCAGCCACCCGGTGCCAAACCCAGGCACTGATGCCCAGCAAAGGGCTTGTCTTTGGGCTGTGGGTGTGGTGGCTGTTGGTGATGGGGAGAAGAGGCAGCCAGGGCTCTGGGGAGTGTGTGGTGGGAGGCAGCGCTGCTCATCCCCAGAGGGGTTCCTATCATCAGGTGCTGCTGTGTCCCATGGCATCCTGAGAGCAAAGCTGAGGGAGCATGGGATGGATGAGTGGGCAGTGAGGTGGGGGGAGAACTGCCTGTGGGGCTGAGCCCAGAAGGTGCTGAGCAGGGGAGCAGAGTCTGGCTGGAGACCTGTGCCCAGCGCTGTTCCCCAGGGCTGGGTCCAGTCCTGGTTAATATCTTCATCAACCTTAATGAGGGCACAGCATCCCCCCTCAGCAAGGGCCTGATGATCCAGAGCTGGGAGGAGTGGCTGACACACAGGACACTGCGCTGCCACCCAGAGAGACCTGGCCAGGCTGGAGAGCTGGGCTGGGAGAGACCAGATGGGGTTCAACAAGAGCAAGTGTAAAGTCTGGCACCTGGGGAGGAACAACCGACTGTATCAGGACAGGCTGGGGGTGACCTGCTGGAAAAGAGCTCTGTGGAGAAGGACCTGGGGGTCCTGGTTGATGACAGGGTGGCCATGAGCCAGCAGTGTGCACTGGGGCTGGGAGAGACAATGGGATCCTGGGGGGCATCAGGAGGAGTGTGTCCAGCAGGTCACAGGAGGGGATCCTCCCCCTCTGCTCTGCCTTGGTCAGGCCCCACCTGCAGTGTTGTGTCCTGTGCTGGGCTCCAAAAGACAGGGACCTTCTGGAGAGAGTCCAGAGAAGGGCAACGAAGAGGATTAGGGGCCTGGAGCATCTCCCCTGTGAGGAAAGGCTGAGGGAGCTGGGGCTGTTCAGCCTGGAGAGAAGAAGACTTAGGGGGGACCTAATTAGTGTTTATCAATATCTTAGACTTGGGATGCAGGGGGAATTGGCCAGCCCCTTCTCAGTGTCTGTGGGGACAGGACAAGGGGCAATGGCTGTAAGCTGGAGCATAGGAAGTTCCACACCAACATGGGGATGAACTTTTCCCCAGTGAGGCTGAGGGAGCAGTGGAATAGGCTGCCCAGGGAGGTGGTGGAGTCTCCTTCTCTGGAGATATTCAAGTCTCTCTGGATGCCTATCTATGCACTATGAGATAGGGAGCTGCTTTGGCAGGGGGGTTGGACGCGATGGTCTCTTGAGGTCCCTTCCAACCCCTCAGATTCTGTGATCCTATAGTGTTTCCCCCTGGGTGGAAGGACAGAGGGTGAAGGGACAGAGGGTGAAGGGAGGGCACAGCCGCTGTCACACTGCTCCTCTCCACTCCCCCAGATGCCAAGCCAGAGGAGGCAGCAGCAGCAGCAGTGAAGGAAGAGGCCACCTCCATCAACGTGGGGAGGCTGAACGGGGGGAACCGCATCGACTACGTGCTGCAGGAGAAGCCCATAGAGAGCTTCAACGAGTATCTATTCGCCCTGCAAGGGCACCTCTGCTACTGGTAAGCACCTGCACCAGCCTCCCAGCTTCGGATGGAAGCAGAATGCTGACACCTTGAAAACCAGTAGGGAAAGGCCCTGCTAAGGATGGGAGTGGTGTGGATGCAGTGGGTGGGTAGGGATGGGGGAAGGGTATCGGTACTGCCTGCATCTCCCCCGTGGATGTCATGGGTGGAGAGGAGGGAAGCCTCTGCCCCTCTTAACTGCCCTGTCCTCCCCTCCCAGGGAGTCAGAAGACACCGTCCTGCTGGTTCTGAAGGAGATCTACCAGACACAGGGAGTTATGCTGGACCAGCCTTTGCCAGGGAGCCACTGAGCAACCCGAGCTGCTCCACGTAAGTCACTTTGCTGCCACCTTCCCCAGTCCCTAGGACACCTCAGAGGACACCCAGTCCATCCAGGGGGATGACATTCCTTACTCACAGTGCCTGGGTTGGGGTTTTCCCTTTGGCTTCTCTCCTATTCCCCCACACATGGTCAGATGCCAGGAGAGCAACCGGCTGCTGGGTCAGGGTGACAGCAACCACCTGTGGCTACAGTCCATCCAATCCACGGGCTGGAGCCATGGCTGGGAGCCCACATCTTGGGGTGGGGGGACACAAAACATCTCTTGCAGGCAGGCAGCAACCCAGATTGTGGCCCCTGTGGTTCTCACAGCATGCTTTGCCCCCTCCTGCCACTCATGGCTGGCTGAGGGGCATCCCAGGGTGAGGAGCACCCCTCTCTCCTCTCACCCTCAAAGCTGGGAATTGGATGGAGGTTGGGGGCGGGGGGGGAAGAAGGAATTTTGCTCTACCCTAGCACGGCTGCTCCCATGTCCTTTTGCTTCCCTAGATCCAATTCCACTGAGTACTCACCAGGAAAGCCCAGGTTTCCTCTCTGCCTTCCTCTCTGCTCTGCTGTGTCCTGCATGCTGCTTCCCAAGTACTTTGCTGCTACCTGGAGATAAGGATGATTTTCCTCCAGTTTGGGGAGGGGCAGGAGGGGGGTGGGGGGGAGGGAAAAGACATTAGGGGGAAACACTTCTGTGTGAGCACACACACACACACACACATACACACAATCTCTCTGTGACTCCCTGTGGCACCGTGTACATCTAACCCTCCACCTTCTAAGTTACCATCTAGCTCTCCTAGCACTGAAAGCAGGCTAGCTATCCAGGCTTGGACCACCATGGAGGGCCTGATTCTGCTCCTGGCACAGTGAGGACACGTGCAGCTTGTGACCTTGAGGAATAAACTGCCTTAAATGTGCAGCGTGGGGATGAGCTACCCCAGCCTTGTCGGGCGGAGATGGACGTAACGTGGAGCCTTGGGATGTGATTCCCTTCCCCCTTCCCCCCCCTTTCCCCTCCTCCCCTCACAACCCTGCCCCTCGTGGGGCACAGGCATCCCACCAGCTCTTCTCATCTTCCCCAAATCGCTGCTGCATGGCCCAGGGCTTCCATGGGTCGTGCAGGGCAGGAATGCCCCATGGGGGCAGCTCTTGGGAGCAGCAGTGTTGGTGCAAGGTCGCTCATCCCTGCTGTGGTACTTCAGGAGCAGCTTCTCCATGTCCTCACCCAACCTGTGGCCACCAACCAACCCAGGGCTGTCCCCAAGGCACTGCTGGCATCGTCCATAGGACCACAGCCAGGGTAACCCTGGGGAAGGGAGGCTTCACCTCTGGATCGCTCTGCTCCAGCGCCTGGGGATGCTCCTCTGCAGCGGTTTTGGAGGCCAGGAGGGACAGACCTCCTGTGCTGGGACAGGGGCATGGAGCAGTGCTACCAGCCTGCTGCAGTGTGGCTTCCAGGGGTGGTGGCTCCTGGGCTCTGCCACCAGCCAAGCCCCAGGCCTTGGTTTTGGTTTTGAAGACGTGGAATGCAGCTGGCAAAGCCAGGGGGTCCGGCTGCTGGCGTCCCACCAAAGAACCACCACCAGCTCTGCTCCAAAGGGGGATGGGGAACCCCCAGAACCACCCAGGCTGCCTCAACACCTGTGGGGATGCTCCAGCACCGGCTCAGGGTGTTGCTGTGACAGCCCAACCACTCACCCCCCCTCCCACTGACTGATTGCCCTGCATGGGGTAAGGAGCCTTTTTCCACAGCCCATCTGTGTCATGTGTGTGTGTGTCCCCCCCCCTCTCCCCATGTCCTTTACCTTACTTGCACTATGGGAAAAGGTTTCATTTGCAGCCTACACCCCTCGTGCCCCCCTCCCCCAAAAAAAAAAGGAACACAAGCTGCTCTGTACCTGGCTGCAGGGAACCCCCCCCCACGCTGCTCGGTCGGCACCTGAACTAAAGCATCTCCTACAGGAGTAGGAACAGGAACAGTCTGAGCACAGGACACTCTCAGCAGCAGCTTTTTAAGTCATGCACTTTGTTAAAGAGAAAGTGAAAATAAGTTTTAAATGTTAATTTAATGTCTTTTCCAGTAAAAGCCAAAATAAAGGAGTAGGTGACTGTGGCTTGGGCACGTCTGGGAGGGGGAAGGGTTTCACCTGGGGGGTAGTTTTAGGGGAAATCAAGCTCTTCCTGTAGCTACAACTGGAGCAGCAGGGCTGGAAGGGGTGTACACAGCCTGAACTGGAGGTGATGGGGTGGCATTATCCAGTACTGCTGGGTTCCTGAGCTGGGCAGAGGCACTGGTGTCTTGCTCTGCTGCAGCCTCACTGGGGCAGGTCCTGGGGTGTCTACGGAGCAGCCGTTGTACTTACAACAATCCTGCTGTAGGGCTGTACCTGGGCTGTCCCGGCAGCATCTGCCCTTCTGCTGTGTGAGGACAGGAACCCAGGGGTCTGAGCCCCTCTGTGCTTCATCTCCTGCTGACCATCTTCACACCCCCCTTAAAGCTGCAAGGGGAGAGAGAGCAGTGAGCACCCACCCTGAACCCCCCCCCTGCCCCAGACCCACCAGAGGGAAGGGCTTGGGCAGTGTCAAACCCAAAACCTTCAGGTCAGGTGACCCAAACCACAGCTCATTGTACAAAATTAACTCTTTTTTTTTTTATTTGGCAAATTAGAGAAACAAAGGTAATGAGGGCTGGCACAACACAACCACCATGGGCTGGTTCCAGCCCCCTTCTCCCTCTGCTCCCTGCTCCAGGTGATGGAGTTACACCTGGCTGGGAGCAGGACCAACCCCTGGCTGCTGTGTGTGTCCCCCCATGAGGAGGGATGGGGCTGAAGGGTGACAGAGCAGACACAGGACAGCTGCTGGATGGGGGTTGTCACGTCCTTCTAGTTCTTTCTTCAGGGTATCTCATACCTGGGTTGTTCTCCCCTTGGCTTGCAGGCTTCATAGTGGTCCCAAAGTGAGGGGGTGGCTACAAAATCCAGGTCAGTGAAGCAAGGAGGGCTTACCAGTGCTGAGGGGAACGCTGGCTGGGGGTTCAGGTTCACCCTCCTTTGAGCCTCTCCTCATGGCCAGCCTCCCCAAAGCCTGCCCAAGCTCTGGGGGAGCAGCAGGACAGAGCCCATCACTACACATCCAGGTGGAAGCTGGCAGCTCCATGGTGCCCTGGCAGCAGTTTGGAGTGGTGCAGAAGGGGTTTGTGGCACCCTGAGTCGGTCAGAGGAGGGTAGTACTGCCTGTAGCAGAGGTATGCGAGCCCAAAGCCCATTGCTGAGCCCACCAACACATCTGCAGGTGAGACCAGAGCAGGGTTAGCTTCTTCCCTTTGCCCTCACAACCCTCACCAGTGAGTTCTCCAGCCTGCTCAGAGCTGGGCTGGGGTGGTGACCTGACCTAAGCTTGGCCTGGAGTTCAAAAGCAAGGAGAAAGGCAGCATCAGAGAGTCACTGAGGCTGGAAGAGACCTCCAGGATCATCCAGTCCAACTGTCTCCTTATCACTCACATCCCTGAGTCCCTCACCCAACCCTTCCCTAAACACCCTGAGGGACAGTGACTCCCCCACCTCCCTGGGCACCCCGTTCTGATGCCCAACAGCTCTTTGGGAGAAGAAGTTTCTCCTCATTTCCAACCTGACCCTCCCCTGGTGCAACCTGCAGCCATTCCCTCTCCTCCTGTCACTGGGTATCTGTGAGAAGAGACTGAGCCCCAGCTACCCACAACCTCCTTCCAGGGAGCTGGAGAGAGCAAGAAGGTCTCTGCTGAGCATCCTCTTCTCCAGACCAAACAGTCCCAGTTCCTTCAGCCTCTCCTCATCAGACTTGTGTCCCAGCCCCTTCCCCAGCCTGGCTGTCCCTCTCTGGACACAGTCCAGGGCCTCCATCATCTTGCAAGGCAGCAAAAAATCCCCATGGGAGGAGCCAGCAGGAATCCCAAGTTGCCCCCACAGGCTCCTGAAGTCCTGTGCAGCACCACAGACCCCTCCCCACGCTCAGGGCACCCAGCTGGGCCTCCCCCCCCACCCCCCAGGTCAGACACAGACCCACCTTGCCAGTGGTGCTTGTAGTCACAGGTACGGGACAGGGCGATGAGGGTGGCGAGGAAGAGCGGGAGGAGGAAGGCACAGAGCCTCAGGGCCCTGCTGCCCCGGCCAGGAGTGAAGCAGTGCAGCTTCCCAGCCGTGTAGAATGCTGAGAAGGAGAGACCAGTGAAGGCAACTGGAGGAGAAGGAGGGTTGTGTCGTGTCAGAAAGGGCTCAGGGCTCTGACAGGGTCCCTCAGCTGGACCTTCACCTCCTACCCCACTGCAGGGATGAGAGGGGACACCCGCCCTGCCTGTGCAAGCCAAGGGAAGCTCCAGCTTGAGAGCAGTAGAATCACAGCATCCCAGCCTGGGCTGGGCTGGGAGGGACCCCAAGGAGCACAGAGCTCCAACCCCCTGCCACAGGCAGGGACACCAACCTCCAGGCCTGGAGATACACAAGGTTGACCCCAGCCAACCTGGCCTTGGACACCCCCAGGGACGGGGCACCCACCCCCTCTCTGGGCAGCCCCTTCCAGCCCCTCCCCACTCTCTCTGCACAGAACTTCCCCCCAATCTCTCCTCTCCCCCTTCCCTCCTCCAGCTTCACTCCATCCCCCTTGTCCTGCCAGGCTCTGCCCTTGAACAAGCTGATTCCCCTCCTGTTCCTCTGCTCCCTTCAGGGACTGGCAGGCTGCAATGAGGTCCCCCCACAGCCTTCTCTTCTCCAGGCTGACCCAGCCCAGCTCCCTCAGCCTCTCTCCAGAGGGGAGCTGCTCCAGCCCTCTGAGCATCTCCATGGCTCCTCTGACCCCTCTCCAACAGCCCCACATCTCTCTTGTCCTGAGGCCCTGGACACTGGGCACCCACCCCCTCTCTGGGCAGCCCCTTCCAGCCCCTCCCCACTCTCTCTGCACAGAGCTTCCCCCCAATCTCTCCTCTCCCCCTTCCCTCCTCCAGCCTCACTCCAGCCCCCTCATCCTGCCATTATTTACCCTTTTAATCAGTCGAATAGAGGAGCTGTAGGAGCCAGTACTCAGCAAGCATCCCCCCTCCCAGGAGCTGCAGACAGCTCCAGGTTTCATTCCTCACCCCACTGCCTTGTAGAGGGCAAGTTGAGCCCCCCCCCCCACCTCCCTCCACACACACCCCCCCCCCATCCCCTCCCTTAGGCACAGGAACTCAGCCAAAGGTTTAGGATCAGGTGAAAACAACCCCCATCTGCTCTTCCCACAGCTTCAGGGGCTGTGGGGGGGGGGACAGAGGGAGCTTACAGGAAGCGTGCCCACTGGGGAAGCTCTTGCGTCCCTCTGTCACCAGCCCAGGGTCCCCTGTGCACACCAGCTCCAGGTTGGCTCGTCCATCTGGGAAGCAGCGGTAGAAGAAGTCTGGCCGTGGCCTGGGAGGAGGGGGGCAAGAGAGCAAAGGGGTGCTGGGTTTTCCCCCCCCCATACCCCCCTCCTCCACACCCCACCCCAAACACCCAAGGTCCCAAGGCAGGTGCAGCCAACCCCAGCCAGCTCCTTGCTTCTTGGAAGCAGGGGAAGAGGTGAGACCTGGGGTGAGGGCGATGCTGAAGGGAGCATCACACCCACCTCTGCTCCTGCACACCCAGGGAGGGCTCGGTGGGGTGAGAACCAGGCTGCAGCTTCCCCCCCACTCCCCCCCCTACAAGTCCTGCCCTATGGAGCAAATGCCTTATGAGAACTGAATTCCCAAGGGGCCTGGCTGCAGAGCTCATGGAGCAAACCTCTTGGGCTGGGGTGGGTTTTGCCACCCTGCCCAGATGAATCCATCCCTTTCCCACCCCCACCTTCCCTGAGCAAAGCCCCTCTCAGAGATGCCCAGGGACAGGCAGGTCCCCACCAAGGTTTTGCTCTAATATCTGCCTCAGAACACATTCCCCTGAGGGCTGAGTGTGTCCTTCTCCAGGCTGGGGCCCTTGCTCCTGCTCCTGGCAGCTCTCCCCCTGCGTGGACACGTCTCCCCTCCCCACAGCACGGCTCAGGATGGGTGTTTCTCACCTCCCCACAAGGAGCTTCAGCGTGTTGGTGAAAACCCCATTCAGGGCAAGAGCAAGGCTGGCAGCTAGGAGAGAGCACAGGGACCGTGTCAGCACCAGCCCTGCAGCTCCCAGGCACGGGCAATGCCCAAAAGTTAAGCCCAGCTTCCAGCCCCCCCCCCCCCCCCAGGCACGGGACTGGAGTGCAGGACCCCAGCAGCGGGACAGAGCCCCTTGGAGGGGGGGGGTGTGGGGGGGCTGTGGGTCTCTGTGGGAAGGAGCAGCTCACCCAGGCAGGCTGCACGGGTGTCCTCTGGGTCAGTGTTCAGCAGCAGCCTCACCAGCACAGTGAGCAGCAGGGGAGACAGGAAGGAGATGAGCTGCCAGGGCGAGAGGGTGTGTTAGTGGGGGTGTGAGTACTCACGGTGTAACTACTCACGGTGTAAGCACTCACGGTGTAACTACTCACAGTGTAAGCACTCACGGTGTAAGCACTCACAGTGTAACTACTCACAGTGTAGGCACTCACAGTGTAACTAGTCACAGTATAAATACTCACAGTGTAACTAGTCACAGTGTAAGCACTCACAGTGTAAGCACTCACAGTGTAGGTACTCACAGTGTAGGTACTCACAGTGTAACTACTCACAGTGTAAGCACTCACAGTGTAACTACTCACAGTGTAAGCACTCTCACCCACTGGAATAGAGTCACAGAATCCCAGGGGTGGGAAGGGACCCCCAGAGCCCCTGGGGTCCAACCCCCTGCCAAAGCAGGGTCCCTAGGACAGGGCACACAGGGCGGTGTCCAGACGGGGCTGGAATCTCTCCAGAGAAGGAGACTCCACACCCCCTGGGCAGCCTGGCCCAGGGCTCCCTCACCCTCACTGGGGAAAAGTTCTGCCCCAGGTTGATGCAGAACTTCTTATGGTCCAACTTGAGGCCATCACCCCTTGTCCTGTCCCCACAGACACTGAGAAGGGGCTGCCCATGTCCCCCTGTGTCCCACCCTTCAGCTCTTGATAAACAACTATCAGATCCCCTCTTAACACCACAACAATCACTCAAGGTGACAATACACTTTCCTTCCCTGGACCTGAGCAGCAACCTGTCCTCTCCACACACCTCTGTCTCCATCAGAAGCAAACCCAACCCCAGTGCTACCCACAGCTACGCCTGCCTGAACCTGCACTCCCCAGAGCACAGCTCTTCCTCCTGCTTGCTGACTTGTCCTGACAAGACCAAGTCTGTGGGATGCTGGATGATGCCTGTACCAAAGCATGAGCATCCTGGCTTGTGTCAGACCCAGTGTGGCCAGTAGGTGTGGGGAGGGGATTGTGCCCTGGACTGGGCACTGGGGAGACTGCACCTCCAGTGCTGGGTCCAGTTCTGGGCTCCTCAGCATCAGAAGGACATGGAGGAACTGGAGCGAGTCCAGAGAAGGGCAACCAGGCTGGGGAAGGGGCTGGAGGGCAAATCCTCTGAGGAGCAGCTGAGGGAGCTGGGGGTGTTCAGCCTGGAGAAGAGGAGGCTGAGGGGAGACCTTCTCCCCACCTACAGCTACCTGAAGGGAGGGTGCAGAGAGGTGGGTGCTGGTCTCTTCAGCCAGGGGACAGGAGATGGGACAAGGGGCAATGGGCTCAAGCTGCCCCAGGGCAGGGGCAGAGCAGATGGGAGGGCAAAGCTCTTCCCTGGCAGAGTTGTGGGGCTGTGGCACAGGCTGCCCAGGGAGGGGCTGAGTCCCCCACCCTGGCTGTGTTTATAAAAGGGGAGATGAGGTGCTCAGGGATCTGGTTTAGCACAGGATGGGAACGGTTGGACTTGGTGATCTTCAAGGTCTTTTCCAACCTGGTGATTCTGGGATGAAGACAAAAATTTCCCCCCCCCCCCCCAACCTGGGCAGCATAAATAACACACCAACCCCCTCCCCTCTGAGGAAAGCCCAGCAGGTCCCCAAGCTCACAGCCAGCACCTCTGCTCACTCCTTCCTGCAAGCTCCTCCTCCTGCCTCTGCTTCTCCCTCAATCACTCCCCACCCTGTGAGGGCAAAGATCAGCTCCCTGTCAGCAGCACCCATCCTGCTGTCAGCACAAAACATCCCCCAGCTGCTGACTCAGAGAAAACCATCCCCAAGGTCCCATCAGTGGGTGTCACTGCAGGGTTACACCATGGGGCTCACCAGGCAGGCTCCTGGGGTGGAGGGGGGGACCAAGGAGGGGGGTTCCTGCCACCCTTTAACACTCAGTGCCCACCTCTTGCTGAGAACCACATGTGCTGCTTGCTGAGGAAGAGGATGCTTTGCCCAGCCCAGGAGCCACAGCATCCCCCCTCCCCAAACCAGCCCCTTGCTGAGGAAGAGGATGCTTTCCCCAGCCCAGGAGCCACAGCATCCCCACTCCCCAAACCAGCCCCCTTGCTGAGGAAGAGGATGCTTTCCCCAGCCCAGGAGCCACAGCATCCCCACTCCCCAAACCAGCCCCTTGCTGAGGAAGAGGATGCTTTCCCCAGCCCAGGAGCCACAGCATCCCCCCCTCCCCAAACCAGCCCCTTGCTGAGGAAGAGGATGCTTTCCCCAGCCCAGGAGCATCCCCACTCCCCAAACCAGCCCCTTGCTGAGGAAGAGGATGCTTTCCCCAGCCCAGGAGCCACAGCATCCCCCCTCCCCAAACCAGCCCCTTGCTGAGGAAGAGGATGCTTTCCCCAGCCCAGGAGCCACAGCATCCCCCCTCCCCAAACCAGCCCCTTGCTGGGGAAGAGGATGCTTCCCCCAGCCCAGGAGCCACAGCATCCCCCCTCCCCAAACCAGCCCCTTGCTGGGGAAGAGGATGCTTTCCCCCAGCCCAGGAGCCACAGCATCCCCCCTCCCCAAACCAGCCCCTTGCTGAGGAAGAGGATGCTTTGCCCAGCTCAGGAGCCACAGCATCCCTCCCCTCCCCAAACCAGCCCCTTGCTGAGGAAGAGGATGCTTTCCCCAGCCCAGGAGCCACAGCATCCCCCCTCCCCAAACCAGCCCCTTGCTGAGGAAGAGGATGCTTTCCCCAGCCCAGGAGCCACAGCATCCCCCCTCCCCAAACCAGCCCCTTGCTGAGGAAGAGGATGCTTTCCCAGCCCAGGAGCATCCCCACTCCCCAAACCAGCCCCTTGCTGAGGAAGAGGATGCTTTCCCAGCCCAGGAGCCACAGCATCCCTCCCTCCCCAAACCCAGCCCCACTTGAGACTGCCCATTGTCTGCTGAGAATCCAAAGCTTAAGAGTTTTACCTGAAACCCTTTTAAACAGAGCTCAGAGGGAACGTTTCCATCACCCAATGATACTCAAACTTAGCTGAAGGCAGCTGCTTCCAAGCCTGGCAGTGAGAGATGCTGGTCCTCCTCACCTGGCCACGACTAAGAGCAACCCTGAGATGTCCCTGGTGGATTTTATAACCTCAGTAAAAAAATAATCCCTGGATAATAAAGGCTGAAAGGGCCATGGGAATGACCACAAGTGCTGTCCTAGGTCCCTGCATGTCCTGTGCTCTCAGAGGTGGGCGTGTTGAGGGCATGGCAGGGGGTGGTGGGGGCTGGTGCTGCTTTGTGGGGAGAGCCAGAGCCAAGGGACTAGAGAGAAGTCGCTGGACTCACGAGCATGGGACGGTGGGGACGTGGTCTGCTTCCACGTAGGGGTTTCTGTAGAGCCACAGCTCCTCGGGCTGCACCACCCGCTGGAACGGGGGCAGGAACTCCAGCACCCTGGGGAGGACATGGGGGAGGGGGGGAAAGAGGAGGAGGAGGGAGGGGGGGAAGAGGAGGAAGAGGGAGGAGGAGGAGGAAGAGTAAGGGGGCAAGAGGAGGAAGAGGAGGGTAGGAGGAGGAGGAAGAGGAGGGTGGGAGGAGGAGGAAGAGGAAGGGGGGAAGAGGAGGAGGAGGAAGGGGGGGATGAGGAGGAAGAGGAAGGGGGGATGAGGAGGAAGAGGAAGGGGGGATGAGGAGGAAGAGGAAGGGGGGGATGAGGAAGAAGAGAAAGGGGGGGGATGAGGAGGAAGGGGGAGGGAAAGGAGGAAGGGGGGGGGAGAAGAGGAGGAGGAAGAACGGGAAATCGGTCGCTCCGCCTCTCCCAGCCCCGCTCCGCAGCTGCCTCCGCGGGTTCCGGTAGAACCGTTCCCAGCTCGGGGAGGGGGGATCCCCAAACCATCCCCAACTCACGCGAAAGAAGCCAGGAGCAGGACCCGTACCGCCACCCTCCGCGACACCCCCAAGCCTCCGCATCACCACACCGGACACCCCCCCCTTTTGCCTTGCTCCCATCCGATCCGCCCCCGGGGAGGCGGAGCCGCCTCCCCGGGGGCGGATCGGAAGGGGAGCAAGGGAAGGGGAGTGGCCCCATCATCCCTCCATCCCTCCCTGCATCCCTCCCTGCATCCCTTCCTCCATCCATCCCATCCATCCATCCATCCATCCATCCATCCATCCCTTCCTCCATCCATCCATCCATCCCTCCCTCCCTCCCTGCATCCCTCCCTTTCTGCATCCATCCATCCATCCCTCCCTCCCTCCCTGCATCCTCCCTTCCTGCATCCATCCATCCATCCATCCCTCCCTCCCTACATCCCTTCCTCCATTCATCCATCCATCCATCCCTGCATCCCCTCCATCCCTCCCTCCCTGCATCCCTCCCTTCCTGCATCCATCCCTCCCTGCATCCCCTCCATCCCTCCCCTGCATCCATCCATCCATCCCCTGCATCCCTCCCTCCCTCCCTGCATCCATCCCTCCCCCCTCCCTGCATCCATTCCCTCCTCCCTCCCTCCATCCATCCCCTCCATCCCTCCCTGCATCCATCCCCTCCATCCCTCCCTGCATCCATCCATCCCTCCATCCCTCCCTCCCTGCATCCCTGCATCCCCTTCCTCCCTCCCTGCATCCCCTCCCTCCCTGCATCCATCCCCTCCATCCCTCCCTGCATCCATCCCTCCTCCCTGCATCCATCCATCCCTCCCCTCCCTGCATCATCCATCCCTCCCTCCCTGCATCCCTGCATCCCTCCCTCCCTCTCTGCATCCCCTCCCTCCCTGCATCCATCCCCTCCATCCCTCCCTGCATCCATCACCTGCATCCCTCCATCCATCTGTCCCCTGCATCCCTCCATCCCTCCCTCCCTGCATCCATCCCCTCCCTCCCTGCATCCATCCATCCCTCCCTGCATCCATCCATCCCTCCCTGCATCCATCCATCCCTCCCTCCCTGCATCCATCCATCCCTCCCCTCCCTGCATCCATCCCCTCCCTCCCTCCCTGCATCCATCCCCTCCCTCCCTGCATCCATCCCATCCCTCCCTGCATCCATCCATCCCTCCCTCCCTGCATCCATCCCCCTCCATCCCTCCCTGCATCCATCCCTCCATCCGTCCCCTGCATCCATCCATCCCTCCGTCCCCTGCATCCATCCCATCCATCCCTCCCTCCCTGCATCCATCCATCCCCTCCATCCCTCCCTGCATCCATCCATCCCTCCATCCATCCCTCCCTCCCTGCATCCATCCCCTCCATCCCTCCCTGCATCCATCCCCTCCCTCCCCCCCTGCATCCATCCATCCATCCCTCCATCCCCTCCCTCCCTGCATCCCTGCATCCCCTTCCTCCCTCCCTGCATCCCCTCCCACCCTGCATCCATCCCCTCCCTCCCTGCATCCATCCCCTCCATCCCTCCCTGCATCCCTCCATCCTGCATCCCCTTCCTCCCTCCCTGCATCCCCTCCCTCCCTGCATCATCCCCTCCATCCCTCCCTGCATCCATCCATCCCTCCATCCCTCCCTCCCTGCATCCCTGCATCCCCTCCCTCCCTCCCTGCATCCCCTCCCTCCCTCCTGCATCCATCCCCTCCCTCCCTCCCTCCCTGCATCCATCCATCCCTCCCTCCCTGCATCCATCCCTCCATCCGTCCCCTGCATCCATCCATCCCTCCCTCCCTCCCTCCCTGCATCCCCTCCCCTCCCTGCATCCATCCCCTCCATCCATCCCTCCCTGCATCCCCTCCATCCATCCCTTCCTGCATCCATCCATCCATCCCTCCCTCCCTGCATCCATCCCTCCCTCCCTGCATCCCCTCCATCCCTCCCCTGCATCCCCTCCATCACTCCCCTCCCCGCATCCCTCCCCTCCATCCATCCCTGCATCCCCTCCATCCATCCCTCCCTGCATCCCCCTCCATCCCTCCCCTGCATCCCTCCATCCATCCATCCATCCATCCCTCCCTGCATCCCTCCATCCCTCCCTCCCCCTCCCTGCATCCATCCCTCCCTCCCTGCATCCATCCATCCCTCCCTCCCTGCATCCATCCCTCCCTCCCTCCCTGCATCCATCCATCCATCCATCTGTCCCCTCCCTCCATCCATCCCTCCATCCATCTGTCCCCTGCATCCCTCCATCCTTATCCCAAAAGGAAAAGCAGCTTTTCCTCGTTGGAACATCCAGAACGATTATTGAAGTCAACCTCAAGCAAAAAAAAACAACCCCCAAAATAAAAATAAAATTAAAAAAAATAACTTGAAATCAGTGGAATGTCATTAAAAACCCCCCTTGTTGATTTTTTTCTTAAACCCCCCCCCCGCCAAAAAAATAAGTAACCCTCCCAAATCCTCATGGAAAAGCAAAACATCTGAATTCCAAAGGATTTTTAAAGCAAAATTTAAATTAAAAAGAATAAAAAAATAAAGGAAAAATAAGAATAATAAAAAAAAACCCAAACAACCACAAACCAACCAACCCCCAACCAAAAAAAACAACCCTCCCAAACAACCCCCCCCCCAAAAAAAGGTGACATCTCATTAAATAGAATGTACAAAAATTATAAGGTGTTTCTACCATCACACACGGTTTCAAGTAAGAAGCTAAAATATTACAGGCAAGTTCTAGGTACGGTCTAACTAGTCGGGACAGTAAGCTTAGCTATGTACAAGGTTTAAACCAAGCTTTACAGCTTTCACACTATGCAAAGAGAACAGAGGCTGAACAACAAAACAAACCCCTCTCTGCCCACCCCCCCTCCCTACCTCCCTCCCCTTTTTTTCTCCCTCCCTAAACCCCCTCTCCCCTCCCATCCCCTCCCCAAAATATCATATATCTCCAAGTCTATGCGGCAACATCAAGTCATAATACAAGTAATGCCCCAGTGGAACATGGCCAGGGAGAGTTATCACTGCCCCTTCATTAGTGTCCAGAGCTAATCAACCTTCCCAAGGAAAAAAAACAAACCCCTCCTTTAAATGACTTCAGTGTGAAGAGTGGATGCTTTGCTATTAGAGACTGGAGTGATAATTAGCATCATCCCCTCCCCCCCTTCGTTAAAATCAAGTTTCACAGAATCTACAAAGTTTGTTAAACAAAAGTCTGATGAGATAAAGGCTCTACCAAGGTCATCCTCACAGGTAAGGAAGGGCTGGGAATGGAATCTGTAGGTATCTGTGTTGTGCAACATCATTTTTTAGGGGGGGGGGATCAATGGGGTTGAGGTTCTCAGGGCACCTCCTAATCCTAAATCCAACCCCCTCCCCACCCCAGGCAGCTGAACCCCCTTGGATATTGTTTGCTGTGGGAATGCAGAGAAGAGGGAGAGAAATCAGAGTGGAGACAGAGCTCAAGTGGTGAAGAGGAAGCAGGGGGTGGGTTTCCCCCTCCCATCCCCTCCCCAAAATATCACCTCTCTCCAGGTTCAAGTCATAACACAAGTAATGCCCCAGTGGAACATGGCCAAGGAGAGTTATCACTGCCCCTTCATTAGTGTCCAGAGCTAATCAACCTTCCCAAGGAAAAAAAAACAAACCCCTCCTTTAAATGACTTCAGTGTGAAGAGTGGATGCTTTGCTATTGACTGGAGTGATAATTAGCATCATCCCCTCCCCCCCTTCGTTAAAATTAAAGTTTCACAGAATCTACAAAGTTTGTTAGAGAGAAACAAAAGTCTGATGAGATAAAGGCTCTACCAAGGTCATCCTCACAGGTAAGGGAGGGCTGGGAATGGAATCTGTAGGTATCTGTGTTGTGCAACATCATTTTTTAGGGGGGGGGATCAATAGGGTTGAGGTTCTCAGGGCACCTCCTAATCCTAAATCCAACCCCCTCCCACCCCAGGCAGCTGAACCCCTTGGATATTGTTTGCTGTGGGAATGCAGAGAAGAGGGAGAGAAATCAAGAGTGGAGACAGAGCTCAAGTGGTGAAGAGGAAGCAGGGGGTGGGGTGGGTTCTATTCCCCCCCCATCATCCAGCCTGTGAGTTAAGAATTGAGGGTGCACCCCCAAAATGGGTGTCTCAGCCCTGTCCCCCAACGCAGCCACCCAGAGCTGGGAGAGGCACAGTGAAGGAGCCCCAAAGCCTGTCTCTCTATCCCACAGGACACCCCCCTGTCCCTCCTCCCCGCTCCCAAAGGGCTCAGCTTTGCCAACTCCATCCACCTTTTCCCTCCTGGAGTTCACATGCAGCCCAGGAATCCCCCCCTTATGCAGATGTTCAGCCTCACATCATCTCCCCAGCCCAGGGACACAGCCCCTCATCACAGGGGGGGGGAATAAAGACCTGAGCTGGGTGCTCAGGAATACACTAGATTAACAAACAGCTTTTATTTTTTTAACCTTTACCTTTTTTTTTTGCCTTTTTTTGGGCCTTTTTTCCCCCCCTCCCCTTTTCTTTCCTCACAACATCATCATGAACACATCCAAAGCAGAGGAGGGCATCACTAAGTGCAAACAGGGGTTGGTGTTTTTTTTTTTTGCTACACAAAGAGAAATGGCAAAGGTGGGGAGAAGGGGGATAAAAGGGGTTAAAAACTCCCTGGCAAACTCCAAGCTGGGTGTTAGTCCAAGCTTGCTGCTTCTCCCACACCACACAGGAGTGAGACAGCAGCTTTGGAGAGGGAAAGAGGAAAATAACACCTCCAAATATAACACAACACACCCCATCCCCTTTCTTTTTTTGGCCTGGATTCAGCAGGAGAGGAGGAACTCCAGGGAAACTGGAGCTGTTTCTCAATGTATTCTACAATTAAAAAGGAAATAAAAGAGAAGAGAGAGTCAAGGTATAAATAAAGAAGAAACAAACCAAAGCTGTGTAAGGAACTGCAGAGCTTCAAGTACATCAAACCCTGAATTCAATGAGGCAGAGGTTTTTCAATGTTAAAGTGACTACATCGTACCAGCATTGGACATCCCCCCTCTCCCCCCTCCCCAATTCCCCCTCCCCTCTTTCCCCTTCCCCTCCCCACCCCTATTTCTGTAAAGATTCAATATATACAGATTTTTTTCCTGCTTGCTAATTAAGCCTTAAGTCATTTGTGTCTTCCCTGTTCTCTCCTGAAATGAAAGATAGAAGGCAAGGTTGGAATTCCAATGTTATTCCAACCCTGGTAACTCTCATTTCACCTCCCAGGTTGTGGTGGTGACCAGAGAAGGTAATTTGCCACCTGCCCCCCTCCTAAAATTACCTTCTACATCCTCCTTCCTGAGCTGTGAACACCTTCAAGAGTCTGCTGAGAGGATGAGTGGATACTCCCAAGCCCCTAAAAAGCTACCAGAACTGCTTGCACCATGTGTTTAAAGGGAAAAGAGGGAGTTAAAGCAGCTCTTGCTTTGGCCCAGGGTCTGCTGAAGGGCTGTGCTGCACGAGGGTGCGACTGGGAGAGGTCAAGAGCTCCAGTAAACACCAGCATCCCGACCTGCTTGGCAGAGCAGCTCAGACCCAGCGCTGGGAGGAGACAGGACCCACCCTGGGTGCTCACCAGAAGCTGTCTCAATTTTAAACCAAAAGGGAAAATCCAAACCCCCAAAGGAATAGGGTGTGTGATTGGGGGGATGTCTTTAACCTTCTGGTTAAAGGAATGATTGACAGGCTTCAAGCAGCAGCTGACAGTCCCTCAAGCTGCCCCTTCAGTGCCCCTTCCAAGCCTCAGCACGATATGCTAAGGATGCATCTGGTTTCAGAGCCCACAGGGGTTTAGTTGAGCAGCTGATTCCTTCTCTCTGCTGAGGCCAACTCCTCAAACCTTCATCTCTTCCTTACAGGGGGAGCTGCCTGAGCACTGCCCAGTCTGCAGGATGGGGTTAAAAGGTGGATTTTAAAGGTGTTTGGCATCCAAAACAAGCCCCTACCGTCCCCAGGGCCCCTGGCATCAGCCATTCCCTTCTCTCAGAGCAGTAAAGTTCTTAAAAGAGTCCCTTTCTCTCCAAATCCAGTTGCTATTTTGCTGCTCAAGCTTCTAACACAAGCTCCTCTCTTCCCTTCTAAATCCAAGCCTGGTTGTTGGCTCTTTGTGATCATTTTTTGGTGGAAAAAGCAGCACCTGGAAGAAGTTAGAAAGCAAAGGTGAGGAGACACCCAGAGCCAGGGGCAGCAGCCAGCCCTGGGCACAGCGCTCCAGGAGTGCCTGAGCCTCCCATGACCCATCACACGTGGTGACACCCATGGGGGGGGGGGGGAGGAAGGGAGGAAGGAAGGGGGGGGAAAAAGGAAGGGAGGAAGGAAGGGGAGGAAAAGGAAAGGAAATGAAAGGAAAAGAAAAGGAAAAAGGAAGGAAGGAAGGGGGGGGAAAAGGAAGGGAGGAAGGAAGGGGGGGGAAAAGGAAGGGAGGAAGGAAGGGGGGGGAAAAGGAAGGGAGGAAGGAAGGGGGGGGAAAGGAAGGGAGGAAGGAAGGGGGGGGAAAGGAAGGGAGGAAGGAAGGGGGGGGAAAGGAAGGGAGGAAGGAAGGGGGGGAAAAGGAAGGGAGGAAGGAAGGGGGGGGAAAAGGAAGGGAGGAAGGAAGGGGGGGAAAAGCAAGGGAGGAAGGAAGGGGGGGGAAGGAAGGGAGGAAGGAAGGGGGGGAAAGGAAGGGAGGAAGGAAGGGGGGGGAAAAGGAAGGGAGGAAGGAAGGGGGGGAAAAAGAGAAGGGAGGAAGGAAGGGGGGGAAAAAGAGAAGGAAGGAAGGGGGGGGAAAGAGAAGGAAGGAAGGGGGGGAAAAAGGAAGGAAGGAAGGAGGGGGGGAGAAGGAAGGAAGGAAGGAGGGGGGGGGAAAAAGGAAGGAAGGAAGGAGGGGGGGAAAAGGAAGGAAGGAAGGAGGGGGGGAAAAGGAAGGAAGGAAGGAGGGGGGGAAAAGGAAGGAAGGAAGGAGGGGGGGAAAAGGAAGGAAGGAAGGAGGGGGGGAAAAGGAAGGAAGGAAGGAGGGGGGGAAAAGGAAGGAAGGAAGGAGGGGGGGGAAAGGAAGGAAGGAAGGAGGGGGGGAAAAAGGAAGGAAGGAAGGAGGGGGGGAGAAGGAAGGAAGGAAGGGGGGAAAAAGAGAAGGAAGGAAGGAAGGAAGGAAGGAAGGAGGGGGGGAAAAGGAAGGAAGGAAGGAAGGGGGAAAAAGGAAGGAAGGAAGGGGGGAAAAAGAGAAGGAAGGAAGGAAGGAAGGGGGGGAAAAAGGAAGGAAGGAGGGGGGGAAAAAGGAAGGGGGAGCCTAGGTCCACTCAGTGACCACGCCACCTGCGGTGTTCAGAGCCCTCGTGCTCCAAGCGAAGAACGAAACTGAATGATTGAAACCACATCAAGCCAAATAAGCACCAAACATCCCCACACCAGGCCCTGCAGATGCTGCCCCAAGAGCTACACTTGGAATTTCCAAAGAAGGTTCAACACCCCCAGTAAGAGCTTAAAAAGAGACATTGATCACACAAAAATGTTCAGAAAAAAATAAAATCCTTTTTTGTCTTTTTTTTTTTCCCCCCCCCCTTTTCTTTTTTTTTTTTGTGGTTTTGTGGTTTTTTTTTCTTTTTTTTTCTCTGTAAAAAATACCAAAATATAGCACTGCTTTCAAACAGGATTTAGTGTTTTCAGACATTCAATGTACAGCCCACAAGATGAAGTGCTTTAGAGATCCCAGCAGCACCACCCCCCCCCTCCCCCTGTACCACACGCTGACCCAGCTGCAGTTAGGTCACCCAAGACACCCCAAAAATCCCTTAGGGAAGGCATCTGCAGGCATTGAGATGAACTGCCAGGTCAGTTAGATGGCACAGCAGCTGCTTTAGGAGATTGTAGTGTGGTTTGTAATTAAATGGCACGCTAAATTGCCTCCTCCCACACCCCCCCTGTAAGTAACTCTGAGGACAAGGAGGACACCAGCCAGAGGCAAGACATGCTCCAAAATCCCCTGTGTACTTTCTCAGCCAACTATTTCCTTCAACTAAGAAGTCTCCCTGTTCCTCTAGGTTTATGCAAGCAGCTTGCCAGAGGCAAAGTTCGTTAATTCAAAGGCTTAATTAAGCCAGGTGCCAGCAAGGCTTTGCTTAGCAATTCTTTTCATACAGGATTATTTTCAACTCCCTGGTAGCAGAAAGTTAGCACAAAGTTAGCCAAAACCACTACAACAAGGTGAAAGTAGGTTCTGAGGCTTCCAGGGCAGGGGCAGGAGGGTCTCCAAAGCCCAATTCCAGCCTGGGGAAATGAATCTGGCCAGGCTCCTCATACAAGGAGAGGATGTGAAAAGAAAACACAGAGCTGGAGCCTACAGAAGCCACGTCAGAAGCCTCACTGGAGGAGCCTCTCCATGAACAGTGGAAATCTTAAAGAGAGAAAACAGTCTCATGAGCCTGAAGTTGGCTGCTGAGAATATGGCCTGTAACCCAGACACAGAAAATACCCTGTTCATCAAAGAAATGCAGAGATGGTTCTTAGCTCCACTAAGATCAGAGTTAGAAGGTTTCTCTCAGCACGACAATCTAAGCACTCAACCCAACCAAGGAGCACCAGGGGCTGGGTTCCTGAAGCACTCCAGTTTCCCCTGAAGCTACCAGGAGCCTGAGAAGGTGGCAATAAAGAATCCCACTACTAAAGCTGCCATGAAACAAGCATGGACCTGGCAGATGACAAAACAATCCTCCATCTCCAGACACCAAGGGCAGAGCTCCCACCGGCACGGCGAAGCCTTCGGTTCCAAGCATGCCCCAGCGTGTGACTGAAGCCAGGAGGGCTCTCCTAACCCTAAAGGTTGTTCAAATTAAGGATAAAGAAGTTAATCACTGCACAATGAAGCTCCCCATCCCGATTTCCAGCTGTCTGCAAACACAGATTGGAGCTCTGGAGCGTGGAACCACCCTTTGTCCCCTCCTCAGCGCTAGGATCTCGTGTTACAAAAGCACTTCTGAGATGTCACACACCTGATTGCTCACAGGAGAAGTTTTAAGATAGTAGCTGTAAGTGAACATTGAGACAGAACCTACCTTCTCAAAATGTCTTTAAAAGTAAATACTGGAATGGAGGCATGGGTAGGGTCACCTGGTGTGAACCCCACACGTGTCTTTTTTGGCATCTCAAGAGTGAGGAGGCTTTTATTCTTTCCATAAACTACACACAGAACTTAGGCTGGCTTTGCTGTCCTGTTTTTAAAGACACGTTGAGTGATCAAAACCAGGTCTTCCAACCCCCTTTCAAAAATTAAATAAATAAATATGCTGCTATGCTTTGCTTTCTACACCCAAAAAGAACACTCTTTCAACCAGAACGTTCCTTTCCCTGCCAACAGGTCTACATTTGTTGGGTTGGGTTGTTGTTTTTTTTTCTCTGAAGGCCAAGACGTTCCTGGTTTCCAACAGTAAGAGCTGCTGTAGCACATTCAAGGGTAAAAAAAAAGAAAAGACCAAACAACAAAACCCAAACACCACTGCCTGCTTCTGCTTGCTAAGACTAAATGGTCCCAATTCCCAGTTCACACAACGAGGGCTCCGGTGACAAAGACTGAATGTGTCAAGAGCAGTCTCTTCAAGTCCATGGCCTGGTTTGCTGCTCTTCTTCCCCCTTCCTGGGTTTGTTTTGTAACCCAAATTCACTCCTTTCCTTCTTCTACAGGATTCTGTGCTTCCAATTTGCACTTTATCTTGCTCCAGTACTCGGGTGCCACGGGAGACTTGGGGTCATGGGCGGAGCAGCAGAGGTGGCCATCCAGCGCCGATGCCACCAGGGCTCCCTTCTCGTGCTCTTTACAGAAGGAGTGAGGGCAAAACTCACAGAAGGAAACTGCAGGATTGCTACAGACGTCACACTGGTGCCATGGACATTCCCACTTTCCTGAGGGTGGGAGGAGAGAGGCAGAAAGCTGGAATTAGTGTGTTTTGGGGGCAGCACCGTCCTTTCATCACACAGAATCACCAGGTTGGAAAAGACCTTGAAGATCATCAAGTCAAACAGTTCCCCTTCTAAGCTAAACCAGATCCCTGAGTACCTCTCTACCCTTTTTTAAACACATCCAGGGTGGGGGACTCAGCCCCCTCCCTGGGCAGCCTGTGCCACAGCCCCACAACTCTGCCAGGGAAGAGCTTTGCCCTCCCATCTGCTCTGCCCCTGCCCTGGCCCAGCTTCAGCCCATTGCCCCTTGTCCCATCTCCTGTCCCCTGGCTGAAGAGACCAGCACCCACCTCTCTGCACCCTCCCTTCAGGTAGTTGCAGGTGGTGATAAGTCTTACTCCATATTGATTTGTGCTTGGCAACCTTGGGACATCAAGATGACGTTTATATTTCAATCAAAGTTAGCATCTTGATCCAAGAAAAGAGATGCAAGGCCACCACTGAATTATTACAGTGCCTCTCCCTCCATCAATTCTTGCTTAGGAACTGTATTTCTAAGTAAAGGTGGAACTGCAAAAGCAAAGGCACTGCTTTTTGTGTCAATCAACACTGCATTTCAGCCCAAACACTGCCTTGCTGCAGGGAGGGAAGAACAGGGAGCCAAGCAATCGCTCTTACCAAAAGGTGGTTGAGTCAGGTTAAGGCATAGGAGGTGGTATGCTTTGGGACAGTCCTTTTTATCACACATGACTAGCTCTCCCCCATCTCCACACTGGAAACAGTTGTCTTCATGCATCTGCTTCTGTTCTGTTTTTATTTTCCTTTTCTTTTGCTTCAATTTTGCATTCTTCACCTTCTCTTCATTCGCCGTTGCAAATGCTGTCTAGCAATCACAAAGATCAGAGCATACAAAGGTCACTTTATAAACCCCTTGCATGAAAACAAGGAGGAGGAGGAGGAGGAGGAGATCACCTTTGGGTTGTTATGGGCATCAACCTCACTTAAATTAACCCAAATCCAATGGTTTTCAGCTATAAAATGCCCATCCACATGTACCTGAAATGAAGCAGTTTGAGCAATTCCCTTCTCCCTAGGTGCAACAGCACCAGAGGGTACAGCTAAAACCTTTATAGAGGCTTTTCAAGGGGAGGGGGGGGAAAGGATCACACAAGAGCCAAGTAAAAATTAACTCAACCCAAAAAACCTCTCCTTGCCCTGCTGTCTCTGGATTTGGGATGAAAAGCTTCAATATTCAGCCACGTACCTTGGGACGCACTCCTAGGAAACCACTGCAGTTTTCTGCTCCACAATGACACTCAGTCCTACCATTGCCCAGGCAATCCAAATTGTAATTAAATGTTAACTCCATTCCTAAAAGGTAAAGAAAACCACTTCACCCCACACTGACACTTTAAGGAGAGATGTGTGACCAAGACAGTTCATTGGCATTTCTCTCCTCAGAGCCTGTGAGGTCTAGAGGCATGTGTTCTAAAAGGGAAAGCTTGAAAATAGAGCAGTGATTTCACAGGCTTTGAAAGGAGCAAGTTCTGCTTAGATCAGACAGAAGCAGCAGCTGGATTATCACACAGACCCAATTAAAATGAAAAGCAGGTAGAACACTTAACATGGAAAGATAATGCTGCATCAGACAAGCAGTGGTGAAAGCATCAAGGCTCTGGGAAGTATTTACATGACACACAGTTAATTGTGCTTGGCACTGAGCTCCAAGCTTGGCTTTAACAGTAGTTTTTAGCTTCAAACTATTTCTAGCCAAGATCCCTGCTAAGACTGGAACTCAAATATTTGTCTCCTCTCCAAAAAACAACAAAGTTCACAC
This sequence comes from Rallus limicola, assembly GCA_022605955.1. Classification (NCBI taxonomy): domain Eukaryota; kingdom Metazoa; phylum Chordata; class Aves; order Gruiformes; family Rallidae; genus Rallus; species Rallus limicola. The sequence continues at coordinate 3,530,400 of JAKCOZ010000044.1, forward strand.
TGAATCACAGAGTTGTAGGAGTTGGAAGGGACCTCAACAGATCATTGGGTCCAACCCCCCTGCCAAAGCAGGGTCCCTAGGACAGGGCACACAGGGCGGTGTCCAGACGGGGCTGGAATCTCTCCAGAGAAGGAGACTCCACACCCCCTGGGCAGCCTGGCCCAGGGCTCCCTCACCCTCACTGGGGAAAAGTTCTTCCTCATGTTGGTGTGGAACTCCCTGTGCTCCAACTTGAGGCCATCACCCCTTGTCCTGTCCCCACAGACACTGAGAAGGGGCTGCCCATGTCCCCCTGCGTCCCACACTTGAGATATTTATAATAAGGTCTCCCCTGAGTCTTCTTCTCTCCAGGCTGAACAGCCCCAGCTCCCTCAGCCTTTCCTCCCAGGGGAGATGCTCCAGGCCCTTCAGCATCTCCCTGTCCCTCCTCTGGCCTCTCTCCAGGAGATCCCTGTCTGTTTGATCCCAGGGAGCCCAGCACTGGACACAACACTGCAGGTGGGGCCTGAGCAGGGCAGAGCAGAGGGGAAGGATCCCTTCCTTGAAAGCTGCTTGTATATTAAATGATAAAAGTATACAGGCAAAACCAGTGCCATCCTTTTACCTGCAGGAATATCACAAAGAGCAAACAGTCCAACTCTAATGTCACCATTCACCGTCCACTTCTGTGTCTCACAGTTTGGATTACAACTATGGTTCATGAAACGAGAGTAGTTCCCCTTGGGGCCAGCATCTATTATTCGGTCCTTCAAATAAGAGGACAAAGACATAGTTTAGCACTTGCAAACACACACAAAAAAAAGGTTTCCTGCCCACAAATGACTGGTAATGGGTAAGGCAGCCCAAAGCCCTGCTTATTTTAAATGAGTTAAAGAGTGGAAAGCGTTCTCTGTGGAGTTAGTCTCATGAAAAAGCACCTGAATGCTTGTGCTTACAGAAGGGAAACAGGCTCAGAGTGCACAGTGCAAGACACAGGCCCTCTCTTTCATCTCCTCACCCACAGGCCCTCTCTCTTTCATCTCCTCACCCATCCCATCTCAGCAAAGCACCCACGTTACCCTCCCGCTGACACCCAGGTGGGGAGCAGGAGGGTAAACCCCAAACAGGGAAGGCAGCTTCCACCAGCACACTCCCCCTCCTAGTTTCAACCACAAAGACTTTATATTGAAGAAGACATAACAATTACCTTTGTTACAGTTAACATATAAAAATTGGTTACTCTGTTCTCATGTGCACGTTTGATCCTCAACCTGCACTCTTCTTCATCAATCAGCTCACCCACGTACTCATTCACAAATTCACCCTGGAAAGGAAGAGGAAACACAAAATAATCCATGCCTACTGTGTCTGAGGATGAAACAGCACAGGAAAAATGCATTTCCTATAAAAACACTCTCATCTTCCCCCAAAAGAATGAAGCTTTAGCCCTCCAGCAGCCAAGAGCTGCAGTGTTTCCACCTCAAGAGCTATCATGGCTTTTTGTCCTCTGTAGTTCTACCTTTTTAATGCTCCTTTTTGTCCTGAGACCCCATCCACGTCGATCTGTCTTTATGATTTCAGCATCAGGGTAAAGCCTTTTGGTGAAACACTGGTTCTGACACCGCTCTCCTGCTGGGCACACCTGGGGATGGCACTCGTACTGCAGCATCCTGTTCAGACACTCAGACTCCAGGCCACAGGGGTTCTCATCTGAGGGCTTGCAGTTACAGCGTGGGATTTCTGACAGGTCAGCTACCTGGATCTGAACCTTCCCTATTACCTTGTTGGACTGGGGAACAGAGGAAACAAAGAATAAACGATGGAGGCAATGCACAAAGGATCCACTCAACTCAAAGTAATGACTGGGTTATTAGTTTTCCTCTAGCCACTGAGCTAGACATGGCTAAAAATCACTGGTGACTCTGGATGTGCTGTTGATATTCCTGCTAACACCAGTGGCAACAGCCAGCATGTATCCAAGCCATCAGAGATGAGCTGGGAACCAGCAATATCCTACCTTAGGTAACACTGCTCTTCAACCCTTGAGACTCTTTCACAAGTGCTCTGCTAAAGGAATGTGTTATGGTGCTACAAGACAGGACAAAAGGTTCTTGAGCAGCAACATTCTTCCTCTGAACTGTTAAGATCAGTTTAAAACCCACAGCTTCTTCATGCATGGAGTAAAAATAGGAAAAGAAAGAAGCCAACTCACTTTAATGTGTTTATAAGGTGGAGGTTTCCTTGAATTCCTTTCAATTTCTAATGCCTCCTTGCTTTCTCTTTGTGCTTTCAGCTCCTGGAAGCGCTTTGCTGCTTCTTCAAGTGCTGCACAAGGGAGTTCAAAATAGAAAGCAATTAGCACCAAGGGCTGTTAATTGGATATATACATGTATGCAGCACAATTGATTCTTTTAAAAGCTATATAAAGAACAACACAAGCTGAAAATGAGACATTGCAGGTATATCATGAATCTAACATCAGGTATTCTTCAGGAGGTACTGAGATACTGAACAATGATCCCATGCAGCAAGAGCCCACGCTCTGTCTTAACATTTCCCAGCTTGTGGAAGAACTGAACTTGCCCACAACAATACACAATGAGTAGGCACTTAAAGAAAACACATTTGAATCTGCAGTCAAGGGATCTACATTAAACTTTCAAGTTTAGGTGAACACAGAACACTAGTCACATAATTCCCATGCAGGTTAAGTGGTGATGGAGACACAAACACGTGGAATTTTTGTCATAAACCACTATAAACTTTGTTTGATTTTACCTTTCTTGAAGGTCTTGTTAATACTAGTTTGCCCCTCAGCAAAGCTTTTATCTCCTTCAACATAAGGGAAAACTCTGCCCTGGTGTACCCAATAGTAGTCATGTGAACCAAAGAAAAATACTGGGAAGTCCCCGATATCATGTTTGAGGCCCTGTATGTTGAGAGGCACAGACCTGGGATTGCAGATCTCTGCTGGCCACCACCTGAGAAGTAGGAGAAAATAAAAAGGAAGGTTAAGATCCTTGAAGCACAGCCTCAGCTTCTCAGCTTGCCTAACCCAACTGAGCAATGGAAACCGGTTTTCTTTTCTTAAAGAAATGAATCCCCACTGTAGGCAGCCCAGGCTCCCCTTCACCACGCCTGGGGAGCAGAACATGAGAGGAGTTCTCCCTCCAGATTTTGGAACAGGCTTTTGAGAACATTCATGGCATGAGATTGGACTTCTAAGATCACTTCTAAAGGTGTGTATTGCTGCAGGTGACTAACAGCAAACACAGGCTAGGGCATCTCATTTGCTGAGACCAAGGGGATGAGGTTTAACAAGGCCAAGGGCAGAGTGCTGCACATGGGACACAACAACCCCCTGCAGTGCTACAGGCTGGGGAGACTGGCTGGAGAGCTGACAGGTGGAGAAGGACCTGGGGGTGCTGGGTGACTGCAGGCTGAGTATGAGCCAGCAGTGTGCCCAGGAAAGCCAAAGGCATCCTGGCTTGTGTCAGACCCAGTGTGGCCAGTAGGTGTGGGGAGGGGATTGTGCCCCTGGGCTGGGCACTGGGGAGGCTGCACCTCCAGTGCTGGGTCCAGTTCTGGGCTCCTCAGCATCAGAAGGACATGGAGGAACTGGAGTGAGTCCAGAGAAGGGCAACCAGGCTGGGGAAGGGGCTGGAGGGCAAATCCTCTGAGGAGCAGCTGAGGGAGCTGGGGGTGTTGAGCCTGGAGAAGAGGAGGCTGAGGGGAGACCTTCTCCCCACCTACAGCTACCTGAAGGGAGGGTGCAGAGAGGTGGGTGCTGGTCTCTTCAGCCAGGGGACAGGAGATGGGACAAGGGGCAATGGGCTCAAGCTGCCCCAGGGCAGGGGCAGAGCAGATGGGAGGGCAAAGTTCTTCCCTGGCAGAGTTGTGGGGCTGTGGCACAGGCTGCCCAGGGAGGGGTTGAGCCACCCCCCTGGATGTGTTTATAAAAGGGGAGATGAGGTGCTCAGGGATCTGGTTTAGCACAGGATGGGAATGGTTGGACTTGATGATCTTCAAGGTCTTTTCCAACCTGGTGATTCTGTGATCTCAGGGTTATACAACAGCCCCCAGTTTTCTGTGCTGCTATTACTCTCTACAGAGCAAAAGCAATCAAGCATCCACCATTGCCTGGAAAAAGCAGGAGAATTCAATCTCAGGGGCAACATCAATGCCTGACACAAAGTAGATGAACTCTTGTATTTCTACTTTGTGTATTTCTGCTTTGAGTTACCTTCCTGTAATTCTATAACACATTAAAAACCATCCAAAGCACTAATCCCCCCCCCAAAATTGCCAACTCACCTGTAATTCCCAAGCTTGACCCAAACAATCTGCTTGTAACGAAGCTTCTTGCCAGCTTTACAGTCATTGCAATTCCAGCATCCTTCAGGCATTTCTATGTTGAGACACTCAGGGTGAAAGGAAGCTGGGCAGGATTCACAGCACAAGAGTTTTCCACCTTTAAACAAAGAAACCCTGCTTGGTTTATAGAAGTAAGGATTTGCTTTCCCCCTAGGCACAGCAATCAAGGTTGATTTGAAAAAAATCACCCATTTTACATTCTCATTTGCCCCAGAGGAAATTAAAAAAAAAAAAACCAAAATAACCCACAAAAAAAAAGAAAGGGATCAAGTCAAACTTAACAATGTTGGTTAAAAAAAAGGCTGCAGTGCAATAGCTTAAGGGACAAGCTGGGACTCTGTCAAAGGCACAATAAAGAGCAGCTGGGGATTTTTGGAACATGCAGTAAAAAGCTGGCAGGAGAAGTGGCATTCCCAAAGGAAGCACTACACATGGGAGCAGCACCACAAGCTTTTACTCCTTTGAAGGTCCAAACTTGGGTTTATTCATTTGGTGATGGCCCAAAACAATGAGAAATAAGCCCATTTTTTTAAAGGAAGGGTTGGTTTGGTTTGTTTTTTTTTTTTCAATCAACACTGTTATGACTGAATCCCCCCCCCCCCAGCAATCAGTTGTGTGCCTTCAAACCCCCACAGCCTATAGGTTGATCAATGCTTTTCTGTAGCAAGGACATCAGAAAAGAATTGCTAATGATAATCATCCTTATTCCAAAAATAAAACCACATTTACCAGTATGAGCCCAGTACACAAAGCAGAAGGTGACACCACACGAGCTGTCCCCATCCCCACAGCTCCTTGTGGGCACAAAGGGGAGTTTGTAGTGCAGAGGATAACGTGGATTTCTGCTTATTTGGATAAAAATCCTTCTGGCTGGCTTATGTTTTGGAGAGGTATGGAATGTGGAGAGCCACATCACATCCCTAAGCCACCCTCAGCAAACAAAGCAGCTCATACTGTAAGAGTTGGTGTAATATTTTATATAACTTAGTATATAAAATATATATATACACACACATTTTTATAGACTTTTTTTTTAATTAATGAGGTTTTTTTGCATCCCAGGTGGAAAATCTGGGAGCTCCTTGAGAGTATTTCAAGCAATTATCAATAGCAAAAGAAAGGTGACTATGAACTTTCCAACATTTCTCAGAAAATCTTGTCCACCTATAGACTTTCCAAACCATCACTGCATTGATTGTTGCATGTCACAATCAGCATTCCTTAAACCAATCAGTTGCATGACCACTACTGTATTTCCTCTGCTAAAACCAGCCTAAATCCAACCATGTGGATTTTTCCAGAGCTCCCCAAACCCAGAGGGAATTTTAAAGTTTTAAAATATAGATAGAATAAAATATAAAATATAGATATAGATATATATATATATTCCCCCCACCACCAAATGTTATTTCAGAGGAAATACAGACCCAGTGTAAATTACCAAAACCCATCATCCAACATGGTAAAATGCCAAGAGATGCAAATAAAATAAAAAAAAAAAATCAAACAAAACCAAACCAAACAAATAATCAAAACACAAAAAAACTCTGCTAAGCAAGAAAATAAATCAAACCCAAGACTTTGCTCTGAGGATGCAGTAGTTAAGGTGTTGCTCAAGCTAAGCAGAGGGCTCAAAATAATTTTAGTTTTCAGGAATTAAAGGGGAACTACAGAAAGCCATTGATCTAGCAAGGTTGAAAGTAACCTAACTTTCAGAATGGGTAATTAGGCACCGTTTCTGAACACTCTCAGGAAATCAAATTTCTGTGGGGAATAAAATATAACACCTGAGTATTTTGTGCAGACAAGAGTTATGCCCCCAGAAGGTTCTCCTTATGCCCCACAGTGGAATGAAGTGGTGGATCTCTCCTGGAGTGGTGGGGGTTCTGTGCAGGACAAAGCCCCTCCCCACCACCACGTAGCATCTCCCACACACAGAGCTGCTTTTTGGGGAGGAAGAAAGGGGGAAGGAGAGTGGGTTCTCTCAGGCTGGGAGAGGTGGAATGTGAAGCCTGAGGACTAACAGACACAAACCTCGCTGCCTTTCCCCTTTGGATATATCCTGGATGGCACAGGACCCACCCACCCCACTTCAATCTCAAATCCCTTTCTCCTCTCCAAGGTCTGAAACAGAACATTCCCCCCTCCCTCTTCTCCCACACATAAAAATCAAGGTTAAGAAGCTGGTTTACATCAACCTGCACCAACACCAAGCTCTATCTGCCTCCTCTTTGCACTGCTGTGTACGTAGCATCCCTGAAGCTGGAAGAGCCTAGGCCAGCTACAAAATGATTTAACCTCTTTCAAGGAGAATTTAGAGACAGCAATTATTTTAAGCCCTTTTGTAATTTATTTAAAAAAAAAAAAACAAACAAGGAAATAAATTAAAAAGAAAAGGAAAAGTTTGCCAACAACATGAACACGCTCACAATAACCAATGAGTGAAGTTTACTGAAAAGCAATAAGTGGTGCTTGACAAGCAGACATTTCTTGTTTTGATTTAAAAGAGAGAGAGAAATAATAGAAAAAAAAAAAAAAGCCAAAGTAAATTAAAGAGAAAGAAACTAATTTGGTTACCTTTCTCACATTTCTTTTTGGAAGCTGACGAAGGAGGAGGAATCATAGGTAATTTCATCAACTCAGCACGATTTGATTCATTCAGTAGGTAGTGGGACTTATAGGCATATGAACTGAACAGGGGGTCTGAATGATCCTGCACTACCAACCCTATACGAAACAAACAGAAAGAGATGAGTTGCAATGAAACTACCCATGATTCCATAAAGGAGAAAAGAAAACTCAAGCAAAAAGAAACAAAACAAAACAAAAAAACACCTCTAATGCATGTATGTGTGAAGGAAAAAAAGGTAAAATGAAGGAAAAAAAAGGTAAAATGAAGGAAAAAAAAGGTAAAATGAAGGAAAAAAAAGGTAAAATGAAGGAAAAAAAAGGTAAAATGAAGGAAAAAAAAGGTAAAATGAAGGAAAAAAAGGTAAAATGAAGGAAAAAAGGTAAAATGAAGGAAAAAAAGGTAAAATGAAGGAAAGAAAGGTAAAATGAAGGAAAGAAAGGTAAAATGAAGGAAAAAAAAGGTAAAATGAAGGAAAAAAAAGGTAAAATGAAGGAAAAAAAGGTAAAATGAAGGAAAAAAGGTAAAATGAAGGAAAAAAAGGTAAAATGAAGGAAAAAAAGGTAAAATGAAGGAAAAAAAGGTAAAATGAAGGAAAAAAAAAGGTAAAATGAAGGAAAAAAAGGTAAAATGAAGGAAAAAAAAGGTAAAATGAAGGAAAAAAAAGGTAAAATGAAGGAAAAAAAAGGTAAAATGAAGGAAAAAAAGGTAAAATGAAGGAAAAAAAAGGTAAAATGAAGGAAAAAAAGGTAAAATGAAGGAAAAAAGGTAAAATGAAGGAAAAAAAGGTAAAATGAAGGAAAAAGGTAAAATGAAGGAAAAAAGGTAAAATGAAGGAAAAAAAAGGTAAAATGAAGGAAAAAAGGTAAAATGAAGGAAAAAAGGTAAAATGAAGGAAAAAAAAGGTAAAATGAAGGAAAAAAGGTAAAATGAAGGAAAAAAAGGTAAAATGAAGGAAAAAAAAGGTAAAATGAAGGAAAAAAAGGTAAAATGAAGGAAAAAAAGGGTAAAATGAAGGAAAAAAAGGGTAAAATGAAGGAAAAAAAGGTAAAATGAAGGAAAAAAAGGTAAAATGAAGGAAAAAAAAGGTAAAATGAAGGAAAAAAGGTAAAATGAAGGAAAAAAAGGTAAAATGAAGGAAAAAAAGGTAAAATGAAGGAAAAAAAGGTAAAATGAAGGAAAAAAGGTAAAATGAAGGAAAAAAAGGTAAAATGAAGGAAAAAAAAGGTAAAATGAAGGAAAAAAAGGTAAAATGAAGGAAAAAAAAGGTAAAATGATGGAAAAAAAGGTAAAATGAAGGAAAAAAGGTAAAATGAAGGAAAAAAAGGTAAAATGAAGGAAAAAAGGTAAAATGAAGGAAAAAAAGGTAAAATGAAGGAAAAAAAGGTAAAATGAAGGAAAAAAAAAGGTAAAATGAAGGAAAAAAAGGTAAAATGAAGGAAAAAAAGGTAAAATGAAGGAAAAAAAGGTAAAATGAAGGAAAAAAAGGTAAAATGAAGGAAAAAAGGTAAAATGAAGGAAAAAAGGTAAAATGAAGGAAAAAAAGGTAAAATGAAGGAAAAAAAGGTAAAATGAAGGAAAAAAGGTAAAATGAAGGAAAAAAAGGTAAAATGAAGGAAAAAAAGGTAAAATGAAGGAAAAAAAAAAAAAAGGCTGACAGAAAGTTTCTTTGCTAAGAAAGAGGTTATGTGTTGGGGAGACTGAATTTAAAGCAGACTGGGGAAAACTGAGGATGAATAAGCTGCTTCTAAGTGGAGTTTTAAGTGTGCTTTTACCCTTAATTTGTGTGTTTATAGAAAAGCACAAGGCAAGCAACTCGCTTGAAATCTGTGCCCCAGCCTCCCTCCCAAACAGCATCTAAAGGGAAGAGCTGGGGGCTGATGGTCACTGCTGGGGCCACAAAGTAGAGAAGCAGAGGTGGTATGCACCAGCTCACCAACTACCAACCTGTCTCTAAGATCTCACCTATGCCTTTATAGGAAAAAAAACCAAACAAGCCAAGGTGAGGGTGTCAGTGATTCTGCAAGGCTTCAGAGGGCAAAGAACAGAGAGAAGTTCTGCCCTGCACTGTGTTTTTCCATAAAGCTCCACCAAGCCTCCCACTGCTGCTTGGGAGCAGTCAAGCACTTTGTTCTCCTCCATGCCTTCGTGTTTGCAGTTCTCTGTCCTTCCCCACCATGAAGAGTTTTTCCCCTCCCATTGCCCTCAAAAGCCAGGGGAGAGCCCTGTAGCTACAAACCAGAAGCATCTGGCCAGTAATTTGTGGGAAGAGCTGAACAAATGAGAGCCAAAGAGGCTGGAAAGATGAGCTACCCAGCTAGCCACCAATTCTTTCCCTTGTGGGACACGTGCAGCAGAGCTGAGAACTGTAGAGAAGCTTTTGAACTGGGGTGCCTAAAAACCCTGCTGTAGGGAGAATGGCATCAGCCTACCTGGAAAGGGGGTCCTCAGGAGTACGACCTCCACATGCAATTAGGTGAACTACAACACCCTTAATGAAGGTTATTTCAGGAAGGTGAATAAGTCATCTTAAAATGGCAAGTACCTCATGACAGGTGAGTCTGGGGGGAGGGGGGTTAGAGATTGTCTCCTATCCCCATTTTCTCACTGTGGTAATGTTTTGCACCCTGAATACAAAGCTTCTCCTCCTGATATCAACTGCAACTCAGGAGCTGCTCTCATGTACAGACACCTAAAGCATTTGGTTCCCCCTTTCTTGCTGAGCAGGGACTCTCAGCGCTCCTGCAAGATGCTGTCCTCACCTTACATCCATCACACTGACCACATATGACTAGACAGGACACAAGTTCAACCCATCCAGGGGAGTTTGCTAAATGGACCACCTCCCACAATGATTCCAGCTCCTGATTCCAGCTACACCCAGTAGAAACAACCCCCACAAGAATTTTCTAGAAGAACAAGTCCATCGTGGCTGTAAAATACAGAGGATTCAGGCAGGGGATTGTAAGTTTTCAAGTGCTCCTAACTAGGACTTGAGGAATAAACAGGACTTGGGAATTCCAGCTGCTGGGGGTTCAGAAGTCACTTATATTGCCAGAAGAAAATACAGTTAGATTCAGGGAATTACTAAACCAATGTCAAATGGGGGAAGGGGGAAGAAAGGCAAATAAAAGGCATGGGAAAAAAAGATATAGGCATGAAAGTTTCCTTTGGCACTCCATTTTTTATCATTACAGACAAATACAGGTCTGCATCTTCAGCAAGCACAAGGCTCCCTTCCTGTCACTGAGTTTCTGAATCCTAAATCCTGACTTCTGTGCTGTGGCTGTAAGATAGATGCAAAGAGCAGGGATTCCTTTCCAGAAAGCTTTTCAAGCAGCTCTACCCAAGAGCAAGAGGCAGCCTCTGTTTTACACCTTTGTGTCACAGAGTAGCCCAGAACTTGGTAGGAAAATTTCCCAAGGAGATTGGCCTTCATATGTACCTGTAACAGACTACTGCAGGTGTGTAGAAGCTCAAGGAGGGTCTTCTACAACGTCTGGATCTTAAGTCGAGCCTGGAGCATCTGCAGTAGCTGGTTACAGGAGCACAACTAGTTCCTATCACATGTTGATACTGCAGCATGATAGTGCTTGGAAACTGGCAGGAAACCAAACTATTTAGGATAAATCCAAGAGAAGCCTGCCATTGCTTTCCATCCACACCTTGCACAAACACAGCTCTCCCAGTTGAGACCCGCTGGCACCAGCGTGGCTCTCAAATCCTATGACCTACGATCTGTTGGAAGATCCTATGACCTACCTCACACAGCAGCAGAGCAGCAGGTCAAGACATCATCCTGACATCATCCTACTGCACAGAATTCTTCACATGATACTTACAGGGGCAGGCCAAGGGACCGTTGGACCTTGCCAAGAGACATTTCTAATCTGACATTCAAACCAGGGAAGATCCACAGAAACTCTTCTGTCTCAAACCTATATCTGATCCTGGTACCAGACTGACTCCGGACAACTGAGATAAAAAACATAAAACCAAAGTGCTGAAAATAGCATGGAATGGCTCTACCTACCAAATTAATTGTTTTTAATGAGTCTACTCTAGCAATCAACATCTTTTTGCCTGTTTAAGTCGGGCTTTAGGATGGAATTATGGGTTAAAGTGAAGGAGAGGCTTTTCTCAAAGGTAGCACCTGATGCAGACACCCCAAAGCACCCATCTCCCAACAGAACCACACACCTTTCTGTTAGCTCTGTTTCAAAGACAGGGCAACTGCTTTGGTTTTGTTGGTCAGGCTGTGCATTTGTAGGTGTTAACAACACTATAAACCAACACCAAAACACAGAACATTTATAAGGCTACCTAAAAACATAGAAGAAAAGAGCATAAAGGACACATGCAGCATCAAACTTGCATGTGTCCATCTGTGATCCACACCACACAGATCCTGTTTTGGAGCAGCCCCAAAAGTGTTTGACTAAGCCCACAAAAGGAGAAATACTGACCCATGCTGTAAACATCTTGTTACCCTTTTGTAAGGCTCATTTGAGATAATAATAATTAAAAAAAAAAAACCTATTTATTTTAAACTTGGTTCTTTGTGCCAGCTCCTAAATTAGTAGGAAATGAAGAAAGGGAAGGAAAGGAGAGAGGCAGAAAGGAAATTATTCTGGTACCATCTTTCCCTTCCTAGTCAAAGCTCTTTAAGCTCTGCTCTTCCAAATTCAAGGCAACCTTTCCCAAACTAAACCTCCAGCTGAATGAAGACCAAGTGAAAACAAGCAACTTCAGGACTCATCCCATTCTGGCTTCCTTCCTATTGACTTGAACAGCTACTGAAAAGAATGCACCCAACATAAAGTACTGAAATACTCTCTAAGTCCTATTATTATTCAAGCCCCTAATATATTGCTTTGATTAATCTGAGAGATTAATTGCATTTTGCATTGTGTGACTAAAAGCAACTGATGCACTGGAGCTTTTAAACCAGCAATCAGGCACAACACAAGCGACTTTTGAGCCCTAAAAGTAACAAGTGGGGAAAAAAAAAGGGGAAAAAAAGAGAACTTTGGCATATGAGCCTTGTTTATAGGGTACTGTAAATGTTTTTCTTTCAAAGTTCTCAAGTGTGATGGTAGTTATAAATTAAAAGGGGGTTTTTTTTCTAGTTCATGAGTAAATCCTCCCTTGTAACCTTAAAAATTTAAACAGTTTAAAGTCTGTGAGTGGTGAAAGAATCCCCCTTTCTGCTTAACAGAGAGTGAATAACAACACAGCATCCATTCTTCCAGCTTGCAAGGGCTGGAACAGGGGGCTCAGCATCCATTTTTCCTCCTGGCAACACAAGTAGGCCCTTCTGAGTACCTGTGGCTGTTTCTGAGTATCAAGTGTTACGAATCAAAATACCAAGTGGAAGTTTCATGAGCAAAAAAAAAATAAATCATCATCATCACAGGCAGCATTTCAATCCCAGAGAGCTCTAAGGGAGGGGTTGTTTTTTTTTTCCTTTATGAAATATGTTATTTTTAACACTAAACTGCACAAGTGATCACAGGAGAACTATAAAACAGGGGGAGAAAAACCAAGTGTGCTCACCTCTTGCACAAACGAAACAAAAGCCTACATTTACAGCTGATGAGGAGTGATTCCTTTTGGAATGGTTACTACAGATGAGAATGTGGGATGACACAAACAAGCTTCCTGCAGCAATACAGCCATCTCCTGAGTGATAGGCAATGGGACATCTGAAACATCTCACCATGCGACCTGTTCAATATATAAAACGCAGAAAAATGCAGCGTGTCACCCTGGAGTCAGGATATGGGAGAAGTCACCACAGAGAAGATGCAAGGCTGATTTTTATTCCAATCAAGAGTACTAGATTTAAAAGAAACATTTAAATCTTTAAAAAAAAAAATAATAAAGTAGTTAACTCTTCACTTTTTAATTTAAAACTCAGCTAAGAAAAAGCACATGGTTTTAACCATTCCAGAGTCTACTTGTTTTGCTTAATTATTCTGGTTCATTTCTCAAAGGGTTCTTTATCTCTTGAAAAATCCTTCTTCCAAAGGCCACTCTCAACATTCCTTGGCTTTGCACTGACCTTTGGGTTCCATTAAACCCAGACCTTTGGCTTCCATTAAACCCAGGCTTCCATTAAACACGATTCAAGTGCTGTGGATCCAGCAGGCTGAGGGTCTTAGCTGGTTCCCCACCCATGAGAGACTCAAGATAACAACCTCATTAAGAAGGAAGCTCTTGCTCCTTGCTGTTCAAGGAAAAAGGGTAGAGTTCTATCCATCACTACCCCCACGATGCGTTTGCATTGCCTCCTGCTGCTCCAAACCAGCTGGTTCTCACCTTTGCTTGCTTTATGGATGTCCTTATCCATGGAGCAGGCAGTGCAGCAATGCTGTGGGCAGCGGAACCCTCTGGACTCGAAGAGGGCAGTGGCGAACTTGCGAACACAGGCCTCGTGATAGAATTTACCGCAGGCGTTGACAGAACAGCGCTTCACGTCCTTGCCAGGAAGCTTGCAGGAAAAGCACGTGTGTTCTCCTTGGGAAAAGAAGGAAGAAGGAAGTCTGACTGTGAGGGACAATTCTTTCAGGTGTAGGTGGTGTTAATAAGCATTCCAAAGCAAAATGGAGCTACAGAAACTGTCACATAATCCCAGGGGTGGGAAGGGACCTCCAGAGCTCATCAGGTCCAACCCCCTGCCAAAGCAGGGTCCCTAGGACAGGGCACACAGGGCGGTGTCCAGATGGGGCTGGAATCTCTCCAGAGAAGGAGACTCCACACCCCCCTGGGCAGCCTGGCCCAGGGCTCCCTCACCCTCACTGGGGAAAAGTTCTTCTCCATGTTGGTGTGGAACTCCCTGTGCTCCAACTTGAGGCCATCACCCCTTGTCCTGTCCCCACAGACACTGAGAAGGGGCTGCCCATGTCCCCCTGCATCCCATCCTTCAGATATTGGTCCCCATTGATCAGATCCCCCCTGAGTCTTCTTCTCTCCAGGCTGAACAGCCCCAGCTCCCTCAGCCTTTCCTCCCAGGGGAGATGCTCCAGGCCCTTCAGCATCTCCCTGTCCCTCCTCTGGCCTCTCTCCAGGAGATCCCTGTCTGTTTGATCCCAGGGAGCCCAGCACTGGACACAACACTGCAGGTGGGGCCTGAGCAGGGCAGAGCAGAGGGGGAGGATCCCCTCCTGTGACCTGCTGGCCACACTCCTCTTGATACCCCCCAGGATCCCATTGTCTCTCTCAGCCCCCAGGGCTCATAGCCAACCTGTCACCCACCAGGACCCCCAGGTCCTTCTCAGCATTGCTCCTCTCCAACAGGTCATACTGCAGCCTGTACTGATACAAGCAGTTATTCTTCCCAGGGGCAAGAGTCTACACTTGCTTTTAATAATCCTCATTTCATTAAACCTCCACTGGTTTGGGAATAAAGCTCCTTCCCTCCAACACATAAGCTGGTTACTATAATCCACAATAACACCATAATTGCTGTTCACATCAGAGTCCCTGGTTCTCAGGAAAGCCCTAAGCTGTTAATTACTTCTATTTTTTTAAATCAGGTATTTGCCAAGTGGAAAATGAGGATCTGGCCCCTGAGGTTAAAAAAAGTAATAGAATAACCCACTCCCAACACCTAGAAACTACTGTCCCAGCTTGCTCTGACCAGTCTGCAGGAAATCCTTCCCTGTTTTTAAGGGACATGGGAACACACTCACCATTTTTACACTCTGTGCAGATGAACTTCTCCTCAGGCATTGACTTCAGGCCAAGACACTCCAGATGAAAGACACTGCAACACTCGCCCTCACAGGACACCAGAGACTCACCAGAGCTCTCGCAGATCTTAAACAAGCAGACAGCTAGTCAGAGAACAGAGGGTACCCCACATACTTATATGCAAACGACTACCAGGGATTAATGAAGAATAGAAACTGGCTGATACCTCTTCAGAGCTAAAATCAGGTAGGAGAACTGGCCTACATCCCACAGCAGACTTGGTAAAGTCTCTGGGCTGAAGACAATCCCAGAACCTCCTACATTTTGCTCTCCTAACAGCAGGAGGCTGGGCAGTGATAGGAGGGACAGTCCAGGAGCTGCCTGGTCTCTTCTTTTTCTCATGCACCTGAGGAGCAAGACCAGCTTGTCCTCTTACTATTGACCAGGAAACTGGCTGAAGATTCCAGGATTTTCTCCCCAAAATATGGGGGAAAGTCTCCCTCCACTGTATCCTGAAAGACCATCTGGAATCTTCTAACGAGGCAGAAAATAGCATCTACTTCTTCAACTTGTGCTGGCAGGTATGGATTAGATACCACTGTCTAGCTTTTGAGCTCTTCAATATGCAGATAGGGCTAGGAATCATTTCCACAGCATAAAAACCTCCTCAAAAGCCTTGATTATTTTGTCCAAGATAGCAAATTATGAGACATGGTTAAACAAAAGTAGCATAATTTGAAGAGTCTGTTAAGCTCAGACTATCATTTACCTGACAAACTGTGTCTTTTTTACTTGTTCCAGTTCCTCTCCTGGATAAGCTGGAGTCTACTGACTGCACATCAGAAGCATCAGCGTCGGCAGTAGCTGATGGGCTGTCTGAACGCTTTCCAAAACTACCCTACAAAGAGGAAAAATCCAAGGCACTCAAACAAGACACTTCCAAAGGACAACAGCATTGTGAACAAACATTTACATCCATTAAAAAGACCATTCAATACATCAAGAGATACAAAAGGTCCTTGAGAGTTGCTGGACTCCATCAGAACGACTCAAGAAGTGCTACCTTCCTCGTGTTAATCTTATACCTGTGCAAGGAAATCACCATGAAGATAGCCAACTTACTTCTTCCACACACCTTACACCACGATCCACCAGCATCCCCAATTCCCAAAGAATTTAACACCCTTCCAAAGGGCAAACCAAAGCCAGCCAACCCAAGGTTTTGCCAGACAAAAAAAAATAAGAGGAAAATTTGTAAAGAAAGGCTGGATTTTTTTGGGGTTTTTTTTTTAAACATCAATATAATGTGAGGGAACTAGAAAGAAAAAGACTTGGCTTGATTTTTGAGACAGTAAGAGGTGAAATTTGTAGAAAAACCCAACATTCAATTTACAAATACGGAACTGGAAAGTCATCTCTGTTGAGATGACTGAAGGAACAAGTCCCCATGAGAAACAATATGCCTTTACCTGTAGATCGTTGAGTCCTCTTGAATCAGAGTCAGAAGTATCTCTGTAAGCTGAGCTCGTCAGTTCTACATCTGTTGAGGCACGACTCCTTTTCTTTAGAGGTTTACAAGAATCTGAAATCTCGCTGGCACCTTAATGCAACACACTAAAATTAGTTTTAATGTATTTTCTTACCATTCTGCTTAAAATTAATAAAGGAAAAGGAAAAAAAAAGGTGATAGACAGCATGAATCTGTATTTTCTACCCTTAATTATTTTAATACCTGCTTATTTCTCCCTCAAAAGCTAATTAGTTGAAATTCACCTTAGGAAATAAAAAAAATCTTTTGATAAACTTGTGAAATTTGGCATTGTGGAGAAAGCTACTGAGTTGTCTGTCCCAGGATAATTTAGGAGATTATCTCTTCATCCTTCATCTTTAACATACAGCTAAGCAAAGACTTTTAAGACATGCAGGAGGACTTATATCATGTGCTGAGAGCATATTAAACACTCTTTCCAACTAGCAATTCACAAACCCCAACCAAAAAAAAAGAAAACCAAACCCCATAAGAAACCAAACCCCTCAGAAGGAGAAATGAAGATCAGCACCTATCCTGACCATCACCAGAATGAATTTACACAGGACAAACCCCACTGCTGAGATGTGATGCACCAGGATGAACTCAGTTCACTTTTTGTCTACGACTCACCTTTCTGCAATCCTGTCTTCACCGCTGCCAGTGGAACCATTTCAACCTGTTTGAATAGGAAAAGCCACAGTTAAAACCAGAGGAATTTTTCTCCCTAGTATTAAAAAGCAAACATTAAAGTTTAAGCCATTAGCATCTCTGAACTCTGATGTAGTCTGTCATCCCCTCCTCAGTGTGAGCCTTCTTGTCCTGTTGGATTTAATCCTAATAGGTTCGCTAGCAAGGTCCTTTTCCAATCACTCCCTCTGGGCATGAAGATGACAGGGAAGCTTTATCCATGTGTCCAGCAGGTAGGAGCGGGCTTCGTTTTGGCAGCCAACCCTGAAGCTCTGGGAAAAACCCCACACCTCTGTAAGCACAAAGTTCCCCTCAACAGGCAGGACAGGTTAGCGAGCGGCTTCATGCGCTGCTGCTGCTGCGGCTGGTTTAAGGTGCTTCCACCAAGCATCCTCCCTGTATAGAGCGCTGCAAGGCGCCCAGCCATGGCGAGAGGGATGACGTGGCGCTCGGCGCTGCAGAGCTCTATACAGCTGGAAACTCACGGCCAGAGTTTTACAGTCCTGCACATAGGGGCTTCAACTTCTCCATCCTACAGCAGGAAAGGTGGTGGTGGTGGTGGTGGGTGGGTGGGGGGAGTTTAGCAACTGGTCTGCCACCGCCCACGTTAACGGGTGAGGACTTGGCAACCACTTCATAATTACAGAAGAAAGCTGTTTGCCTAAAATCCTGGGGTTTAAGGTTAAGAATTACAAGTCATTCCTTTACAATGAGGTTACAAATAGGCATGTAGAAAGACATTTAGTAAATATTTAAGGATTATCCTCTAATTTTTTTAAAAAATATTTTATTTTTGTTGTACAATAGGTAAAAACATACAATAGAAGGATTTTGGATAGGATACATTTCGGAATAATACAAATATAAAAATCTAAACAATCACTTTTATTTCTCCACTAGTCACTGTAACAGTAGCATCAACATTTTGGGTTTTGTTTTTTTTCCCATTAATTGTACTCTGTTCCAGTTATCATTTTGATACCAACTTGTTGCAGACTAACGTGGGGATCAGGTGCAAGAAAAACTTGACTTTGGGTAACAAATATTGTTGCATAATTGTAAGAAGTTAGTAAAATTTGTGGGGTTTTTTTTTTTTTAATATAACTTAATACATTCAAGGTTATGCTCATTACAGTGCATCTGTGTTTGATTTTTTTTAAGTCCCATACTTTTCCTGAGAAAAGCACTTTTAAGGTTCATAGTCTTAGTTAGCTAGGTGATAGAAGCAAGCAAAGCTAACTGGGATCCATGAAGTTCATATTGTTGGTTCTTATGCCTTTGTTAAATTAAGAAACATTTACAAACAGAAAATAACTCATCTGAAACTAGGGAGGGCTGCAGCACCTCGTGACAAGAGGCTTAAGGGACTATGTCAGGTATCTTGTGCCCAACATTTAAGTTGCTTTAAAGTTTCAGCAAGAAACTTTCTAGTTCAGAGCGTTCTGCTGCCCAAGACAGATGTAAATGCCATGGCATCAGAGGGAAAACATGGGAAAAATAAAAAGGCAGGAAAAGCAACGCTAACTGGGTCCACTTTCAGTCTCTGAAGTGAATGAAGTGCAAAACAAAATGTAAAGGGCAAAGAATAAATTAAAATAAAGAGATAAAAGCAATTTTTTTTTCTCCCTTCCCATATAAATCTTTTAGCCTGACTGTCCCTTTTGTAAAAATTCTCACTGGTAAAAACTATACTATGAAGCTTTTTATATAAAATTCTCAGGTTTCATACAGAGAGGCCCTTGGAGAGAGAGAAAAAAAATAAATCAACTGTGTAAGGAAAAGAACCAACAACTTTCAGAAGCTTGTTAAAAAAAGGTGTATTCAGTTTTTCATATGAACATCCATCCACTGCACTTCCTATGCATTTCCACGTGGAGTATTTTATAATTGTTTGGTTTTTTAAAGCAACAACATTTGTCTCTCTGACATCCAGATTAAAGGAATGCCCTGTACATGTTAGATCTACTTAAGGAAGAGGTGAAAAAAAAAAAAGAAGAGGTATAGCCCAGAAGATCTGTTTTGCTGATGTCTGCCAACAGAAAAAGTCTGACTAGTCATCTTTATAAAGTGAAATCATTCTTAAAAGTCCATTATTCAAAAGTGGTCGGATTAAGCAGTCTAACTTCATTTGAAAAACAAAACCTCAATACAAACCAGCAGCTAAAATCCAAGAGCAAAAGGAAGGAACCTGGTTGCAATTCCAGCAGATAGAACTTACTGAAACAAAATCATTTTTTGCTCAGAACAGAAATCTCAAGCATGGCAGGTTCCTTAGGAGTCTTGCATTCATTTGAGTTCCCATTTTCCATAGCCTGCCTGATACTGTGAAGATGCCAGTAGCAGAGTCACAGCAATGGTATTGATTGACAAGGGGATTTCATGAAGGATAGTCCAAAACGAAACCCGATGGGGAAAAAAAAATGGAGAAAAATAAAAAGGCACCAATATAAGCCACAACATTTATGAATACAATATATTTTAACTCTCTACATGGAGGAAGCCAACCTGCTCCTTTTTGATCTTCTTCTTTGGCACAACTTCAGTGGATTTCTCAGACTCTGAGCGGGTTCGAATCGATCTTCTCTGTTGCTTCTTTTCTATAGAACCTGAGGAAGGAAAAAGGTTTCCATTATGTGATCTCCAAAGGTTCCCCTTACATGATCTCCAAAGGTTCCCCTTACATGATCTCCAAAGCTTCCCCCTACATGATCTCCAAAGGTTCCCCTTACATGATCTCCAAAGGTTCCCCTTACATGATCTCCAAAGCTTCCCCTTACATGATCTCCAAAGCTTCCCCCTACATGATCTCCAAAGGTTCCCCTTACATGATCTCCAAAGCTTCCCCTTACATGATCTCCAAAGCTTCCCCCTACATGATCTCCAAAGGTTCCCCTTACATGATCTCCAAAATTCCCCTTACATGATCTCCAAAGGTTCCCCTTACATGATCTCCAAAGGTTCCCCTTACATGATCTCCAAAGGTTCCCCTTACATGATCTCCAAAGGTTCCCCTTACATGATCTCCAAAGGTTCCCCTTACATGATCTCCAAAGGTTCCCCTTACATGATCTCCAAAGGTTCCCCTTACATGATCTCCAAAGGTTCCCCCTACATGATCTCCAAAGGTTCCCCCTACATGATCTCCAAAGCTTCCCCCTACATGATCTCCAAAGCTTCCCCCTACATGATCTCCAAAGGTTCCCCCTACATGATCTCCAAAGGTTCCCCCTACATGATCTCCAAAGGTTCCCCCTACATGCTTCCTTGAGATTTCTGAGGTACAGTGAGATGTTCAACACCAAACCAGATGAAGTAATGAAACCAAGACTTTTTTTTTTTCCTCTTTTGAATGTTTTATTTTTAAATGCAGTTCCAAGCTATTTGCCAACTGGTGCTGTGGTTGCAGACAACATGTTTAGATTCCAGAGACAGAGAGACCAGCTTCAGAAAAATGACACCAGTACCAGAGGGGAAACAAAAAGCTGGAATCCAGTTTAGGGCAAACAGATTTTCACAACGCTCCTCTCAAGCCCAGTCTTCAATTTGGTTAATCTTTAAACCACATAGTCCATTCTTTGGTGTATCCAAAGGTATCAACTTCTTGAATTAAAACAAGTTAAAGATTTAAGACACAAAACACAGCTTCAGAGTTCTCCCTCCAAGCAGCAGTTCAGTGCTGCTGCTCCATGGGGCACGGCCTCCTGTCTGAACCAGCTAAGAGGAGAACTTCCAAGTGAGAACCTCCTTCTAACACATCAACAGGGGGTCTGAATGCTCAGGGAACCATTTGGAGAGGCAAAGAGTAACTCAGCACAAACAGAAGCAGCGATCACAGCGTGTCATTATCATTAATGAAAGGGAAAATATTACCATGGAAAAAGAAATTCAGATCAATGAAGGTTATTAAGACGTTGCAAGAGATGGAGCTGCTTGGATCTTGGCAAAATGAGAAGACCTTCCTATGCTACAATCCCTCTGGAAAGGGCATATTGAGAAGCATGGACACACCATGTACAACCTTTGAAGCCAAGGTTGGTTTCAGAAAAACTGCAATCTGAAGATTTACAATCATCTGTTGTGAAGCAGTCCCTGTTTTGCAGGTTTGGGTGTCTCACCTAATGAAGACAGGGATGTAAAATACTTTGTATTCTTCCAAATAAAAATGCAAACTCTTGGGACCATGAATTAGCTTCCTGTGCCAGAGATATCTGCTGTTAGAAGGTGTAAACTTGAGCTGCCTAGTTAGGAAAGCACTAGAGAGCTAGGCAGGCTTTAACCAGACACTGAGGAAAGAGACAGGACTCCAGGAGAAAAAAAAAAGAGAAGATTCCTCTTGATTAATCAGATGAGCATTTTCATCAAGGACACATGGCTCAGGAGTATTTCAGTAACCAAACTTCCCAGCTGAAAAAGCTGTTGTTTTATAATAACTGTATTTGAGGGGGAAAAAAAATATGTTTTTCTTCAAGGGATTAAAAAAAAAAATCTTCTAGTTTATTAAGTAGTTTATAATAGCAAGGAGTTATTGATCAGAAATCAATAACTGGGCTCCACATCCTTCACGTTGGCACACGTGGAACAATGAGCTGCACAGAGCTGGGATGGATCTCAACCCTAAAGCTAAGGGCCATCTTTTATCACCATTTTCTGTTCAGTCAAAAGTCTCTGGAAGCAGCTTGAAGTATATTTGAGCCAATGCAACCAGTTTGTTCAAACAGTGATGTGTTTTGTTGCCCCAGGGCAGCAAAGGAAAGGAGAGGCAAAGTCTCTAACAGAGGAGGCTCTCCAGAATCAGCACTGATCAATAGTATCAGTAGTATCAATGCAACAGCACTCTGTCCTCTTCCCACTCTCCAAGGATCCATGCATCACCTCCACAACGTTCCCATCCCATCTTCATGCTTATTTTCATCCAGAGTTTCAGGATAGATTCCAGACCATCAATCTACCTCACTACTGGCCAGGGCAGGGGGGGTTAATCCTGTTTCAGCTCTATGTGGAGACCAGAGGCACTCTGAATTCTCACAGATGTTCTCTTATTATCCAAATTCAAGTTACAGAATGATTTTTTTTTCCCCAGCTCTATGGAATTCTGTGTATCTAACTGTTATTAATAAGGACTCCCAGAGTCAGGCTGTACCATACTGTGGCTCTGGTGACCTTAAATCTGAAAAAAAAAAGACTTTGCAGTTATGTTCCATGAGAGGGGACCAATAACTGTCTAGAAATGGCTTTGAAAGTGACTGTTTGGAGTGTATACTGAAGTAAAGCTCATGCACTCTTACAGGGTGTTATCAGGTGGAGTTTTATGTATCCAAAAAACCTAAGGGAATGAAAAAAGAGAGGCTCAGAATTCTCCCCCCTCCCAATAACTGAAGATTCATTGGGAAGGTGAAGCCTTCAGTTCCCAGGGGAGAGAAACAAGACAGCCACCAGCTGCCCTGCTTGTGAGGGAATTAAAGTACAAACAGCTTGAAAAAAACCTGAAGCAGGGACAGCAACTAGAATTGGAAAGAAGAACCACTGTGGACAGCAGCAGAGGAAACCTCAGGCACACCAGAACATCCAGAGTGCTCAGCCCATGTTGGGAAGTCCCCAAACACAGGCTGTAAACCAGCACATACAGAACTGAGCCTACCTCAAATCTAAAGGACAGAAAGCAAAGGGTCTTTGCAGAGGGCAGTGATGCATGTATGTTGATCATTGAGGCTTTTAACTTGGGATCTCCTTGTGTTTGGAAAGGGAGAAATAACCAAACAGGTGGGTTGTTAAAGCAGAAGTGACACCTGGCAACATGATGAGATGTTTCCCCACCCCAGAAGAAGAGGAGGGGGGATTAGCATGTGCACTGGAATCAGTCTTCTCTCTCTTTTTCTCTTTTTGCTTTCACCCCACATCCTACCACAAGAGAAAAACCAAGGTGTTCTGCTGCAACTGAAATGGACTTTTCCATGCTCCATGTCCAACTATGTTTGAGCCCATACCAAGGATCACCCACACAGCAAAGCCAGGCAATAGGGAGTGAGGATCTGACACGACCTGTACAGAACCTGTGGCTGAAAACCAGAAGTCGGTCTAAAGTCTGGAGGAACTTGAAAAGCTCTTGGTTTAGGATGACTCAAAACTGTCTTTTCAGGAACCTCTATCCTCCCACCAAAGGGGATCTGTCTCCTCTTGAGGAGGAGAGGACATAAGACAGATCTCTCTGGTGGGGAAAAGCTCAATCCCTTTGGAAGAATTCCCATTAGCTGTTTCTCAAAAAATCAAAACATGAAAGAAACCCCTATTGTTTTTCTGTTGCAAGTCCAAAAGCCACTCATCCTGTTTGTCTCTCTTGTTCTTTTATGCTGCTTTCCTACAAACTGAGCTTCAAATAGTTAGTTTCAGGCTTTCCATTTTCAAGCTCAAGATCCATTATTTGCTTCAGTGGTTCTTCTCCCTCAGACAGGATCCTTCAAAACTTAGTGCTGTACGATGGGGGCCCTAAAATCCCTTTAGAAGACAATAATTTTCTCACTTTGCTGATGGAGTTAGCAGAAATAGGTGTTTTGGTCTTTTTTTTATAAAACACTATCCTTTACAAGAGTCAGGCAGGAACTCAAGAATGAAGTCTAGGAAAGCACCCATCCCAATTCAGAGCCATTCCTCACTGAGCTACACCACTTCTGGAGCCTCTTTCTTTGATCCCAGCGCTGTGTTTTGGTGCCAAAAGCTGTCACAATACTCTACTAACACACCTCCACTGTGCTGCCTTCCAGAACAACTTGCCATCTGCTCCCCCCACAAGGCACCCATCCTTCTAATACTTTGATTTAAACACTGTAAGTTGCAGAGGCTAAAAGTTCAGAGGCCAAACCAGCTAATCCATCCCAAAGGCATCCTGTGCTTCTCAAGCATCTGGGCTCACCACGCCTTACCTCAGCCATGCTTGTTACAACCACTATGTCAACAGAAAGGTGTTAATAGTAATTTTTAAACTACTATTACAACTGGTTGGATGTTTGATTTTGATTGCTAACCTGCAGAGAAGGATTGTGCAGCTTGGCCTACCTGTTGACCCAGAAGTTGTTTCAGGAGAGGACGCGCTTTGCACCACTGCTTTGTCATTTCTCTGATTTGAGGAAGAATTAAGTTTCTCTTGTCCTTTGACGCTGATTTCTGTTTTGTTACCAACTCCCTTAAAAAGAGAAAGAAGAAAAGAGTCTCTTAACCTATTTACACACGTGCTGTTGCTAACAGGCACACAAATCCACCCCCAAGCCTCACCCCAGAAACACTCAACGCTCTTCAATGCGACAAACATGCGTGGTATCTACTACTGAGCTGCTTCCTCGCAGAGCTTTCCATCCCTCTCCATCTCCCCATCCCTCTCAATCTCCCCCTTACACACAAGGCAAAAAAAAACCACCCATATTCCAGTGACTTTTCTAAACATTACCTTCTCTCTAATGCTTAGGATGAAATAAATACCCTCCGGGCAGAGGCAGAAGAAGGAGGCAGAGAAATAGTCCTAAACCTTTTCCTTACACTGACTGTGAGAAGTTGCTGTGCACCTGAAGGAAGCTAGGAGGCAGAACTCATTTTAAAAACTTTGTTACACAAAATGTAGTTATTAACTCTTTTTTTTTAGCACATTATTAACAGTTTTGTCACCTCATCTGTTCATCAGCCATCCACTGATTTGAAAATTTACAGAGGATTCATGGGTTATTTCACTGGTGTTAAAGAGCTTTATTGTTTTGAAGGTGTTATGAGTAAAAATGTGACCACCTGTAGGGAGCTCCTCTGCCACCAGTTGGAATGATAACTGCCAGAGACTGCTGGGTGCACTGAAACAAAGAGTCCAGTGCACTAAAAGAGTCTGTTGGCACACTGGTTTTGTTAGGTTTAATCTCTCCAGTGAAAGGAGCATGTGAAGGGCTGGTGGCCATGGGTTTAAGCTCTACAGTTAAGACTTGAAAGAACTGCTGAAGGAAAGCAGAGATGCTACACAAAGTACCTACCTTAGTGGAATAAACAAACTGATCGATGAGCTTTCCATCCCCAGCAGCGTTCTGAAGGGCAAAAACCTGTTCAATTTTAACAACTGGAGACATGTTACATTTCTGAAGGTCCAGGTTGTGCATGGTTATGGAAGCTGGTAAGGATTTCCTAGCTGCAGCCGTTTTCCAGGCGATTTTCACAGGAGGTGGCTCCTCTTCTTCCACACTCGACTGCCTCCGTTGGCTCTGCCTTCGTGCCTCAGCGTTCGAGGGCGATGCTGCTACCACGTTGGCGTGTTCCGGCTGGGGGTTCAACGCTGGTTTCGGTCGCCGGTTCTTCTTGGTCTCTGATTTAGAAGCAGCAGTCTTTCTGGCTTTGGATAAAACCTCCTCTGGCTCTTTGTCTATATAAATAAAGGTGTATTGTTCTATCCTTTCTTCCCGAGTCATTTTCAAGGCTTTCTCAGCATGGGCAATACCAATATCCCACTGAGCACGCTCCCTTTGCGGCCTTGGCTTGCGAATCTTAAGGAACAAAGACAAGCAGCTAATTACACTGAAGAGTTTTTTTGCCACATAGCAGCACTAAAAATGCAACCCTGAGGTTCTCTACATCTCTCAGGCAGCAGGTTTACCTGTGCTTTCCATTTACAGGGTATTTTTGGGAAGGTTGACAAGAGGACAAGCAGATACTCGAGGTGGATCATGGGACCATTGAGCCATTTTTAAAAGTCTGCCCTGAGCTACAACTTCACAGAATCACAGAATCACAGAATTATCAAGGTTGGAAAAGACCTAAAAGATCATCCAGTCCAACCATTCACCTATTACTACCAGCTCCCACTAAACCATATCCCTCAATACAACATCTAGTCTTTCCTTGAACACCCCCAGGGTTGGTGACTCCACCACCTCCCTGGGCAGTGCATTCCAGTGCCTGACTGAAGACAAGGGAGAATTCTGTTGTGAGACAGAATTAATCCTAATTTAGCTGCTTTTAAAATCCTCCTTAGTTTTCTATAAATACTTTTTTTTTTTTCTTCCACATCAGTATTTTGATTAGCATAATTCTTGACTGAAGTAGCTCATCTATCTACAAAGCAAACAATTCATTTCCAAGAAAATCATGGAAAAGAACATATCCACTGATATCAAGGGGCTGGAACAGCATCCTTTAAGAACTGTATTTTCCAAAGAACAAGTTCACAGCAAACACAGAGGCACTGTTTTTCTTTCAAATTCCATTAAGATATAAAATTATCTCTGGTTGTCCAGGGTGACTACTGGCTTGAGGAGCTGACAGAGTAGGGTCAGCTATCAGCCTGCTCACGTGAAGTTGTAAGTGTATGGAAACATTCTGGTTATCTCTGTGAAACACCCTTCTGCCAGTGAAATGCAGACAACCCTCTAGAGGGTAAAGAGCTGCAGGGCTTCAGAACTGCCCCACAAGAGCGTCACTTACACGGGCACTGCAGAATCATAGACTGGGCTGGGTTGGAAGGGACCCCAAGGGTCACAGAGCTACACAGGCAGGGACACCAACCTCCAGGCCTGGAGCTACACAAGGTTGACCCCATCCAACCTGGCCTTGGACACTTCCAGACACGGAGCACCCACCCCCTCTCTAGGCAGCCCCTTCCAGCCCCTCACCACTCTCTTGTTATCTCTAAATAACCCTCTAGGTAATTCGTGTTCATCATACCTTCTGTTTCTCAGAGTGATTGCTGGCTTGCTTAGCAGCCTCTGCCAGTAACTGCTCATACTGTTTGTGTCCCTTGTACTCCCGGACCCGCTTCTCATGCACCCAGGCTCTCTCTGGCTGGTTGCTGAAGAACTGAACGTGGTATTCCCGTGCACCTGAAAACAGAACGTTCTAGTCAGTGGTTTTATCAATATCACTCTGCTGGTTTAGCTTAGGCTTTCCTCTTCCACATCACTCAATAGCTGCAGGTGGAAGCACCTGGCTAAAGTTTAAAAATAAGGCAGGCCTATACTTAGGACAGGTGGGATGGGCAGATAAATATACCTTGCCCACACTGGACACTGTTGTGCTTATCAGGGTCCTTCTGGTAAATACAATGACTTGAGAAGAGTGGGAGCATCTGTGCACAAGCCTAGTTCTATATATTTCTTTTTTTATCCTGTTTAGGATATACATAACCAATTCCTCCTGCAAAAGGAGTTCAAAAAGAAGGAAAAACTACAGTCACTTGATATATTATGGCAAAGATCCTCCTCCCTTACCTCTTGTGTTGATTTTGGTATGAACATCAAGCTGTGGGTCACAGGAAACCATGCAAGGCCACCACGGGTACGTTCCCACCTTGGACCAAACCAGGTCTCCAACCTGAAACTTGATGTCATGGGTGACTTGTGTTGGAAGAGAAGGCAAGAACTGCTGGACCTACAAAGAAAAGGCAAGCTTAAAGCCACCAAACTGAGCATGGCAATCCACAGGGTATAGTTACTTCTCCCTCAGGTATCCCTGATGTTTGATAACCTCCCAGGAGATAAACATTTCTTACAAACCTGAGAGGAGTTACAATGGCCCAAGATAATCACTGACAAAGACACCTAACAGCAACCTCCACCACCCCAAGAAACAGTTTCTGCTTCTTAAGTTGATTGAAAGAGTTGCTTTTGGGGTAAAATAAAGCAAAAACTACATTACAATGAGAGATGTTCTGATGCAGACTAGTAACAGTTTCCAAGAAACTAATTTATCTGACAAATTAAAGGACCCATGTAATAATTAGTCCAGAAATAGTAACACAATAGAAGTTCAATGAGGGTATGTACTAACCGGGGTTTCCTCCAACACTGCATCTTCTCTTGGTCTTTCTGATAGCATGCTAAGCCTCTCATTTGGTCTCTAGGAAATGGGGAAGAATGAAGAGAGAAAAGGAAAAACAAACACAAACAAGGTAAGGGGACAGCAAAATAAAAAGCATAACGAGCCAGGCAGAAAAAAAATAAATCATTCAACAGAGAGAAAGGCAACCATGAACCCAGAAAACAAGGGTACAGGGGCTCCTCATGCCCAATTCCAAACAGCAGCATGACAATCAAAACCCATCCTTTTGCCCCTGAGCTCTTTACATTCCCATCACACCTGTGTACAACAATGTTCTCCAGTAACAGGTGATGGAAGAACACACACTCAGGGACAGTAAACCCAAATAACTTTCCACCTAAATTAATACACATCTTCAAAGAAGCAGAGTAGAACACATGAAGGCTATCCAGAGCAGCGTGCTGAGTTGCACTCTATGCCAGTTATTTGCCAAAACTCTATTACAAAAATTGTATTAAACACACAGTATGAAAGTTGTAAAATCAATGTTGAATTGTATTTAGCTGACAAATGTATTTGGAGGATTAAAAGTCGACAATGTAAAACCTAGAGAGCATTTACAAGCCAGGCTGAGGCACAGGCAGAGTCTATTCTGTGGGAGTAGGAGAGGGAAAGGTTTTGGCAGAAGAGGGATCACCACTCAGCAGATGTTAACACACAGGGAGCACGGTGATGCAGCAGGTAAGAGGTGGGCTGTGAGCTCTCCAGAGAGACAGAGCCCTGAAGTCGAAGGAGTCAATAGTCAAAGGACTCAAAAAGCAGCAAAAAGAGGAGCCAGACATGTGGCAAGTAACTAATAATGCTGTTCATCCAAATTATACCTAGTCCATTCAAAACAAAGGCCCCATGTTAGTCAATGCTGCAGCTCAGTGGGACTAGAAACCAGGCATGCAAACATCATCCAGAGCAATTCAGGTGAGGATCTCGTTTAGAGCTGTCTGTAGAAAAGGATCATTTAAGACTGATCACATTAACATTTGCTGGCCAGAACCCATTCTCCCCAGTCCAGCAGTGACTCCCACCTCTCTCTTGCAGCAGTGAGTTAGTGGAAACTTCACCTCTGGCAGGAAGAGCCAAGCTGATGACACAGATCACAACCTTCCAGCTCCTCGCAGAATACAACTAAGGAGCAGCTTAAAACAAGTATTCAGAGCGTCAAGTTCAGCAATGTTTTCATAACATTTTCATTTCAAACCAGCCTTTTAAGTATGAACATCTCCCCCTTCCCAGTCAGTGGGGTTCCAAAGAGGTGACAGGGTCAGAATGAGGGAACAACCACAGATCAAACAGCCGTGCCAAGTACCAACGTGCAGAACAACAGCAGGTAGAGCAGAAGCTCTCTTTGCTCCTATTAAGATGCTCCTAAGCTACAAGTCTCATACCATTACTACTAAAGACAACCAAAGCATACATGACAGACAGATGTGAAGATGAAATCACATAGGGAAAAAGCCAAATAACTGAGACTGCACTGGATAATTCATAACAAACCCCTGTTCAGGTCAGAGAGAGATCTGCTGCCTGGAACAAGGGTGAACAACGTGAGAGATGGGATTGCAACGCCACCTTGTGAAAGGGAAACACAAGCTGCAAGGGGGACAAAAGCAAGACCCAAGGTTTCTGGTGAATTCTAGATGACACACTGACTAGAGGCTTGGAATCTGAGGGGCTTTGGATTAATCTAGGAAACAGAGCACGCTAGAACAGACAGAGATTGTGTCCTTGTGATAAGCAGTGTCAAGACTCGACAAGTCCTTGGTAAGAGGGAGGACAAAATGGGGAGGCAAAGCTGACAGCCTGGTGTGAGGGTGACTGGAGAAGAGGCCAGAAGGCCTGGACAAAAGCCTCCCTCTTTAGCTGAACTCTGGAAGAACCACACTCACTGCAGTTTAAGTGAAACTTGGGGAATAAATGAATGATCACAGCAACAAACAGAGGACAGATGGAGAACCACCACTGGAGCAGCTGAGGCATCAGCTGAGCTGACTGTGAGAACAGACCCACATGTAGGTATGAGGCCTTTTGGGGCACTGCCTTCCCATTACAACAGCCTCCCAGTACAGGCTGCACACTGGACACAGCAGTTCCTACAGCCACTGAATGTGGCTTCAAACAGCACTTCTGAGATCCACAAAGCACCACAGAAATTGCAGTCATGGGTGGTTGGGGTTTTTAGTTGACAGTCCATTTCTCATTTGGATCACACTGTTCATTAAGACCTTCCTGAGCTTCATTAGAGTGAACTATAGAGACCAAATACAGCAGAAGCTCAAAATCTTGGTGCATCACCAACTTAACCTCTGGAAGAGATATTCTTACTAGAAAGGAGATAGAACAGTTGTAAAACTTGTGAATATTCCTGGTAAGGAGGGTGTGTGTGTGTGAAATCAGCATGTCTTCTATTAAAAACAATAATAATAATCATTATAAATCAAGCACATGAACCTGGTTATACTGGATCAGAGTCCTGATCCCTATGGGACAAGAACTGCTCCCAAGCCTACCTACCAAAAGCAGCACAGATGAAGCAGTTACACAGCCACAAGAAACTCAGCTGAGTTTCCCCAGCCTGAGTAGGGGAATTTCTGTCCTGGCCAGAGTTGGCAACTTCCCTGTTCCTGGCATTCACCACCCCTCTCTGCTACCCATTCCTCTCAAACCATGGAATACAGGAACACAAGTACCACAGAGCTGGAAGGAATAAGCAACACAAAAAGAAGCAGAAGGAATGAAGTGGCTTTTAAAATTGAAGAGGGAAAGAAAAAAAAATAAATAAAGGCTGAGAGTATCAAAGCCCAGTGATTTGTGTCTTTGCTTCCTGGAATCCAAGATGAACTGCCACAGACACATCCATACACCTTGGGTATCACAGAATCACCAGGTTGGAAAAGACCTTGAAGATCACCAAGTCCAACCATTCCCATCCTGTGCTAAACCAGATCCCTGAGCACCTCATCTCCCCTTTTATAAACACACCCAGGGATGGTGACTCAGCCCCTCCCTGGGCAGCCTGTGCCACAGCCCCACAACTCTGCCAGGGAAGAACTTTGCCCTCCCATCTGCTCTGCCCCTGCCCTGGGGCAGCTTGAGCCCATTGCCCCTTGTCCCATCTCCTGTCCCCTGGCTGAAGAGACCAGCACCCACCTCTCTGCACCCTCCCTTCAGGTAGCTGTAGGTGGGGAGAAGGTCTCCCGTCAGCCCCCTCTTCTCCAGGCTCAACACCCCCAGCTCCCTCAGCTGCTCCTCAGAGGATTTGCCCTCCAGCCCCTTCCCCAGCCTGGTTGCCCTTCTCTGGACTCGCTCCAGTTCCTCCATGTCCTTCTGATGCTGAGGAGCCCAGAACTGGACACGGCACTTGGCCTTGTTAAACTTCATCCCCTTGGTCTCACCCATCGGTCCAGCCTGTTCAGATCCCTCTGAAGTGCCTCCCTACCCTCAAGCAGATCAACATTTCCTCCCAGCTTAAGTGTCACTACAAACTTACTGAGGGAACATTCAATCCCTTCATCAAGGTCACTGACATATCCATACACCCTGTGAGGGAGGTGCTCAGGGATCTGGTTTAGCACAGGACGGGAACAGTTGGACTTGATGATCCTTAAAGCTCTTTTCCAACCTGGTGATTCTGTGATTTTAAGTCCATATACAACTAAAAATAAGGAAAAACACTGCCAAAGACAGATAGTCCATCAGCAATATCAGGTATAGAGGTGGCTGAAACTATTATTCCACTTACATTTTGTTCCTCTGGTTCTAATTTGGGAATTTTGTGGGACTTGCGCTCTTCCGCTCGGGAAGAGTCGTGCTTGCTACTCTTTTTCCTTTTCTCTTTCCTCCCTTCATGTTTTGCTTTAGCATACTCACTGGCTTGGACTTCATTTAAAAGGTCCCCACAGAGAGAGGACTCAAACAATTCCCTGCCGTTCTGGATAGTTTTGGTTATTTTTAATTTGATTTCTGGTGAGCCAGTCTTCTTTGGAATCCCCGTTTGTGAAACTGAAGGTGGTGGCGGTGGTGGAGGTGGTGGTGGTTGTGGAGGGGAAGGTTTTTCCAGAACTTCGTGGGGTCTGGTGGTAGAGTTTTCCATTTGGTAATACTCTGGGGGGCTAAAGTTTCTGACTGTACCAAAACCGTTGGCTGAACCGTTGGGGTATTGACTGTAGGTCTGGTATTTGGCTTGAGGTTCGTACATATTGATTGTTGGTGGGTAGCCATTGGTGATGGGCGGGAGGTCCTCGGTGGTGGGTGTAGGGTACTGAAAGCCTTGCTGCAGGGCTGTTTCGTAGGGCTGTTGTCCACCATCTTCAGCAATGTCGCTGCTGGCATCAAAGGCATCCTCTTGGCGGATGTTGGCTGAGTCAATGAGTTGAGGTGGTTGCTGAATTGTGTTTCCCATGATCCCTTGCATGAAAGAGAAAGAGAAATCCATTGTTCTGCTCCAGCATCCTTAGCTTTCCCTTTTTCTCATAGGGCCTAGAGGAGGGGGAAGGGAAAATAAGAAGTCAGTATAAATAGAAAGATAATAATTAAGCAAATTAAAACAGCTGGGGAGGAAAACAACCACCCCAACTCTAAAGATCAAATCCCCCCTCCCTCTTCAGTAGCCACCCTCTCAGGATTTAGAGCAGGGTGGTATTACTGGCTCTTTAAAAACGGCTCTTGAAGCCTTTCTGCACTACAGCTTTTTTTTACACAACCACTTTCTTCTTTTCCAAGGCATTTCAAGAAATTTTATAAGCACCCATAAATGCTTTGAAACGATGGGGTTAATGGCTAAAATTCCAGCAACTCTCTCCAGTCCTTCCAGTGTGGTGCTAGGAAGCATCATTCTAACACAGAGCAGTAAGACAGCTGATGGGCCCTCAAGTTCTCTTGCCATCACAGTCACTGCAAACTAAACAAGCCAGGAAAACCACAGGACCATTCAAAGAAGAGAGAAAACTCTCTCCTTCCTCCCCACCTCTTTGCTGAAACAGAGGAGCAGCCCTTAGGCCAGCAGGAGCCCTAAGCCACAGGCTTTTCTCAACTATGGCACAATTAAAGTGACTATGTCATTCCACCTCAGCTGCTGGGAAAACCAGATTATACTCTAAGTAGGGTATCACTTTCATGGGGTTTCCCAACCTCTTCCCTCACCAGAAAAGCAGAGCAGAGTTTGCATCTCAGCAGCTAAATGAGTAGGACCATCATCCTCCCTCCCTGCCCTCCCACCCCTCTAGCTTATTTTAATACTAAACACTTGGGGCTTAAACACTACAAGGTTCTGAGTGAAGAGAAGAAGAGCTTCAGTGTCAAAAGACCTCCAAAACCTGAGGTTATTCACAGAATTAGATCACAGCTGAGAAAACCATCACATGCTTTCCATTTTCTATTGCATATTAAACCACCAAAATCAGACTGAATCCAAAATTCCAAAGCTCCAAAGCAAAGTATTTCCTAAAGCTCTGCTGATGGCTCCAAGAAAGCTGCTGCACTCACCTAAATAACCTCGATGTTCAACAAGATGGGATATGCAATGACCTAACCACCAGGTAAGAAACACAAAGTTTGCTTCCAAGCAAGGTCAATTTAGCCCTTCCAAAGTCAACAGAGCTCTGTATTATTTATTCTGTCTCAGTGTAGGCACAAAGGAGGGTTACAGTGCCCTTTTGGTCAAGGTTTGAAATGACATTAACACATCCCACAGATGCTTCTCAGAAGAATAATCTTCATAGAAGCCTGCCCACATCAAATTCTCACCCTCCCAATGCAATCTCCATACCTTACCTAATAGTTTTCAAAACACTAAGAATATTCCCCTCCTCTGAGACTGCAAAAAGAAAGGGAAGTTAAAACCAGCCAACAAGAACTTGGCCAGATTTTTGCTCTATGTTTTGTGGACTTCATCCTCAGATTATACTGATGCTTGTATTCCTCTTTACTGCCCAGGCAAATTTGTCACTGTAATTAAGTGACTTAGGGAAACAACTTAATAGCAACAAGGCTCTGCAGCCAAATTCACTAATTGCAGGAACTTTTCAATCTCATGGCTGTAAAGTCGTGTTTTCTCTCCAGCAGCAGCACATCAGCCACAAAAACCAACACCAAAACCACGTTACTGTTGAGGGGACTGTACACAGAGCAGGCAGGACTGAGTATCAAGGTCAAAACCACAAAACCACCACCCATTCTAGGAAGAGGAAGTGGGACTGTGTGTACTATTGACCAATTAATTTACATCTGCCAAACTGAAGAGCAAACAACTGATTTCTCACACTAGTGGGAAACTGTAAGCTAGGCTGCTTTTATTTCTTACTAAATGCAGGTTCAAGCTGCTTTAGTTTTCTTTTTATTTTGAATATTTTAAAGAAAAAAAATCAGCCATGCCAACACATCCACAGGTTCACAGAACTGTAGGGGTTTGAAGGGACCTCAAGAGCTCATAGAGTCCAACCCTCCTGCCAAAACAGGGTCCTTAGGACAGGTGGCACAGGAAAAGTGTCCATAAAGGTCTTGGGTATCTCCAGAGAAGGAGATGCACTGCTGGATTAAACACAGAAATAGCTGAAGACAGTTTAGAATTAGTCTCAACTTCTCAGTTTTTTTTATTGCTGGTGTTTTAATAGTCATTAAATCACTTTATTTTACCCAAACACTCTGGATATAAGACCATTTGTTTAGTTTAGTAGAGCTAAGCATCAGTTAAGTAAAGGATCTGTTAAAAGTATTATCACACCAGGACCCAACCTCTGGTGTGGCCACACCAGAACTATAAAAAAAAACAAACTTCAATTTGCAGAAAGTGAAACTCTATAAACCAAAAATAAAAAACCCAAACCCAATTATGCAGCATTCTGTGCTTCATGTAGAGTAAAACTGCTAATGTCACACAGCATTTGAGTAATGATACTTTATGGTTTTGGGCTTATAACTGACTAAGAATAGAAAGCATGGATGTTTGAGGTCCTGCTGGAAGATGGTAATCTGATGTGGTGACCTTCATGCTTTTCATTTCTCTCTTGATGGGGAAAACAGAAGTTGGTAATTCCTTTAAAAGACATTTTTCCCCAAATAGAGGTTCTCTGGCCTTACTTACAACACTGAATATCAAGGCAGACTACTCATTTCACTAGAGTACAGCTCCTCTATTGAGCAAGTATCTCATGGTTTAAGAGGAAAAAAAAACCCCTCACTGCCACTGACAGAACAACTGATGCTCACCCAGCCAACACCATTTAGATTCAGAGCCTCCACAAATTCCCATTTTCAGGATGTTTGCATTCAGAGGAGCACCCTGGATCTGTCTGTCTGGATAACCACCTCCTTGTCACCCAACTCACCACGTACAGACTGAGAACTTGTGCCTTAACTGTCGCATCAGGGAGGGAAAAAAAAACCCACCTCTCTCTTACCACTGTGACTTGTGGGTCACACAATTTGGTCATCCAGCTTGTTCCCCTGGCAGCAGTTTAACTGCATGTTGGGGTGACCAATATAACAGACATCCTGAGCCATTGCTGGGCTGGGATGTTGCATTCACTTAAATCTTCCTAAGGGTTCCTCTAAAACTGAGCTGAGAGCACATACAGAACACTGTTTGTGCAATCCCAGCCAAACATTTCAGTCTGAGCAGCACTACAACCACACTGACAGCCTAGGCAAGGGGTTTCTGCCCTAAAAAGCACCACCTTACCCCACCACACTGAAAGAAGACCGGTTCTTATTCTATTACAACTTTCAATCTTGCTTTAAAAGAGCTTAAAAAAGTTGGAATAAACCCCAAACCATTTTGCTCAGCCTTGCAGTGGGACACTGAGGTGTATTTACTCTCTGGGATGCTATATGTATATACCTGGCCAGTTACAATGTACTGTATCAGGCTATTCCCATTCACCCATTCTAATTCCACCTGTAAACATCATCCAAAGGCTGATGATCTACAGGCTGCTGAGGGATTTAACAAAGGCTGTTTATGAGCCTCAGCCCTGTTCCCAATAGGAAGAACTCCCTGTCACAAGGCTAGGACATGAAGCTGTGACAACACCACAGCCTCACGTCCACCCAGGTCTACAGGAAGATGTAAAGCTTGATCAACGCAGCCAACAGAAGCTTGGGTGGACACAGACAAGGAAGAAATACTCTCACCAGGGCAGTTTTATTTCCTCAGAAGGGTTGAAATGAGCAAAACTGCATTTTTGCTGCTGTACCTAAGTGTTGAGAAGTTCTCTGCTGGTCTCTTGGTACAGCTGTCCCACCGCAGTGGTATTAATGAGATCCAGCCAGGGTATTAACAGCATTCAAAGGCTGTATGACAGTGTCTGGTCCCTCTTATCTCCTCCATATCCAGACCTCCTGGTCAAAGGCTGCCCACACTCTATCAGTCTGCCCAGCAGCGAGTCCCCTGCTGTGACAGTTCCTAAAGCTGTCCCTGCACTCACTTCCATAGGCACCAACTGGAATCCCCAGTGCACTTTGTTGTCTGACAAAAGATGAGGGTCAGTGATCTTCCCAACACTCACACTGGATTTACAAGTCACCAGTGAAAGAAAAAAGGTTTTCTTTTTTAAAAAGTTAACTCCTTTTTGGAGCTCAGCTGTGTAGAACAGAGCTGGATGCTAGCCTATGCCTTACAGTGAGGACAATTCATACACCAGCCTCATTGTCTTCCTCTACAGGCTGCAGAAGCAAGGAATATTGCTTCACCCAACTGCTCCTCTCAACAGTCTTAAAACACAAGACGCTGCTCCCCTCCCACAGAGCTTACATCATTCAAGAGCTTCTTCCTTCCGAGCCTTTTGCTGTCACTGGGGTTAACACACCCAGATTTTCCCACCCAGCTTCCTTTCCAAACCTCTGCATCAGTTGTTCTCTTCTCAGTTGCTACCCAGTGAAGCAGCATCAGGGCTGCCTTGGGTCCCAGAGCATCCAAGTAACAGAAGGAACCCATGAATCTTGAACACACAGCGTTTGAACCTAAGGAAAGATTCACTTTGTAGAAGTCACTCCCAACCTCTAACACAAACAACACTCCTTTACTACTGAACTATCAACAACAGGCTCAGGA
This sequence comes from Rallus limicola, assembly GCA_022605955.1. Lineage (NCBI taxonomy): Eukaryota > Metazoa > Chordata > Aves > Gruiformes > Rallidae > Rallus > Rallus limicola. Next base: position 3,567,174 of record JAKCOZ010000044.1, read on the forward strand.
GTTGTACCTGTCCCTCCCTGGCAGGGAAACGCTACCAAACCCCACACGTGGATGTGATTTTCAGTGAGACACGTTGATCTTTCAGAAAAGCCTTTCAGAATAAAGTCTGCTCACTAAAGCTGTGATCACACCATTAAATTACTGTATCAGCCTCCTGCAAGCTGTAGAATGTAGTTTCCAAGTCTGGCTCACAAGAGATACCGCACTGATACGACATTGGAGCTCAACCAACAGATAAAGCAGCAATTCATTTCAAGGTTTATAGGAAAGAGATACTTACAGCAGCTGGGAAACAACTTGAAATCAACAATACCTTGAAAACTGCAGCTGAATTTCCCAGTGAGAGAAGAAGAGTTAGTTCCCTAAAACCAGGAAGGCAGCATTCTGTCCTTGCTCTTTCCCAAGGCTGTGGGACCTTCTGGCTGAGCAGGGACACAGGACTGTGTGCAGGCACTGACACTCAACATAAGGAGACTGTTTGAGCAAGTATTTCTCCTGTTGCCCACAGGAGAGTCGCATTCAAAGTGTCAGAGGTAAAAGGAAATGAGAAAAGAAATAATATATAAGCAGTACAAGGTGAGGTGAGTCGAGCTAGCAGAGCTCCTACAGCGCTCCTTCATGCATCAACAGAGTTTGTTTCACTTCTTGACCCAAGCTTCTTAGTTTGACTGAGTGTAACTCCAAAAAAAAAATCCAGGTACACCTTCAACAGGGAGTGCTCAGTCACAGGCAAGTTTCAGAGAGATTAAGAAACCTCTGGGATGACTATTTCCACTGAGAACTGCGATTATTGAAAGCCATTTTTAGCACGAGTATTCTGCAAGTTCAACTTCGCTCTCAGATACTTCTGAGAAGGTCTCAAACACCTCTTGCAAGCTGCAGTAGGCTGAACAATACCTGATTTCTCAGTTGATCAATTCTGAATGCTGCTGATCTTCTTGATTATTGATGAAAGTTCTTCTCATTCCCTAAAGAGGGAGGTTTGCACACAACACAGCAACGCTGTAGGACTTATCTCTAAACCACACAAACGTGCATCTGTGTCCCCCTATGATTGTTCAGTTGGTAAGGGCTCCAAAAAAATAAATGAGCAAAGTTACAGTAACTTCACAATGAGTAAGAGGAATTTCCTAAATGTCAGGAGCACCCACCACCAGTCAGCACCAAACAAGAGCCTGAGGTAAAAACTCCAAGCACGAGGTAGAAGGACTCTCTCCAAAGCCTGCTGGATGCAAACCTGGAGAAACTGGCTGCACCCAACCAGACTGAGAGCCAGAGGGGGGAGTCTGTACACCCCCTGCCCAAGGTGGGGTCTGTGCACCCCCTCCTCACTGCTACCAGCTGGCAAACCCCACTCAGCCCAACGCAGATGCCTGTTAATCTGAGGCTGGTGATCACTGACACATCTACTGATAAGGAGCGTAGCATGAACGTATTTTAAACCAAGTTTCCACACAACCTTTTTGAACTGATTTTCCCTTCTGTTGACAGCCACTATGTGGGTGGCCCTGCCTAAAGGGTTAGGACTTTTTAGAAGCAAGGTGTTTTACATAGATGGAAAGTATCTGCTGGGAGAACAGAACTTGTCCTACTGTCTCACTGATCAAGTCAAAAAAGCAGTAACTGGAGTCAATCTTATGTGTCCAGGGAATGGCTTCACTGCATGGTCACCCTGAGCTGGACTTTCTGTCACAAGTCTTGAAAGCAGAAGTTCTTTATGCACAAATGACAACCCAGCTCCTGGCCATGTAGACCTACATCAAACAGGTTCAAAGCCCACCATCACCCCCTCACCACCCAACACACCACACACACGTTTACTGCCCTTTTCCACGCTGCTCCATTCCAACTGAACCTAACCTGCACTGGTACCGGTCTCCTCAAGGGTCTAACCCAGGCAGCAGCTACTCTCAACAGAGGTGCACTGTGTTCTACAGACAGACAGACAAACGTTTGGCTGGAACAGGCTGGGTTGGTCAGGATTTTTAAGTGATGCAACTGACTTCTGTCATATTTTCACTCCTCCTTTCAAAACCTTCAAGACTGTTGAGCCAGAACCACAACACACACAGAAAGTTCAGCATACACACCTGCCACCCAACTCCTCTCCAGAGCTGAACATACCCATGCTCCATCTACCAGCCATGCCAAAAACCTACCCAGAGAGCCACCTTTATCAACTGTAACAGCATCCAAGTTCTATGAACCACAGACAAAAAAAATACAGTCATTATTCCTATTGATTCCTGCATTCCTTCCTTGCAGTCTGCTTTGTCCTGTTTCATTCTGGATGTCCTTAAGAAATCATGCATGGCAAGTTGGATTTACTTGTGTTAAGACAATGCCAAGGTTTGGGTTGTTTTTTTTTTCTGAATTAGCACAAAAATTGTAGCCTGTGGATTTCTACTGACTTCAGCTGGGCCAAGCAGTCTCTTCTGGCAGGCACTGATGGTGAATCAGAGGCCTCTTGACAAACCTGAAAGCACTGTGGTGAGGCTGACTACTTCCCTGTATACCTATTTAAAGGTGGGTTTTTAATGCCAGAAGAAACAGTCATGTCTGTTTGGACAAGGCCACTGGTAAGAAGTTTCTCCTGTGGTGACATGGAAAGAAGCAACAGGGGCAGCAGGAACAAAAGTTCTGTGCATTAAAAGGAAAAGAAAAAAAAAAAAAGGAGAAAACAGTTTGCCTTGAAAATGCACTTAAAAAGTATTAATTTGCTTGTAGAGCCTTGGGATTCAAATAGGAAATGTGGGCAAAACCCTTTAGTCCTTCAGGAGTCAGGGATTGATATTGACATGAAATCAGGAGTGGGATCTCTGGCAATACCAAATGCTTTAGGAGTCATGAAGTGCTTTCACCTACCAAACCCAGGGTAGTCACTGCACCGTGTCTCACACGAATTGCTCCAAACTGAGACATGCAAAACACAGCTCCATCAAACCAAAACACAGAGCCTTTGATCAGCAGCTTCCAACTCTCAGCCTGGAACTTCCCAAAGCACATGCTTACATTCTGGAATAAAATCTTTTCAAGCATCGATTATTTCATTTCTTTTTCAAATAAAAACCTAACTGCCAAAACATTCTCTACCAACAACCCACCGAAGGGCTTAAGGAGTCATCAAAACAGGCTACAGGGTTGTCTTCAAGCATGGTAAGGAGCTACTTGAGGTGGTGTTTTGGGTTGGTGGGTATATACAGAGCTACGTTATCACTGAGATTCCTTTTCAACAGATTGAAAATCTTAAAACTGGTATTAAAACTACCGAGGGAATCAACACAGAGGGAGGCACAGAACAAAACAGAACGCGAGGCAGCAGTCCCTGAAACCAAACAAAACACCAAAACCCACAAGGCAGCAACCCCTTCCCTTCCGGGCGGTTCCAACAGCAGGCACGGGAACCTTCGGGTCGGAGAAGTTAAGGAGCCCACGGGTCGGTCCCGCGGGCAGCTCGGCACCGTTTCGGGAGAGAGCGGAGCAGCCTCTAAACCCCGGCTGTCCCCACCAAAGGATTTGGGGTTCGCCGAGAGCGACTCGCCCCGTGAACCCCACCCCCTCCACCAACCCCCCCCCCCCACACCCCCACACCCCGCCACGAAACCCGCTCGTTACCTGCCGCCGGCCGGAGCGGGGAATGAAGAGGCGCTGGGGGCCCGCTGGTTCCCGAAACACAAGTGGGTGGGACAAGCGAGCGGGTCCCGCTGCGCCTTAGGGAACCCGGCCCGCTGCGGCCCGGCTCAGCCCCTCACGGACACGGCGGCCCGCCGCCGCCACCCTGCCGGGCCCCACTCGACACGACCCGGCCCGGCCCGGCCCGGCCCTACCCGCAGGGTCGGCTCGGGACGACCCAGAGCCCACCGCCCCCTCCCGGCCTCCCTCCGTCCCTCCGCGGGGGCGGCCCCAGGGGCCGCGCCGCCGCCGCAGCAAACATGGCGGCCGCGGCCCCTTTAAGCCCGGGCGGGCCGGCACCGCCGCGGCTGCCCCCGCCGCCCGCCAGCGCGGCCGCCCGCCGCCCTCACCTTCAGTCTGTTCCATTCTAACTGCCCCCGCCGCGTCCACCCAGCCCAGCGGAGACAAAGGCCGGCGGCGGGGGCGACGGCGGCGACGGGCCTCCCCGCCTCCTCCCGCAGCAGTAGGCCGCGACGGAGCCCCGGCCTCGATTTCCGCGCCCCCGCCGCTGGCGCCGGGCTCCGCCCCGGGAGGCCGCCCGCCCCCCCACCGCCCGCTCCCGGCCGGTGCGGCCAAGGGGAGGCGCTCGGCGGGGCGCGGGCGGGCGCGGGCGACCGCTGGCGGCGGGGGAAGGCGGCGCTCCGTGCCGCTCTGCCCGGGTCCCGGCCCCGCTTGCGCGCCCTCCGCCTCCGCCCCCCCCCCCTCCCCTCCCCACCCCTCCCCTCCCCTCCCGCGCCCCGCCGCGGCCGCCGCCGCCGCCGCACACCGCGCAGGCGCGCGCGCACGCGCCCTCACGGCTCCCCGCGCTCCTATTGGCCGCCCGGGTGGCGGTCGCCACAAGGCACGACGGGAAGTGTAGTCCCGCCGGTTGGGCCCGGGCTACCGGCTGCGGCTGAGGCGGGAGGGCAGCGACGGCGGTGAGCGGCAGGTATAGGCTTAGCGATCCCCGCTGCCGGGGGAATCCGCTCATCAGGACGGGCACTTCACGCTCCCTAAGCGTTGCTCTGCACGGCCCGGAATGACAGGGAGGCGCGAAGCCCGCGTACGGCCCGTGAACTGCGCTGAGTGGTGAGGCGACGGCGGGTCCGGCAGGCCCGGTAGGCCCGGCAGGCCCTGCGCTTAGCGGCCTGACCGACGGCTGCGGGATGAGCAGCAAAGACACCGGCTGGTGCCCAGTGCTGGGCACTGATGCCCGTTTCTGTGAAGCCCAGCATGTGCTGGGGTGTTGTGGAGCCCCCCACGCTCTGCCGTGCCCTCACACCGCTGTCAGGGCTCACGCATGGCACAGCCGAGAGTGGGCCAGGCTGCCCAGGGGGTGTGGAGTCTCCTTCTCTGGAGAGATTCCAGCCCTGTCTAGACACCAACCTGTGTGCCCTGTCCTAGGGACCCTGCTTTGGCAGGGGGTTGGACTTGATGAGCTCTGGAGGTCCCTTCCCACCCCTCCAGCCCTGTGAACGTGTGATTCTGAGATGTACAGCGTGTTTTTAATTACCACCAGGCAACACGAGGCCTAGGATTAAAAAAAAACCCAACCCCAAATTCAGCTGGAGAGATGGTAACGTGGCCCACAGAGCCTAGTTCCTGAGGTTTGGCATCTGGGCTGGATCGAGACAGAAAACGCTGTCATCCTCAGTGGTTTCTAATCCTGTTTTGGCTGAAAAAAAATTATGTGCTGAGATGTTTGCAATTAATTCCCCTCCTCCACAAAGCCTCAAGTCTTTTTCTTTTGCGGAAGACAACGCAACCCAAGAGCACACAATAGATCCTTCCTGCAGCAAAAGCACATGAGTGTGCAAGGGGGGAGGGGGAAGGGGAAGGGGAGGGGGGAAAACCAACCCAAACAAAAAAAAGAAAATGGAAAGCAAGAAAAGCAGGAGAGAATGGAAAGTAAACAAGATGGCAAGATAACATGACTGCCCCAGCAGGAGCAACAGGGGGAGGAGGGTGGGGGGGGAAAAAAAGGCAATGAACCAAGTAGAATTAGGTAGAAAGAGAGACAAGACTCAACATGAAAGAGGAAGCTGAAGAGATACGAGCTTTGCGAGTCACTGAGCAAAGACTGAGCAATGATTTCCAAATTCACAGCGTTTCCTGACTGCAGAGGCTCGGAGCCCACGAGGAGGAGGCGTTTTTTTTCTTGTCATGGGGGGGTGGGAATTGCTGTAATAAAGGGAATTTGAACAGTGGTTCTCCTCCTCCTTCAATACAATAAGGCATTGAAAATGGAGGTGACCTAAAAAAGGCTTCTCCTCCATTCTGTAAACTTTAAATGCTTTGATATTAAGCATTAATATTAAGTTTAATATTAATATTAAGATTAATATTAATGGAGGGGGTCCTGACATTCCTGCAGCTGAAGCAGCCATCCTCCTCCTGGTTCCTTTTGCCAACTAATCTCCCCTCTGATGAGCAGGAATGAAGAGTTTCTCCTCCATTTCTCTCTTGTTTGATTTCCTTTCATGTTACCTCTTCCTGCTCCTGGAAGTGATGCAGAGGAGGAAGGCGTCGGGACAGCAGCTTCACCTCTCTCAGCCCCTAAAGAAGGCTGGATGATCCATGACCACAGCCAGCACCCAACAAGGAGTAAGGGAAACCCAACGTTGATTAGCTATCCTTAGGAGGATCACAACTCAGCCTGCACCTGAGGAACCCCCAGCCCTTGGATAAGCACTTCTGTTCCTTTGCACCTCCACGTTTCCAGCTCTGGGAGATCCAGCCAGTGAGCAAGCACAGCTCCACCAGTAACAGAGCCCAGCATTCCTTATGCACCACATGCTTGAGCGCTTTACAATAACCCTGAAGCCCAATACAAGAGAAAACAATACTCTGGAACAATCAAAGAGGTGCTGTCTTCTCCCCCAGGAATGTTCCCCTGCTAATTGCTTCCAGGAGTGCTGTGCCCCAAACCCTGCTGCCTGTGCATTTCTGAACACTTCAGAGCTGAAGCCTGTTCCTGGGCAATCAATCCATGCCTGGTGCTGCTCCCACAAAAAAAAAAGGAGGTGGCATTGCTAAGGGGGCTCTGAAGAGCCACAGCAGGCGTGTGGTGTGGATGCAGGGAGCCCCTTGGGGCCAGGAGCCTGTCCCTGCGTGCCTCCTGGACTCTTCACCCTCTGTGCTCCAGGCTCTAAACAAACGATGACAAGGCTGGGGTGAGCGTGCCATGCTGCCAGTCCCGGCAGTGCTCCTGGGCAGGCTGTGGCTGAGCTCACGAGGCATATGGCAAGGCTCAACACAGCACAGGGTGGCACAGCATGGCACAGTACGACATGGTATAGCATGGTATGGCACGGCGTGGTGCAGTACGCTATGGCACAGCACGGCACAGTATGGCACGGTGCAGTATGGTATGGCATGGTGCAGTATGGTATGGCATGGTACAGTATGGTATGGCATGGTGCAGTATGGCATGGCATGGTATGGCACAGTGTGGTGCAGTACACTATGGCACAGCATGGCACAGTATGGCACGGTGCAGTATGGCATGGCATGGTATGGCATGGCGTGGTGCAGTACACTATGGCACAGTATGGCACGGTGCAGTATGGCATGGCATGGTATGGCATGGCGTGGTGCAGTACACTATGGCACAGCACGGCACAGTATGGCACAGTGCAGTATGGCATGGCATGGTGCAGTACAGCATGGCATGGTATGGCATGGCGTGGTGCAGTACACTATGGCACAGCATGGCACAGTATGGCACGGTGCAGTACAGCATGGCATGGTATGGCACGGTGTGGTGCCATATGGCATGGTACGGTATGGCACAGTACAGCACAGCATGGTATGGCATGGCATGTTATGGCACAGTATGGCACGGCGTGGTGCAGTACACTATGGCACAGCATGGCACGGTATGGCACGGCGTGGTACAGTGTGGTGCCGTATGGCATGGCATGGTATGGCATTACAGCATGGCACAGTATGGCACAGCACGGGGTGACATGGTATGGCATGGTGTGGTGCAGTGTGGTGCCGTATGGCATGGCATGGTATGGCACAGTGCAGCACAGCAGGGTATGGCACGGCATGGTATAGCACAGCATAGTACGACACGGTATGACACGGCGTGGTGCAGTACACTGTGGCACAGCACAGCATGGTATGGCATGGTGCAGTATAGCACGGCATGGTATGGCACAGCACGGCATTGCATGGCATGGTGCAGTATGGCACAGCACAGTGTGGCACAGTACAGCACGGCATGGCACGCTGTGGTACAGCACTGTATGGCACAACATGGCATGGCACAGTATAGTATGGCATGGTATGGTATGGCACAGCACGGCACAGTATGGCACAGTACAGCACGGCATGGCATGCTATGGCACAGCATGGCATGGCACAGTATGGTATGGCATGGTATGGTATGGCACGGCACGGCATGGCATGCTATGGCACAGCACTGTATGGCACAGCATGGCATGGCACAGTGCGGTATGGCATGGCATGCTATGGCACAGCACTGTATGGCACAGCATGGCATGGCACAGTATGGTATGGCATGGCATGCTATGGCACAGCACTGTATGGCACAGCATGGCATGGCACGGTGCAGTATGGCATGGCACGCTATGGCACAGCACTGTATGGCACAGCATGGCATGGCACGGTGCAGTATGGCATGGCACGCTATGGCACAGCACTGTATGGCACAGCATGGCATGGCACGGTGCAGTATGGCATGGCATGCTATGGCACAGCACTGTAGGGCACAGCATGGCATGGCACGGTGCAGTATGGCATGGCATGCTATGGCACAGCACTGTAGGGCACAGCATGGCATGGCACGGTGCGGTATGGCATGGCACGCTATGGCACAGCATGGCATGGCACAGCATGGTACGGCACTGTATGGTATGGCACAGCACATCACCGGTTCCCCTCTCCTCCCCTCAGGCCGAGCCTGAACGCGCCACCTCCTCCCTCCCCCTTACGTCACGCCCCAACCCCTCCTCTACCCAGCGATGGCGTCACGCACCGTCCCGTGACATCACCCGCCAAGGCCCGCCCCCTCGCACGTCTCCTCCGCCGCCCTCGCAGCCAATGAGAGGCTCTTCCTCAGGGCACCTCGGGTCAAGCCCCGCCCCCCGCTCCCATTGGGTGGTCGCCGGCGCGGCGGCAGCTTTGCCTTCCCATTGGCTCCCGGGGAGGTGCTGTGACGGCGTGAAGGAGAAACAACCATAGAGTGGCGCTGGCCGGGCTAGAGCGTCGTGGGCGGGGCGCGATGGGACAGCCCGGGGGAGGACCGGGGCCTGGGGAGCGGGGCTGGCGGTGAGCGGGGCCGGCGGGGTTCGGGGAGGGACAGCGAGACCGGGAGGGGCGGGGAGAAGGGCGGGCACCGGCCCGGTGATGGGGGGCGACGGGCCCGGGGGTGGAGCGGGGGAGCTGGCACGGCCCGGCCCGGCCCCGCCCCCGCTGTGGCCCGGGGCCGGCCCTCCCTGCGGCCCGGCACGGCCCAGCCCCTCCTGTGGCCCGGGGCCGGCCCTCCCTGCGGCCCGGCACGGCCCAGCCCCTCCTGTGGCCCGGGGCCGGCCCAGCCCCCCCTGCGGCCCGGCACCGGCCCTCCCTGCGGCCCGGCACGGCCCAGCCCCCCCTGCGGCCCGGGGCCGGCCCTCCCTGCGGCCCGGCACGGCCCAGCCCCCCCTGCGGCCCGGGGCCGGCCCTCCCTGCGGCCCGGCACGGCCCAGCCCCCCCTGCGGCCCGGGGCCGGCCCTCCCTGCGGCCCGGCACGGCCCAGCCCCTCCTGCGGCCCGGGCCCGGCCCTCCCTTCCTTGCTCACGTCTCCCCTCGCACCCACCGGCAGCGTGGCGGTGACGCGATGCCAGGCTGTGACGCCATGCCGTGACGCAATGATGTGACGTGCCAGAGGCCCGGCCGGTCTCGCCCGGGCCCGGGCCCGGCCCCACCACAGAGAGGGCCTCAGCGCTCAGCTCCCGCTCCCCGAGGCTCCTCGGCTGCTCCCGGAGATGAGGGTCCCTCTGCCGCCCGCATCCCTCCAGCGCCGGTGACGCCGCGGCACCGAGGCCTCCACCGGCTGCAAGATGCTCCTCGCTATCGCCCGGTCGAGGTGAGAGGGGCGATCGCGTTCTACCGGGGCTCTGCCTGCCCTTGTTCCAGGCCGGAGATGAACGGTGCTGAGCGTGATCCCGGCCCAGGGAGGCTCCAGGCCCTGACGCTGCTTGCCTTGAGAGGTTTATTTATTTAAGGTGTGGTTCCCATGTTTGCTGGGGCACGAATCCAGCCTCACGCCAGTGCTTTGAGCAGGGGGGTTTCCATGAACGCCTGCGAAAGGTTACGTGGCTAAACATGAGAAGTGTCAAGCTGTGCTTGGCTCTAAGTGATGAGTGAGGGATTCCAGCAGCCTCTGAGCTCTCAGCCCTTTATAAAAGGGCTCAAGCCAGCTAACTGCTTGGCCCTGTTAATTGCACAGCCTGTCTTGCCCAGGAGACACTGCTGGAGGAGGGAAGGGGCAGGAAACACAGAGAACTGTGTACCTGAAGGCTTGGTGTTGAGGCTTTTGGTCTCTCTTTGGTTACAACTGGTGAGTTTTAGCTGGTGAAACTAGCAGACAGGCTTCTGAGAGGCAGGCTGAAGCTTTGGGCTATTCTCCCCCAAGAGCAGAGCTGTTAACACAGAGCAAGTTCTCAGTCCTTTATCCATGGCTGAAATCAGCCTGGCACTAAGAACATGAATGTGTAATGCTCCAGTCCCTTAGCCACAATGCACTATTCCTTGCTTCAACACCTCTCCAGTTTCAGAGGCTCCCAGCTCCTGCTGCACTCCAGTCCTCCATACTCTCCAGGAGTTGCTTTTGTCCAACGAGTGGATTCTCTTTCAAACTGGACTCACCTAAGAGACTCTGGAACCCAGCCACTGCTGCGCTCTCTCCTACCTCACCCACCACCTCAAGCTGCACCAACGCTTCACACATCCTCCTGCTCACCTCAGAAGCTCCAAGGTGAACCTCCTCCCCACCCAAGTGCTGCAAACCAGGGTACCAAGCTGGGTAAAACTCCAGCAAAACAAGTGGTAGAGACTCCTGGGGGGAAAAGGTCTTTAAGCCAGAAAATTGTGGATGAACTGAAACATTATTACAATGGATTCCACTTGCTCTGGATCGACACTAAGGTGGCTGCCAGGATGGTGTGGAGGCTCTTACATGGCCAGGTCCTCACTAGGAGGGAGAGACGAAGGGTAAGTGCAGACACAACAGATGCCTTGCTAAAAGCCTCTGGAGAGAGGCTGAGGGAGCTGGGCTGGGTCAGCCTGGAGAAGAGAAGGCTGTGGGGGGACCTCATTGCAGCCTGCCAGTCCCTGAAGGGAGCAGAGGAACAGGAGGGGAATCAGCTTGTTCAAGGGCAGAGCCTGGCAGGACAAGGGGGCTGGAGTGAAGCTGGAGGAGGGAAGGGGGAGAGGAGAGATTGGGGGGAAGTTCTTTGCAGAGAGAGTGGGGAGGGGCTGGAAGGGGCTGCCCAGAGAGGGGGTGGGTGCCCCGTCCCTGGGGGTGTCCAAGGCCAGGTTGGCTGGGGTCAACCTTGTGTAGCTCCAGGCCTGGAGGTTGGTGTCCCTGCCTGTGGCAGGGGGTTGGAGCTCTGTGCTCCTTGGGGTCCCTCCCAACCCAGACCAGTCTGGGTTTCTGTGATTCTATGAAAACAAAGCATTAAGGGGTTTTCTGTATCATGGGGACTTGAACCACTCAGTTCCCCTTTCTCTCTTCTCTCTGGTTGAGCAATAATTCCTGCTGTGCTCTTCTCTCTACAGCTGCTGAGAACTTGTGCAGATCTTTTCCGGCTGGTTCCCTTCCTGGTGTTTGTCATTGTCCCTTTCATGGAATTCCTGTTACCTGTATTCTTGAAACTCTTCCCTGAAATGCTGCCCTCCACCTTTGAGACTGAGTCAAAAAAGGTTTGTGTCCTTGGCAAAGCCATAGGTGCTGTACTCCTGCTCCTTAGAACATCTCTACAGCTCCACAAAGAGCCCTTGTTTCCTGCCTGCTGCTCTAAATAAGCCTCAGCCTCATGCCCACAGCTGGTTCCTCACCTGTTCCAGTACAGGACAGGAGAATTTGAAGACTCCACTGAAAACAGGGATACAAAGAGTGCATCCAAAGCCTGGTTGCTTTCAGTCCTGAAGCTTTATCTCAGCTCTTTCCCACAATCCCCTCCCTTCTGGTTTTCTAATGATCTTTTCTTTCCTCAATGAAGGAAGAAAAGCAGAGAAAGAAATTAAATGCCAAGCTGGAGTTAGCAAAATTCCTGAGGGAAACCATTGCAGAGATGGCTAAAAGGAACAAAGCAGATACAGGACAAGGAAAACAATTCTCTTCTTATGTGCACCAGGTAAGACAGGCTGTGCTGCTGGTTTGGGTGGAGAACATGGGATTTGTAGAAAGATTACAGAGAGGTTTGGCAGCACAAAGCTGCCTGTTGGGTGTTACCATCCAACTCTGACTTGTGAGCTCATCTCTCAGAGCTACAGAAGCACCAGGTTGGAAAAGACCTTGAAAATCATCAAGTCCAACCGTTCCCATCCTGTGCTAAACCAGATCCCTGAGCACCTCATCTCCCCTTTTATAAACACATCCAGGGTGGGGGACTCAGCCCCTCCCTGGGCAGCCTGTGCCACAGCCCCACAACTCTGCCAGGGAAGAACTTTGCCCTCCCATCTGCTCTGCCCCTGCCCTGGCACAGCTTGAGCCCATTGCCCCTTGTCCCATCTCCTGTCCCCTGGCTGAAGAGACCAGCACCCACCTCTCTGCACCCTCCCTTCAGGTAGCTGTAGGAGGGGAGGAGGTCTCCCCTCAGCCTCCTCTTCTCCAGGCTCAACACCCCCAGCTCCCTCAGCTGCTCCTCAGAGGATTTGCCCTCCAGCCCCTTCCCCAGCCTGGTTGCCCTTCTCTGGACTCGCTCCAGTTCCTCCATGTCCTTCTGATGCTGAGGAGCCCAGAACTGGACCCAGCACTGGAGGTGCAGCCTCCCCAGTGCCCAGCCCAGGGGCACAATCCCCTCCCCACACCTACTGGCCACACTGTGTCTGACACAAGGCAGGATGCCTTTGGCTTTCCTGGGCACACTGCTGGCTCATACTCAGCCTGCAGTCACCCAACACCCCCAGCTCCTTCTCTGCCTGACAGACACAAGCATTTCTACCTCTTCCCTTGGGAAATCCTTTAAGCAGTCACTCAGAAACACGGTTTCACTTTGTCCTTTGAACTCACTCCACTTCCCCTCCAGAGGCAGGGACACAGGAAGAGCTTCTTCCTTAGGCAGGGAAGAGAATCCACAGGCTGATTGCAGTTACATGTGGCTGCTGCCTCTGCTGCCTTTAGATCCGTCACAGCGGCCACCAGCCCAGCACCCAGGAGATCGTTCGTTTCTCCAAGCTCTTTGAGGACGAGCTGACCCTGGAGCACTTGGAACGGCCTCAGCTGGTGGCTCTCTGCAAACTGCTGGAGCTGCAGCCCATTGGCACCAACAACCTGCTGCGCTTTCAGCTGCTGCTGAGACTCAGAACTATCAAGGCAGATGATGAGGTGAGTTTAAAGCAGCAGAGATCTAACTGCTTGGGGGGGGGGGGGGGAACACGTGCTTTTCACAGGCTCAGGTTCTGCTCTCTGAATCACTGCCACCTTTGGGATGTGTGTCACTGCCCACACTCCATCCTTAGCTGTGAACCTGTCCTGGTTTCAGTCAGGATAGAGTTAATTTATCATTGATGGGTGTTACATTCACCCCATGAGTTATTCCAGGGGAAAAAAAGACCAGTGTGAGAGTTCACCCTCCTGCAGCCTGGCTGCCTTTGGTGACCCTCCCAAGCGTGGCACTGTGGTTATTGCCACTGTTTAAAGCACCCTTATATTTCTATTTGGGTGTTGTACTATCATAAAATAAAGATATCCTAATTCTGCAATAATTATTACATGGAAACACCAGGTTGTAACCAACCCAAACTCATGTAAACCCATCTTGAGTTATGAAAGGGCTGGGTTCATTCAGCCTGGAGAAGGCCAAAGGAGAATCTGCTTGCTGGGTATTTAGAAGATGGAACAAGCTGGGTTCATTCAGCCTGGAGAAGGCCAAAGGAGAATCTGCTTGCTGGGTGTTTAGAAGATGGAACAAGCTGGGTTCATTCAGCCTGGAGAAGGCCAAAGGAGAACCTGCTTGCTGGGTGTTTAGAAGATGGAACAAGCTGGGTTCATTCAGCCTGGAGAAGGCCAAAGGAGAACCTGCTTGCTGGTTATTTAGAAGATGGAACAAGCTGGGTTCATTCAGCCTGGAGAAGGCCAAAGGAGAACCTGCTTGCTGGTTATTTAGAAGATGGAACAAGCTGGGTTCATTCAGCCTGGAGAAGGCCAAAGGAGAACCTGCTTGCTGGGTATTTAGAAGATGGAACAAGCTGGGTTCATTCAGCCTGGAGAAGGCCAAAGGAGAATCTGCTTGCTGGGTATTTAGAAGATGGAACAAGCATTACAGGCTGAATGTACAAGGGAGAATCTGCTTGTTGGTTTCAGCTGCCTGATGGGGTTATTTAGAAGCTGGAACAAGCATTACAGGTGCACAGGGGAAAGACAACAGGTCATAGTTGTTAAGTCACAGCAAGGGAAATTCCAGCTTGCTAAGAAAAAGAAAGTTACAGTCAGGGAGTGGGTAAAACAGTGGAAGAGATTGTCTAGAGGTTGTGAAATCTCAGCTTTCCTGGGTGGAATGAATCATCTGCAAAGCCAGTTCTGTCTTACCTGTGTATAAGCAGGGCATGTTTACCTAAGCAAGCTGCTCTTAGGGCTCAAGCTCTCCAAGTCCATCAAGGTTTTGGTTGCTCTGTGCCCAGGTAAGAACCTTGCTTTCCTATTTCAGATGATCTCCAAGGAAGGAGTCCATGGCCTGAGCGTGTCTGAGCTGCAGAGTGCCTGCAGAGCCAGAGGAATGCGATCGCTGGGGCTCTCAGAGGAGCAGCTAAAGGAACAGCTCACACAGGCAAGCACACCAGGGCCTGGCCTTGATTGATGAGGTTTCTCCTAAGATGACAGCATGCAGTGTTCATGTAGAACAGGCACAGTTTTCTTTATGAATTCCTGTGAGTCTTTCTAGATGGATCCTCTCCAGCATAGCTGAGCTTTAAGGCAAGGAGAGTCCAGATCATGTCCTACAATAAAGAAAACACCAGGTAGCACCTGGGCCAGAGAGAAGCAAGATAAACCAGGGGGGGGTGGAATATATTTTAAGCTTCTATAAAGTAGCTGAGACTTGTAGTAGAGCCAACACTCCTGTCTATAAGCATTCAGACTGATTTCAGGTGCTGCCCTGGGTGCTGTGGCTAAGGCAGAGTACTTAGGTTTTGCTGCTGGCTCTCAGTGATGTTGGTGCCTGGAGATTTCCTCTCTTAACTCTTCAAAACTATTTATTCTCATTGTCAGAACTGCAGTAGCCAAGCTCTTTAAGGGCAAAGAGTGCTATGAAGTAAGTACTGAATTAGAGCAAGCAGGGAATAACTTTGCCTTCTGTTTTCCTCCAACAGTGGCTGGATCTGCATTTAAAAGAGAACGTTCCACCTTCCCTGCTCCTGCTTTCCCGTGCCTTGTACTTAATAGATGTCAAGCCACAATCTCTTCCAGTCCCACAAAATAAGGTGAGTTGTTGGATTAAAGCTTCCAGGTTAACAGTTTAACCATGAAGCATTATAAAAATAAAGCAGAGTGATGTGAAACTTTGCTCCTCCAAGTGGGCTGAGGTTATAACTGTACCCAACTCTCTGTCCTCCCATAGGTTGGTGGAGCTGCTGGAATCACAACACCCCTTCCTGAAGGCCAGGAGACCCTTGTGGATCCTGCCCCTGGTGTACAGGGGAGAAAGGTTAGAAAACAGCAGCCTATGAGTAGGAAAAAGAGTGTGTAGTGCTGTAACCTTTGGGAAGAGCTTAGGAACAGCCTCTCCAGAGCTAGGCAGAGACCAGTTGCATCCTCTGACTTAAGAGGAGATCTGCTGTGCCACATCCTGTCCCATTGCTGGAAGCTCCTGGTTATTCAACACCCTGTTACTGGCTTCCAGCAGCAGCACTCACAAGCTTCCAAGTTGCTTTGGTTGCATAAACACAGAGACTTCAGCCCAGGCACATTTAGCTCAGAGAAACCTGTTAAAGGTGAACTGGTTTTCAGCTCCCCCAGTTGAACTGGGGCTGAGTTGGCCAGGACAAAAAGAGCCAAAACTATCTAGGGGAAGAAAACCAGAGCATGTGGTTCTCAGCAGAAGTTAAATCCTTCCATCAGTCCAACCTAAGAAGAGCAGCAGCAGCAATTCAAGGAGAATATTGTGTCAGATAGAGATATTTCTCTGTTAAATCACACAGGGGAAGCAATGGAACTGCCAACACACAGTGTTGCAGGGAGCAGCCTTATTCAGAGAGGACAAGGGACAAACCTAGCTCAAGTTTTGTTTTCCAAGAAGCTTCTGTGACCTAAAAAAAAGCTGCTTTTTTCCTTAAAGGATGAAGAATTCTTACCTCAGCCAACAGAGACGTTGCTGGACTCAGAAGTGTCAGTTCAGCCTCCTCCCCAAGAGGTAAACAGCAGGAATCTCTGCCTCAGGGGGTCTTGAATGTTAAAGCCAAGGAGCAACTGGAAAAAATTGTGGGCAAGAACTGCACTGGGAGCTGTTAAACACCAACATGAGGCTGAGAAACCCCAGTCAGAGGTGGGGGAAGGTGCTGGTGTCTCCTTCCCTAGTTCTTCCTTAATACTCTGGAGCATGAGGACAGGCAGACCAGCCTTCCCTCAGAACTGCCACAGTGTTCAGTGCCACTTCATGGCTCTAAAAACACTTCCACTTGCCCTTTTGCCTTGTTATTTTTCTCTGAGTGTTTGATTTCAGTTTAGCTGCTTACATATAGATCATGGGAGCCCACTTAAGGGAAGTTCAGGGCTCCAGGCTGACTTGTATCATTAGGACAGCAGCTCCCTTACCCCAAATGACTCTATTCTTAGACAACTGCTGCTCCCCAGAGCAGCTTCCTGGATTAAGTGGCAAGTTACCCACACAGGTTTTGAATTTTAAGCAGCATTTCTTTTGGTAGTGCCTAAAAATCTGACCCTTTCTCTTCCACCTAGGCAAAAATGGAAGCATCTCAGAGCAGCAAGGCCGGTGCCAACGGAGTCTAGCCTGGAGCCAGCAAGGATTATCCAGCCCCAGGAGAGAAGAACTTTCACCTCTGCGCCTCCTTGACAGGACAGAGTGCTTTTCCAGGGTGCTGTGTCACACAGGAAGGTGTTGGTACCCCTCAGGGTACCCCTCTCTCTGCAGCTTGTGCCAGGCTCAGGCTGGCAGGGGAGCACCAGCTTCTCATTTGTACTGGATCCCCTACCCCACCTCTTAACTTATCTTGTAAATATGTTAATAATGATGCTGCTGGCTGGGCTGTGCTCTTCCTGAGCAGGCAGCCTGCTCTTAAACCTTAGGAAAGGCAGCTTTTTTATTGTTGTGAAGGCTTGGGTGTGGGATGAGCTAGGCTGTGGTCCAGTAAAGCCTGTTCCAGTTTGAAATCCTCCACAGGAACATCCCCCAGGGCTTGCTGCTTGTCCTGCTGCCACCAGCTCAAGCTCTGGATCCTAGTTAGTGTGGTTTAACCCTTAACCAGTGTGCAGAACATCACCTCCAGCTGCTTTATTCCTCTCTCCCTGAGGAGAATAACCATGGCCAAGGCAGGACCAGCTCTCCTCAGTGGTGTGGTTGAACTGAACTGCTCAGAGGGACATAAAGAACTTGCAGGATGAGCAGAGAGCAGCACACAGGACAGCTTCAGCTGCACTGAGCCTCCACCAGCCCGAGCTGCAGCAGGTGCCAAGCACTGTTAGGGGAAGCAGAGATGTGAGATGGCAATCTAGGGACTCACAGACACTTCCCAGGTCTGACATAAGACTGGATTAAACCATAGCCAGCTCAGAACTACCCCTCAGCAAGTGCTTCCAGGCTTAACCATGCTTTACAGAATGATTCCTCACACACTCTGGGTTTTCAGTAGGCTCTCTAGGAGGGTACTGAGAACCTCTTTTTAGGATTTACTGGTTTATTTTTTTTTTCTACTTTATCCTAGGTAGATGTTCCACTATGGATTTTAAATCTATATTTATATTTACTGTCAAATTAGACTTGGTGCTAAGTAGAAGGACTTTGCTAGAGGTCAGCTGGACTCTCCTGACTCAGAAAGACCAGTCCCCAAGGCGTTAGCAGCCCTTTAACCGTGTGACATCAGGCTCTGACAACCCAAACACCCCTCTACCGCCCTCTGTACCCCAGCAGTGTCGGTACAGCCGCTGTGCTGTGCTGCCGCCCCTGGTTGACTCATGGTTGTAAAGGAGACCCGAATCTCAATAAAATAACCCCCTCCCTGCAGCATCGCTCCTGTCTCTGTGTAGCACCGAAGAGGTGTTGCTGATAGCTGTTGCTCACGGTGACAGCATTGCCTTTGGGCTGCCTAAGGGAAGCCTTATCTCCTTGATAAGGAGCTCTGTCACCTGAGCAGAGCTGGGACCCAACAGCTGCAGCACCTCCCTCCTCTCACAGAGGATTTTTTCCCTTCCTGAAGAGCAGAGCACCCATGTTTGGCCCAAGATTTGGCCACTGGTGAGTCCTGGGGTTGGTGCTGAGGAGGTGAAGAAGCTGGAGTAACCTGCACCTATCTTCAGGAGCATCCCAGAACCACAGGGTTGGAAAAGACCTTGAAGATCATCAAGTCCAACCATTCCCATCCTGTGCTAAACCAGATCCCTGAGCACCTCATCTCCCCTTTTATAAACACAGCCAGGGTGGGGGACTCAGCCCCTCCCTGGGCAGCCTGTGCCACAGCCCCACAACTCTGCCAGGGAAGAGCTTTGCCCTCCCATCTGCTCTGCCCCTGCCCTGGGGCAGCTTGAGCCCATTGCCCCTTGTCCCATCTCCTGTCCCCTGGCTGAAGAGACCAGCACCCACCTCTCTGCACCCTCCCTTCAGGTAGCTGTAGGTGGGGAGAAGGGCTCCCCTCAGCCTCCTCTTCTCCAGGCTCAACACCCCCAGCTCCCTCAGCTGCTCCTCAGAGGATTTGCCCTCCAGCCCCTTCCCCAGCCTGGTTGCCCTTCTCTGGACTCACTCCAGTTCCTCCATGTCCTTCTGATGCTGAGGAGCCCAGAACTGGACCCAGCACTGGAGGTGCAGCCTCCCCAGTGCCCAGTCCAGGGGTACAACCCCCTCCCCAGTCCCACTGCCCACGCTGGCTCTGACACAAGCCAGGATGCTTTTCCCTTCCCTGGCCATAATCACATCCCACTAACCCAAGGTCTGACACCTCCTCAGGCTGCTGCTGGCAGCTCCAAAACCACTTCAGTGGGACAGAGAGCTTCCCTCACACCATCACAGCCTGAAGAAATCCACCCCCACCCCACCCCAGCAGCCCCCTACCCACTTCCCTTGCCCTCAGCAGCGTGCCCAGCTCTGCTGCCCCAACCCCCCGTTACATCCCAGTCCTGGATAGTTTATATTACTGGTAATGGGGTTTATTTCCCAATACAGGAACCAGTCCGTGTGGGAGCTGCACAAACCAACCTCAGCAGGTGCTTTCCCTGGGCTGGAAGGCATGGCAGGGCTCGGGGCAGGGGGCTGTACCCGGTGCCAGGGGCTGTGCCCAGCATCCCCCGTCGGTCCCCGTGGGGCAGAGCCACGCTGACACCTTCCAACGGCCCCTTCCCACCGGCAGAGAGCAGCACGTCCCAGTGCTGGGGCCCAAAAACCCCCAAACGAGCTGCCTGGAGCTCGGACACCACCCCCACCCCCGCTCCGGGGCGAGGGGCTTGGGAGGGACAAGACCCCTCTCTCAGCCCGTTCCACAGCCCCTGTTATGCAGGGCACAACCCACCCCCCCCCGAGAACAGGAGGGGGGTGGCAACAAGTAGAGCACAGCCAGGGAGCACTTACCTGGGGGCTGCAGGATCCTCCGGGGGCTGCAGGAGGGGGATGGGGGCTGCTGGAGGGGGATGGGGGCTGCTGGAGGGGGATGGGATGCTCTGGGGGCTGCAGGGGGGGGCTGGGATGCTCTGGGGGCTGCAGGGGGGGGCTGGGATGCTCTGGGGGCTGCAGGAGGGGGCTGGGGGCTGCAGGAGGGGGCTGGGGGCTGCAGGAGGGGAATGGGACGCTCTGGGGGCTGCAGGAGGGGATGGGGGCTGCAGGAGGGCGCTGGGATGCTCTGGGGGCTGCAGGAGGGGGCTGGGGGCTGCAGGAGGGGGCTGGGACGCCCTGGGGGCTGCAGGAGGGGGATGGGGGCTGCAGGAGGGGGCTGGGATGCTCTGGGGGCTGCAGGAGGGGGCTGGGATGCTCTGGGGGCTGCAGGAGGGGGCTGGGGGCTGCAGGAGGGGGATGGGGGCTGCAGGAGGGGGATGGGGGCTGCAGGAGGGGGATGGGGGCTGCAGGAGGGGGATGGGATGCTCTGGGGGCTGCAGGAGGGGGCTGCAGGAGGGCGCTGGGGGCTGCAGGAGGGCGCTGGGGGCTGCAGGAGGGCGCTGGGACGCTCTGGGGGCTGCAGGAGGGGGCTGGGATGCTCTGGGGGCTGCAGGAGGGCGCTGGGGGCTGCAGGAGGGCGCTGGGATGCTCTGGGGGCTGCAGGAGGGCGCTGGGACGCTCTGGGGGCTGCAGGAGGGCGCTGGGGGCTGCAGGAGGGGGATGGGATGCTCTGGGGGCTGCGATGCTCTGGGGGCTGCAGGAGGGCGCTGGGGGCTGCAGGAGGGGGATGGGACGCTCTGGGGGCTGCAGGAGGGCGCTGGGGACTGCAGGAGGGGGATGGGATGCTCTGGGGGCTGCAGGAGGGGGCTGGGATGCTCTGGGGGCTGCAGGAGGGGGCTGGGGGCTGCAGGATGGGGCTGGGATGCTCTGGGGGCTGCAGGATGGGGCTGGGATGCTCTGGGGGCTGCAGGATGGGGCTGGGATGCTCTGGGGGCTGCAGGAGGGCGCTGGGGTCTGCAGGAGGGGGCTGGGATGCTCTGGGGGCTGCAGGAGGGCGCTGGGGGCTGCAGGAGGGGGCTGGGATGCTCTGGGGGCTGCAGGAGGGGGCTGGGATGCTCTGGGGGCTGCAGGAGGGGGCTGGGATGCTCTGGGGGCTGCAGGATGGGGCTGGGATGCTCTGGGGGCTGCAGGATGGGGCTGGGATGCTCTGGGGGCTGCAGGAGGGGGCTGGGATGCTCTGGGGGCTGCAGGAGGGGGCTGGGGGCTGCAGGATGGGGCTGGGATGCTCTGGGGGCTGCAGGATGGGGCTGGGATGCTCTGGGGGCTGCAGGATGGGGCTGGGATGCTCTGGGGGCTGCAGGAGGGGGCTGGGATGCTCCGGGGGCTGCAGGAGGGGGCTGCAGGAGGGCGCTGGGGGCTGCAGGAGGGGGCTGGGATGCTCTGGGGGCTGCAGGATGGGGCTGGGATGCTCTGGGGGCTGCAGGATGGGGCTGGGATGCTCCGGGGGCTGCAGGAGGGGGCTGCAGGAGGGCGCTGGGGGCTGCAGGAGGGGGCTGGGATGCTCTGGGGGCTGCAGGATGGGGCTGGGATGCTCTGGGGGCTGCAGGAGGGGGATGGGATGCTCTGGGGGCTGCAGGAGGGCGCTGGGGGCTGCAGGATGGAGCTGGGATGCTCTGGGAGCTGCAGGATGGGGCAGAGGCTCCAGGGCAGGTGCCCACCTGCTGCTCTGGGCTTAAAAGGACCCACCCATCCCCACCCATCCCCTGAGGGTGGGGGCTCTGCGGGGGGTGGATCTGCCTTCCCAGGGGATTCTGGCTGAGCCAAGGGGGTCCTGGGATGAGTGTGGGGGGGAGGGGTGCAGAGGGGGCGTGGCATCCTGGGGTGCACCTGGAGGGGACCCCCCCACCCCTCCCCAGCCCTGCCAGGGGGTCTGCTCAGAGCATGGGGGGGGGGGACACCCCACCAAAGTCCTTCTGGGGCAGATGAGTGCTGCAGAGCTCCAGCACTGAGCTCCCCTTCCCTGGGACCCTCAGCAGGACTGGCACTGGCAGCACATGCCCCAGTCTCATGCTGGGACCCCAGGTGCCTTCCTGGGACCCCCTCACCTGATCCCCACGAGAAGGGGAGAGTCTGCAGGTTTGCTACACCACCCCCTGAACCAGGGGAGGGAAGGAACCCAGCAGAACCCTTCAGAACCCATCAAAACCCTTCAGAACCCAGCAGAACCCTTCAGAACCTATTAAACCCCTTCAGAACCCATCAAAACCCTTTCAGAACCCATTAAACCCCTTCAGAACTCATCAAAACCCATAAAACCCCATCAGAACCCACTAAACCCCTTCAGAACACTTCAGAACCCATCAAAACCCTTTCAGAACCCTTCAGAACCCATTAAACCCCTTCAGAACCCATCAGAACCCTTCAGAACACTTCAGAACCCTTCAGAACACTTCAGAACCCATCAAAACCCTTTCAGAACCCTTCAGAACCCATTAAAACCCTTCAGAACCCATCAAAACCCTTCAGAACACTTCAGAACCCATCAAAACCCTTCAGAACCCATCAAAACACTTCAGAACACTTCAGAACACATCAGAACCCTTTCAGAACCCTTCAGAACCCATCAGAACCCTTTCAGAACCCATCAAAACACTTCAGAACCCATCAGAACCCTTTCAGAACCCTTCAGAACCCATTAAACCCCTTCAGAACCCAGCAGAACCTTCCAGAACCCTTCAAGAGGGAGCAGGGAGGAGAAGGGGGGATTGCTGCTGGATGCTGCCATTGGGCAAGGATGCACTGGTCAGCACTTTTCTGCTGGATTAATATTCAGAGGGAGCAGCAGTGATTTAGTGGGGCCCAAGCACAACAGAGGCTGAGATTTATGGCTGCCTCTGCTCCAGCCTTGCATTCCTAGCAGGCTTCCCCCTGTCCCTGCTGCATGTTTGGACCAAAGGAGCCAGAGGTTTACACCACCTTTACCCCCCAGTTGAGCAAGGGCTCCACAGCCAGACCCTGCATGGAGCCTTGTGGGGGGGCAGGAGGCACCTTCCCTGGGTTGTCTGATGGGGAGGGGGATCCTGTCCTGCTCCTGGCCCATCCTTGTACCCCCACGTGCCCTGGTTGTGCCCGATGGAGCCCTGGGGACAAGGGATGCTCACCCCATCACCTGTGCCACAGGGCTGCCCCCTTGCAGCTGCAGCTCAGCCATGGTGATGCCACCCAGCCCCTGTATGGATTTGGGAGCATCCCAGCCCTAGAGCCCAGCTCTGAGGTTAACTGGGGCATCACCCATGGGTGTGGAGGGGGCAGGGTCCCTCTGAGCTCCCCCACAGAGCTGCTGGAGCTCTCTGAGGCTGCTCCAGCTCACAACCAGCTTCAGTTTGGGTGAAGTAAAGCTGATCCCTGGCGTTGGAGGGGCTGGTGTGTGAGCTGGCCCACTGAGGAGACGCCCCCCTCCCCCTTCCAAATTCCCACCTCAGCAGGGTCTGGAGGGGGGGGATGTGACTGGGATGTGTGCCAGGACACCAGCAGCCAGCACAGCGCTGGGTGCCCACACCAGGGCAGGGGCACAGAGCCCTGTGGGTGGGGTGCTGGCAGGGGGAGAGGGGGCACCTGCTCTGACATCCCTGGAGATTTGGGGAGCGCTGCCCCAAACCCTGGGCAGATGATGGCCTCTGCCATCCTCCCTCCCCCCCCCCCCCCCAACCCTCTTCCTACTGAGCTTCCTCCCATCTCCCCCTCCCCACCTACAAGGGGGGCTGTGAGGACCCAGGTGATGCTGTGGGGTGGGGGTGGGGGGGTTACCAGCACCCCCTCTGCCCACCTTGCCTGTCAGGGCAGCCTCACTGCTGCATCTCCAGTGTGCAGGGAGGGGGGGGGAGGGTGTCTGTGTGCCCCCTTGCAGGTTGCCTCCACCACAGCTGTGCACATCTGGCTCCATCTCTGTTCAGCTGTGGGTGGCCAAGGAGGGGAGGGGGGTTGGAGCTGAACCCCAATACCTCACAGCTGGGTGGGATGTGTGGGGCTGGTTTGGGGGGGGGGGGGAGCAAAGTTTGGGGGGGGGGGGGGTTCTTCCCCAAAGCACCCACTGAGAGCTGTGGGACCTGGCACCAAGGTGGGATTGCAGGGAAGGTTTCCTGGCCCAGCTGGCAGCTGGACAAAGCCCAGCTCAGCACTGAGCAGAGCAGCCAGGCCCTGGGCTCCAGCCAAGAGATTGTCTGGGCCCTGTGCAGCCAGAGGGCTTTAAAAGGAGAGAAAGAGGAAAGCAAGGAGTGCAGGAGACAAAGGATGCTGAGAGAGCTAAAGGCTGAGTGCTCCGTGGTAACCAGCACCCCAGCTCAGGGGGGGGCTCCCCCAGGCAGCAGCTCCAGATCCTCTGGTGCTTTGGGATGGGTTCCTGAGAGTCCCCATCCCACCCACACCTCCTAAATTCACCAGCAGCTGGAGGGGCTGGGTGTTGGCAGCACCTGAGGAGCCAGGCTGCTCCCCAGGCTCACCCCAGCTCAGGGTCCCCCCCTCCGTGCAGAGTGGGGTGCTGCTGGGTGTTGGGGTATCTCCATCTCCTTCTCCACGCTCAGAGGATGCTGGTGATGGGAAGAGCAGAGGTGAACCAGGTCTCCCAGCTCCAGGACCAGTGGCCAGGCAGCAGCATCATCCCAGATGCTTCAAGAGGCAGCGCAGCATTCCCAAGGTTTGGTGAGGGGCTCCATCCAAGCCCCCAAACCCAAGGTGCTGGGTCCTCAGGGGGGGGTTGCAAAGGGAGCACCCAGCTATGGGTGCTGCTGGAGTCGCTCTGCCTATTACCATGTTTAATTACCCTCCTGGTAACCCCAGGAAATGAGCAGAAGATTGTGCTAGCAGCAGATTCTGGTGATGTAAACACGAGCTCCATCTCTCCCTGCTGCTTTGCCAAGTGGGTCCCAGGGAGAGCAGTGATTTATGGAGACCTCCAGCCCTTGCTCCCCCCTGCCTGGGCTGTGAGTTTAATCCAGGACTGTGAATTCAACATAAATCACTTGATTAAAAGCTCTACTTAATTTGGAAAGGGGAGAGGGGGGGGGTGTGTGTGTGAGGGGGGTGAGGTGGAGCAGAGCACAGCTGATCGATTTCATTTACACAGGGCAATAGCAACAAGCAGATGCTTTTAAAAGGGCCACTGAGGCTGGTGATGCTGCAGCCGTTTCACTTTAACCATTTAAGTGCCCAACTGAAGGGGCTGGCTGCCTCTCCCCACACCTAGGTGAGCATCCCCCAGCACCCATACCCAGACCCCACATGCCCAGGCAGCTCAGGGAGCTGTAGGGTGCAGGATGCCCCCCAAGATGCACCAAGTGAGGATCCCCATCACCCACCAAGCCCGGAGCATCCCCCACCACCCCAGCCCAGGGGATGGGGCCAAGGCTGGTGAAGTCCTTGGTTAAAGTCTTTAATAATTACAAGAATTCCAGATTCATTACAGAAGAGTTTACAACAAATAATATTTCTCCATACAAAGGCAAAATAAACTTTTCAAGTAACAGCATCCTGGCTCTGGAGTCTCACACTGCCAGCGATGGGGAGGGATGGAGGAGCCCACAGCCCCTTCCCCAGCCAGGGAAATGCCCCCTCCTCCCTGGCACAGCAAACTGGCACCAAGCAGAGCTTAGGCAGCCGGGTGCCAAGACCACCTCTGGGATGGAGGTGGGTGGGCAGGGGCTGGTGGAGCTGGGTAGCACGGTGCCCTGGGTGAGGATGCTCCCCGGGCGCCGGTAAGGCACTGGGTGGGCATCGCCCAGGGAGCAGGGCTGCACCAAGGGCACACGTGTGTGGTGTCCCCCCTACCCCAGGTGGGGACTGGGACCAGGCACTGAGCTGGGCTGGAAGGCTTGGTGCTACGTGGCACCGCTCTGGTGTCCCTGTGCCTTGGTGGGGGACCCCCACATGGAAACCCTACATGGGACCCCCACATGGGACCCCCACACGGGGCTCCCACACTGGACCCCTACATGAGGCCCCCAGACGGGACTCCCACATGGGGCTCCCACACGGGGCCCCTACATGGGACCCCTACATGAGGCCCCCACACGGGACTCCCACATGGGACCCTGACACGGGACCCCTACACGGGATCCCTACATGTGAACCCCACACGAGACCCCTACATGGGACCCCCACATGGGACTCCCACATGGGACCCCCTACTTGGGATCCCCACATGGGACCCCCACACGGGACCCTACATGGGACCCCCCCACAGGTCTCCCATATGGTACCCCCACACGGGATCCCCACACGGGACCCCTACACGGGACTCCCACACAGGATCCCCACATGGGACCCCTACACGGGACCCCCTTCCCAAGGGAGCCAAGCCCTGGGACAAGGAGCTGCAACCCCCTTTTCCCCAAAAGGCATCATCCCAACCCCTCCCCAGCACTGCCTAAAACACAGGGTACCCCAGCACCCTGGCCACCAATATGGTGCCACAGGCACTGGGCAAGCTGTGCCAGGGGAGAGGGGATGAGATGGGGGGTGGGAAGGGGGGCAGGGATGGAGGGGGGCTAAGGCCAGGCACAGAACACCAACACATTCCCAACAGGCATCACCACATGATTACTGTTGTTTAATACAACCCCAGAGAAACCCCAAGCAGCAGCAGCAGCAGCAGCAGCAGCAGCAGCAGCAGCAGCAGCAGCAGCAATTCTTATTGGGGGGGCCCTAAACTGAAAATAGGTTGGGAACATAATTTAAAAAAATAAAACCAGCAAAAGTAGCAAAATAGATGCTTTTTTTTCTCCTTTTTTTTTTTTTTCTTTTTCCCTTTTTTCCCCCCTCCCTTCCTAATTATTATTTATATATATATATATTTATATATATTTTTTTATATATATATATATATATATATATAATAACTGATCTCTACCAGCCACTAGAACCTGACTACCCACCTGGTATAGCTCTGGTAACAACCACCCCTTTAAAAAAGACATGTAAATATATATTCATATTTATAGATATTTTTAGCTATGTACATGGGATGTGTGTGGTCAGCACTGATGGGTTCAGCCACCTCTGATAGCACTGCCCACCTCCTGCTCCCAAGGGGCCTTTGGACAGCAAAAGCTGCCACTGCTGAGCCATGGGATGGATCCACCTTGTGTGCCAGCAGGGATCCCACGCTATGAGATTCCCAGTGTTCCCAAAAATCCAGCCCTGGAGTCAGCTTTGTGAGTTTTCCAAGTTGGGGGTGAAGAGCCACTTCTCCCATGTCCTGCCAGGATGGGACACAACACCCCCCCCACTCCCCACACACCCCTCACCCCTCTCCAAACTCCCCCAAAGGGAAGAGGATTAACCAAGTGGAAGAAAATTCCAGCAGGGATTTGATGGCCAAGAGGGTTGGCTGTGGGGTTGGGTTGGGTTTTTGTTTAAAAAAAATAAGAGAAACATCAAAACCCCCCCAAAAAACCCCACCAGGATAAAACCTTTGGGGTGCAGGGAGCTCACAGCTATAGGGTGGTGGGAGAGGGTGGCATGGGAGGTTGGGGGGGTTGGGTTTGGTTGGGTGATGTGCTATGGTTGTGGCTCTGGACCCTTCTTCCTGCTAGAGCTCAGCATGGCTGGGTGGCACCTGGCAGTGTCCCACCAGCATGGGCATGGCTTGGGGGTGCCCATGGTGTTGGCACCCCCACAGGCATGGGAACAGGCACAGCTTGGGGGTCCCCTTGGTGTTGGCACCCCATGGGCATGGGGCACGGCTTGGGGGTGCCCATGGCATTGGCACCCCACAGGCATGGAAATGGGCAAGGCTCAGGGGTCCCCATGGCATTGGCACCCCATGGGCACGGGAATGGGCACAGCTGGGGGGTCCCCGTGGTGTTGACACCCCATGGGCACGGGGATGGGCATGGCTTGGGGGTCCCCATGGCATTGGCACCTCATGGGCACGACTTGGGGGTCCCCATGGCGTTGGCACCCCATGGGCACGGGAATGGGCACGTCTTGGGGGTCCCTATGGCATTGGCACACCACAGGCATGGAAATGAGCACGGCTCAGGGGTCCCCGTGGTGTTGGCACCCCATGGGCACAGGAACAGGCAAGGCTGGGGGGTCCCCATGGTGTTGGCACCCCACAGGCACGGGGATGGGCACAGCTGGGGGGTCCCCATGGCGTTGGCACCCCACAGGCACGGGACTGGGCACAGCTGGGGGGTCCCCATGGCGTTGGCACCCCACAGGCACGGGGAGGGGCACAGCTGGGGGGTCCCCATGGCATTGGCACCCACAGGCACGGGAATGGGCACTGCTGGGGGGTGTCCATGGCGTTGGCACCTCACGGGCACGGCTTGGGGGTCCCCATGGCTTTGGCACCCCATGGGCACGGCTGGGGGGTCCCTGTGGCGTTGGCACCCCACGGGCACAGCTGGGGGGTCCCCGTGGCGTTGGCACCCCACGGGCACGGCTGGGGGGTCCCCGTGGCGTTGGCACCCCTCAGTGTCTCTTCAGCCCGCCGTTGGTGTGCTGCGGGGGGAACTTGGGAAGGCACGGCTCGTCTGGCAGAGGGTCATGAGAGAAAACAGAGTCCTCTCCTGAGGAGCAGGTGGAGCTGCGGGTGTCTGGGAAGCCAGGAGAATACTGATCCAACGGCATGGAGAGGTCCAGGTACTCCTGAGAGGGAGGAAAGCCTCAGGATGGGCTCAAGCAAGGATTGGGCATCCCTTATGGGAGCACCCACGGGGACAGGGTGGGTGCAGGCTTGGGGGTGAGGGGGGGGAGCTGCCTCTCCTACCTGGTTGGAGGTCATGGCCACGATCCTGTCCAAGTCTTCCACCAGCTGCTTGAAGGTGGGTCTCTGGGAGGGGACTGCGTGCCAGCAGTCCCTCATCATCATGTAGCTTTGGGGGGGGAGCAGAGGGGAGGAGGGATGAGTGGGGGACACACACCCCCCCATGGCTGGGGACTCCCGTGGGTGCACAGGGATGGCCACCCACGCTCAGGCTGGGACCCACGGGCAGCAAAGCTGCTGCTCTGGGGATTTGGGGCTGGATCCCTTGTGTGGAAGGATGGGAAGTCCCCATCCCTCCTGTGGGAGAAGACACAGGGCTGTTTTGGGAAGGGGGCTGCGTGGGGAGATGAGCTAGTCTCAGCCCTGGAATCATCCTGGGGTTTGCTCCTGCTGAGGAACAACCAAGGGATCCATGGATTCCCAGAGCCCAGGTGTTTGCAGGGCTGGGAACTGCCATGGGCTGAGCTGACCCCACAGGGAAAGGGAAGAGATGCCAGTCCCTGGCTGGGCTGGGGGGATGTCGAGGAGCCAGTGCCACCCCCACCCATCCTTCCCCTCACTCACAGCTCGTTTGTGCAGTTGCTGGGCTTATCCATCCTGTGCCCTTCCTTCAGCAGCTTGAAGAGCTCCTCAACTGGCACGCCAGGGTAGGGAGAGCCACCCAGTGTGAAGATCTCCCACAGCAGGACTCCAAAGGACCACCTGCCCGGGGGCAAACACAGGGCAGATGCTGGGGCACCCACCTCCCTTGGGGGCTGACACCCTAACTTGGGACCTCCAGGTACCATCAGAAGTTCAATTGCTGGGAAGGGCAAAGCACTAAACCAGCTCTGCCAGAGCCACATACACCTTGGGCTCAGAGCATTTCCAATCCACTGGCACTGGCTTAAATGAAATTAATTCAGTTTCATTAAATTCATGGTGAATTAGGAGTGGGACCTGACCTCAGCAAGATGCAGTGACACAGGCAGTGAGACGGGGTGGCCAAGAAGGACCATGTGTCCCCTCCCCCCCCCCAGCTCCCAGCAAAGCACCCAGCAGACCAGTGAGGTTCCCTTCACCCTGTGCTGGGAGTTTTGGCTCCCCATCTTCCCCCCATCCCCCCCACCCTGGGTTGCCCCCATTGCTTGTGAAGCCAGGCAGGGAGCTGCCACCCTGCAGCTGCTACTCACACGTCGCTCTGGTGAGTGTATATTCGGTCAAAGAGAGCCTCTGGAGCCATCCACTTCACTGGCAAGCGACCCTGGGACACAGCACAGCCCCCACATCAGCTCCGTGCTGCCAGGGAGGGGGGGGGGATTTGGGGGAGGAGGGTGGGGGGGATGGACAGCCCAGCACACCCACACCACCCCCAGCAATGGTTGGGGTATCCCCAGGCATGGAGAGTGCTGGTGCCCTCACCCACCCCCAGCAATGGTTGGGGCATCCCCAGGCATGGAGAGTGCTGGTGCCCTTGCCCACCCCCAGCAATGGTTGGGGTATCCCCCAGGCATGGAGAGCCCAGCACACCCACATCACCCTCAGCAATGGTTGGGGTATCCCCAGGCATGGAGAGTGCTGGTGCCCTCACCCACCCCCAGCAATGGTTGGGGTATCCCCAGGCATGGAGAGCACTGGTGCCCTTGCCCACCCCCAGTTGGGTTGGGGCATCCCCAGGTATGGAGAGCACCAGTGCCCTTGCCCACCCCCAGCAATGGTTGGGGTATCCCCAGGCATGGAGAGCACTGGTGCCCTCACCCACCCCCAGCAATGGTTGGGGCATCCCCAGGCATGGAGAGTGTTGGTGCCCTTGCCCACCCCCAGTTGGGTTGGGGCATCCCCAGGTATGGAGAGCACCAGTGCCCTTGCCCACCCCCAGCAATGGTTGGAGCATCCCCAGGCATGGAGAGCCCAGCACACCCACAGCACCCCCAGTGTGGGTTGGGGTATCCCCAGGCATGGAGAGCACTGGTGCCCTCACCCACCCCAGCATGGGTTGGGGCATCCCCAGGCATGGAGAGCACTGGTGCCCTTGCCCACCCCCAGCAGGGGTTGGGGCATCCCCAGGCATGGAGAGCCCAGCACACCCACACCACCCTCAGCAATGGTTGGGGTATCCCCAGGCATGGAGAGTGCTGGTGCCCTCACCCACCCCAGCATGGGTTGGAGCATCCCCAGGCATGGAGAGTGCTGGTGCCCTCACCCACCCCCAGCAATGGTTGGGGTATCCCCAGGCATGGAGAGCACTGGTGCCCTCACCCACCCCAGCAGGGGTTGGGGCATCCCCCAGGTATGGAGAGCACTGGTGCCCTTGCCCACCCCCAGCAATGGCTGGGGTATCCCCAGGCATGGAGAGCACTGGTGCCCTCACCCACCCCCAGCAATGGTTGGGGGCATCCCCCAGGCATGGAGAGCACTGGTGCCCTCACCCACCCCCAGCAATGGTTGGGGCATCCCCAGGCATGGAGAGCACTGGTACCCTCACCCACCCCAGCAAAGCCCCCCTCCCCTTCCCCTTCCCCCCCTTTGCCCACCAACTCACGTTCGTTGTCTTCTTGTAGTAATCAATGTGGTGGATGTCACGGGCCAGGCCGAAGTCAGCGATCTTCATCACGTTGTCCTCAGTCACCAGCACGTTCCTGGCTGCCAGGTCCCTGTGGATGCACTGCCCCAGCACCCCCACCCCATCAAACAGGCTGGGGAGGGAAGGGTGCACCCACCTCCCCTCCATCCTTCCCTGAGCCAAACCATCCCACCGCAGCACACCTTCCCCCTTTGCCACCCCCCAGAGCTCCTCACCTTCTTGGAGGCTAAATACTCCATGCCCCTGGCCACCTGGTAGGCACAG
Source organism: Rallus limicola (assembly GCA_022605955.1). Lineage (NCBI taxonomy): Eukaryota > Metazoa > Chordata > Aves > Gruiformes > Rallidae > Rallus > Rallus limicola. Next base: position 3,598,402 of record JAKCOZ010000044.1, read on the forward strand.
GAGACCAGGTCCTTGAAGGAGAGCTGCTCCTCAGGGACACGGGTGGGGTTGTAGCAGTACTCCATGCCAGGGGGGCGCCGGGCTTGCAGGTACTCCCTCAGGTTGCCCTTGCTTGCATACTCCACAATCACATAGAGTGGCCCTGCACAGACAGAGCAATGAGTGTTGGGGGGATGACACACACCATAGGAGGTGGGGATGGGGCTCCTGTCCCTGTGGCTGTAAGGTCAGACCCTTCCTCCACCCCATCTGGCAGCTGGAGGGGTTGGCAGAGGGGATACAACCCCCCCCCCTATCCTCACACTCCCTCCTTCTCCCTGCTTGGGCATCCTCACCGTCCTGTGTGCAGGCTCCCAGCAAGTTGATGATGTTCTTGTGCTTGCCAATCATCTTCATCATCTCCATCTCAGAGATGAGGTCGGACAGGTCCTTCTCCGTGGCGTCAGCTACAGCGATGGAGGAGGCAGTGGGTGGTGGGAGCAGGGACAGGCTGGGTTCCCCCCCCACCTCTCCCCTGTGTTACCAGGGCTGTGGCATCCTGCCCACCCCCCCACCCACACACAACCCCCCACCGTGTCCCTGCCCCCACTTACACTTGAGCATCTTCACCGCCCACCTTGGTGACACGGTTGGGCTTGTCCTTGTCCAGGCCAATGGCTTCTGCCAGCACCACCTGCCCAAAGCATCCCTCACCCAGGGGCTTGCCCAGGATCAGCCTGCCAGGGGGGACAAGACCCTGAGGAGGGGAGGGGCCAGCACCACCCCTCCCTTTGCCAGCCAAGGTGATGAGCATCACTGATGCCACCACCTTCCCAAAACCCCCCAGAGCTGGGACCCTCACCTGAGGTGGGGAGGAGCCAGCACCACCCCTCCCTTTGCCAGCCAAGGTGATGAGCATCACTGATGCCACCACCCTCCCAAAACCCCAGAGCTGGGACCTCACCTGAGACAGGGGAGGAGGCAGCACCACCCCTCCCTTTGCCAGCCAAGGTGATGAGCATCACTGATGCCACCACCTTCCCAAAATCCTCAGAGCTGGGACCTCACCTGAAGCAGAGAGGAGCCAGCACCACCCCTCCCTTTGCCAGCCAAGCTGAGCATCACTGATGCCACCACCCTCCCAAAAAAAAACCCCAGAGCTGGGACCTCACCTGAGGTGGGGAGGCAGCACCACCCCTCCCTTTGCCAGCCAAGCTGAGCATCTCTGATGCCACCACCCTCCCAAAACCCCCAGAGCTGGGACCTCACCTGAGACAGGGGAGGAGGCAACACCACCCCTCCCTTTGCCAGCCAAGCTGAGCATCTCTGATGCCACCACCCTCCCTAAAACCCCCCCGAGCTGGGACCTCACCTGTCCCGGGGCAGCTCCCAGCGGGGGTCCTCGGGGAGCTCGTACTCAGAGACACCAGCCAGCATGGGGGTGCCGCTGGAGGAGAGGCGGGAGGGTCGCACCAGCATCACACCCGAGTTCATGGAGGAGCTGGAGTCGGCTGACACCTGCAGCCAGACCTGTGGGTTACCATTCACGCAGCGCAGGGGGAACCCCTCCCCCCCCCTGGATGCCTTGCCCCAAGGGGATGCTGCTGACCCCACACCCTTCACACCCCCTCCCCTCCCAGACCCCACCAGTGCTGCTTCTACAGGGATTTAACTGGGATTAATGAACTTCATTAATTCGATTAACAGGGATTAATGAGCTTTCCATTCATCCCCAGCACGCTGGGACCCATGAAACACGCAGCCTGGGAGTCCTCCTGCCTCCTTGGTGCAACAAACACTCTTCTACTTCAACGTGGAACCATGTCAAACCCTTCTTGGCAACCCCACCCCATCACCCCCTCTGTGCAGGGGATGAGGAGAGGTGTGGGGGGCTCCCCCTTCCCCTATATTCACCGTGCCACCATGAGCACTCCCCACCTTGCACCAGGGGATGGCTGGGAGAGGGTGGCATGAGCAAGATACCCCCAGGTCTATGGGGTGGGTGTGTGTGTGTCCCAGCATCCCATCCTCATCCCAAAACCTCCTCCTAGGAAGGATGGGTGTCCCTAGGTGAGGGGTGTGGGGGGGGAAAGTAGGTGCAAACAAACCCCCTCTCTACTTTCTGTTACCTGTCTGCGCAGGGGGATGCTCTTGGCCAGCTTGTGCACAGCCAGCTGGCTGTTGAAGTCTGTCTTCTTGGTGGTGCTCTTCATCTTGTAGATGATGACTGTCACCACCATGCAGGAGATGAGGAAGGCCCCCCGTGCAGTAAATGATGATCTCCAGGGTAGAGGGGGGACGTCATCATGGCTGGGGGTGTCCTCAATAGCTGGGTCGGTGTGAACAGGGTGTTAGCACCTCTGAGTCCACCCTGGGGTGGGGGGGGAAACATCCCCCTCCCCCCAAATCCCTTCCCTGCTTCCTCCCCAGGCTCAGTGGGGGCTTTTTGGCATCACTGGAGGCTTCAGTGCAGCGTGCAGCATGGGTCTGGGGGGGTGATGCCCACCCACCCTGGCTGGCAAGGTGCATGTCCACCCCTTCCCCCCCTACAAGGCTCCCAAAGCTGGGCAGTGTCTCTGCCACATCCACAGGTGGGATGGGGCCCTGGGCCCCTGGAAGGTGGGAAATTGGGGGGGAAGATGGGGGTGAATGATGGGGGGGAAGGAGGGGGGCAGCTCCTGCATCCCTCAGCTGGGGCTGTGCAGGGGATGCTCAGCCCCACCACCCGCAGAGAAGGGGCATCGCAGGACCCTGGGGACCCCCCTTCCCAGCTCCTGATCCAGGATCTGGGGGTTCCCTGGAGCATGGTTGGGATGGAGGGAGCCATCCAGCAGCGCCTCGGGGGCTGGGGGAGCCCGGGAGTTAACTGGGGAGCACTGGGGGGAGCTTGGGGCAGTCCAGGAGTTAACTGGTGAGCACTGGGCAGAGCTTGGGGGCGTCCAGGAGTTAACTGGGGAGCACTGGGCAGAGCTTGGGGGAGCCCAGGAGTTAACTGGGGAGCACTGGGCAGAGCTCGGGGGAGCCCAGGAGTTAACTGGGGAGCACTGGGGGGAGCTTGGGGCAGTCCAGGAGTTAACTGGTGAGCACTGGGCAGAGCTTGGGGGCGTCCAGGAGTTAACTGGGGAGCACTGGGCAGAGCTTGGGGGAGCCCAGGGAGTTAACTGGGGAGCACTGGGGGGAGCTCGGGGGAGCCCAGGAGTTAACTGGTGAGCACAGGGCAGAGCTCGGGGGAGCTCAGGAGTTAACTGGGGAGCACTGGGGGGAGCTTGGGGGAGCCCAGGAGTTAACTGGTGAGCACAGGGCAGAGCTCGGGGGAGCTCAGGAGTTAACTGGGGAGCACTGGGCAGAGCTCGGGGGAGCTCAGGAGTTAACTGGGGGAGCACTGGGCAGAGCTCGGGGGAGCCCAGGAGTTAACTGGGGAGCACTGGGGGGAGCTTGGGGGAGCCCAGGAGTTAACTGGTGAGCACTGGGCAGAGCTTGGGGGAGCCCAGGAGTTAACTGGGGAGCACTGGGGGGAGCTTGGGGCAGCCCAGGAGTTAACTGGGGAGCACTGGGGGGAGCTTGGGGGGAGCCCAGGAGTTAACTGGTGAGCACAGGGCAGAGCTCGGGGGAGCTCAGGAGTTAACTGGGGAGCACTGGGCAGAGCTCGGGGGAGCCCAGGAGTTAACTGGGGAGCACTGGGGGGGAGCTTGGGGGCGTCCAGGAGTTAACTGGGGAGCACTGGGGGGAGCTTGGGGCAGAGCAGCCAGAAGCATCTCCAAGCAGCAGCGATCTAATGTAGGACCCCCCCCCCCCCATCCTTCCAGGGGAGGGGGATCCCATCCTTGCCATGGGGCAGACCCCACTTTGGTGGGTACCAGTGTGGGGGGGTGTCAGTGCCACAAACAGCTCCAACCACCTGTCAGGGGTGCAGCGTGGCCACAACCCATGGCAAACCCATCAGGGTGGGGGCTGCCACTTGACAGCACCCCAAACCTCACCCCCCCACACCCCCCAAAACCCCCCCAAAAAAGAAAGAAGAGCCTCAGAGAGAGGTGGAAGAGGGAGTGGACCTGACCTCACACCCAGCTGACAAAGCAGGGCCTGATAACAGGGAAAAGTTTGGGGCTGGGAAGCACTGGACCCCCCCCACCCCCACCCCCCCCCCAGCACCCCAAAAACTTTCCCAGCTGCTGTTATCGGGCGGGGGGGAACGTGCAGCATTGATGCCTGAGGAGCAGCATCAATAAGGGGAGGGGGAGAAGCACCCCCCAGAAGGAACACAGCACGGCTCCCATGCTGCAGGGCAAAGCCAGCACCCCCCCCTCCTCCATCCCCCCCCCCTCTCCAAAACCCCACTGCCCCTCTGGGTGCTCTGTGCATCCCCCCTCCCTCCCTGAGTGGGCAGCACTGGCTTTGCCCCAGAGCAGGGCACCATCCTGCTCCAGCAGAGCAGCCCCTGGTTAAAGCCCCTGGGGTATGCATCACCTGGGCCAGGGAGAGAGCAGAGGGAGGGAGGGAGGGGATGGGGGGGGAGGCAAGCCCCAATTTGGGGGCTGAAAGGGGGGAACACCAGCTGCAAACCCCCAATGTGGGGGGCTGAAAGGGGGGAACACCAGCTGCAACCCCCAATTTGGGGGCTGAAAGGGGGCACCACCAGCTGCAACCCCCAATGTGGGGGCTGAAAGGGGGGGAACACCAGCTGCAAACCCCAACCAGCTGCAACCCCCCAATTTGGGGACTGAAAGGGGGGAACACCAGCTGCAACCCACAATTTGGGGGCTGAAAGGAGGGAACACCAGCTGCAACCCCCAATTTGGGGGCTGAAAGGGGGGAACACCAGCTGCAACCCCCCAATTTGGGGGCTGAAAGGGGGGAACACCAGCTGCAACCCCCAATTTGGGGGGCTGAAAGGGGGGGGGGGGGAACCACCAGCTGCAACCCCCAATTTGGGGGGCTGAAAGGGGGGAACACCAGCTGCAACCCCCCAATTTGGGGGGCTGAAAGGGGGGGAACACCAGCTGCAACCCCCAATTTGGGGGCTGAAAGGGGGGAACACCAGCTGCAACCCCCAATTTGGGGGCTGAAAGGGGGGGAACACCAGCTGCAACCCCCAATGTGGGGGGCTGAAAGGGGGGAACACCAGCTGCAGAACCCCCAATGTGGGGGCTGAAAGGGGGGGGAACACCAGCTGCAACCCCCCAATTTGGGGGCTGAAAGGGGGGGAACACCAGCTGCAACCCCCAATTTGGGGGCTGAAAGGGGGAACACCAGCTGCAAACCCCAATTTGGGGGCTGAAAAGATGGGACCGACCAGCTGCAACCCCCAATGTGGGGGCTGAAAGGGGGGGAACACCAGCTGCAACCCACAATTTGGGGGCTGAAAGGGGGAACACCAGCTGCAACCCCCAATTTGGGGGCTGGAAGGGGGGACCACCATCTGCAAACCCCAATTTGGGGGGCTGAAAGGGGGGGGACACCAGCTGCAACCCCCAATGTGGGGGCTGAAAGGGGGGAACACCAGCTGCAACCCCCAATTTGGGGGCTGAAAGGGGGCACCACCAGCTGCAACCCCCAATGTGGGGGCTGAAAGGGGGGGGAACACCAGCTGCAAACCCCAACCAGCTGCAACCCCCAATTTGGGGACTGAAAGGGGGGAACACCAGCTGCAACCCACAATTTGGGGGGCTGAAAGGAGGGAACACCAGCTGCAAACCCCAATTTGGGGGCTGAAAGGGGGGGACACCAGCTGCAAACCCCCAATTTGGGGGCTGAAAGGGGGGGGACACCAGCTGCAACCCCCAATTTGGGGGCTGAAAGGGGGGGGACACCAGCTGCAAACCCCCAATTTGGGGGCTGAAAAGGGGGGGGACACCAGCTGCAACCCCCCAATTTGGGGGCTGAAAGGGGGGGACACCAGCTGCAACCCCCAATGTGGGGGCTGAAAGGGGGGGACACCAGCTGCAACCCCCAATTTGGGGGCTGAAAGGGGGGGACACCAGCTGCAACCCCCAATTTGGGGGCTGAAAGGGGGGGGACACCAGCTGCAAACCCCAACGTGGGGGCTGAAAAGGGGGGACCACCAGCTGCAACCCCCCAATTTGGGGACTGAAAGGGGGGAACACCAGCTGCAAACCCCAATTTCAGGGCTGAAAGGGGGGAAACACCAATGTGGGGGCTGAAAGGGGGACACACCAGCTGCAACCCCCAATGTGGGGGCTGAAAGGGGGGAACACCAGCTGCAGACCCCAACCAGCTGCAAACCCCAATTTGGGGGCTGAAAGGGGGGGGACACCAGCTCATACCCCAATTTGGGGGCTGAAAGGGGGGACCACCAGCTGCAACCCCAAATTTGGGGGCTGAAAGGGGGGGGAACACCAGCTGCAAACCCCAACCAGCTGCAACCCCCAATGTGGGGGCTGAAAAGGGGGGGACCACCAGCTGCAACCCCCAATTTGGGGACTGAAAGGGGGGAACACCAGCTGCAAACCCCAATTTCAAGGCTGAAAGGGGGACACACCAGCTGCAACCCCCAATTTGGGGGCTGAAAGGGGGGAACACCAGCTGCAACACCCAATTTGGGGGCTGAAAGGGGGGACCCCATCTGCAACCCCCAATTTGGAGGCCGAAAGGGGGGGGACCACCAGCTGCAAGATGACCCTGCAGCAACCCCAGTGCACAGGGGCAGCTTGGCTGGGCAGGGGCTTGGTGTGTGTGTGTGTGGGGTGGTGGTGGTGGGGAGGAGGAGGAAGGATGCTCTCTCCCAGCCTGTGATGCATACACCCTGGGCAAGGAAGGAGGCAAAGGGGGAGGAGGAGGAGGGAGAGGAGTAGAGAGTATATACCTTCCAGAACTGTCAACCATGCAGAGTGATGGGAGATCCCAATAGAATTACCCGCCAAGCATGTATACTCCCCAGCATCCTCAAAGGAGACATTCCTTAAGTGAAGGACCTCCATCTCTTTGTCTGTGGTGTTAACACCTGCTGTCTGGGAGGAGAAACGGGAGCAGAACAGAGGAAAGGAGAAAGCAAACCACGTGAGACCTCCTGGGGAAGGCTGCCAGAGAGGAGGGAGAGCCCACTCTCATTCACCAGACCCCCCCTCACACACAAAGGGAGCAGAGAGAGACCACTGCTAGAGAGACCCTCGGGATGACCACTCATCCAGAAGGACCTAAGGAGATGCTGGATGAAACCCTTCACCACGTGGAGTGTGCTGCCCATCCGAGCATGCTGGCGGTGGGCTGCATGGAGAAATCAACCTCGGGCAGGGCCGGCTGGAAGGGGGAGAGGGGGCTGGGGGATACAGGGGGGGTGGAGGTATGAGGGGATGGAGGTGTGGGGAGTGGAGATGGGGGTGATGGAGACGGGGGGATGGAGATAAGGGGATGGAGACAGGGGGATGGAGACGGGGGGGAAGGACACAGGAGGGGAAGGACACAGGAGGGGAAGGACACAGGAGGGGAAGGACACAGGAGGGGAAGGACACAGGAGGGGAAGGACACAGGAGGGGAAGGACACAGGAGGGGAAGGACAGGAGGGGAAGGACAGGAGGGGATGGAGATGGGGGGAACAGATCTGGGGGGATGGACAAGAGAGGATGGAGACGGGAGGATGGACATGGGGGGGATGGAGACAGGGGAGATGGAGACAGGGGGATGGACACGAGGGGATGGACATGAGGGGAAGGACATGAGGGGATTGAGACAGGAGGATGGACATAGGAGGAACAGACACAAGGGGATGGATATAGGGGGGTGGAGACAGGAGGATGAAGAGCAGGGGATGGAGATGAGGAAGGCCATGGAGACAGGGGGATGGAATCAAGGGGATGGACATGAGGGGAAGGACAGGAGGGGATAGAGATGGGGGGAAAGACACAAGGGGATGGATATAGGGGAATGGAGACAGGAGGATGAAAAGCAGGGGATGGAGATGAGGGGATGGAGACAGGGGGAATGGATACAGGGGGATGGAGACGGGAGGACAGACACGGGGGACAAACAGGAGGATGGACATGAGGGGATGGAGACAGGGGGACAGACTCAAGGGGATGGATATAGGGGGATGGAGACAAGGAGGGGATGGAGGCAGGGGGGATGGAGATGGGAGGATGGACATGAAGGGATGGACACGGGAGGATGGAGATGGGAGGATGGAGATGGTGGGGACAGACACAAGGGGATGGAGACGATGGAGATGGGAGAGCATCATGGCTGGGGGATGCAGCACCACATCCCAGCCACACGCACACAGCGTGCCTGGCCTGGCCCCAAGGGCTGTCCCAGCACTCAACCACCCAGTTCTGTGACCAGGCACCCAGACAATCCCAGCGTCTGCATGCTGGGGTGGGAAAAACACACAGGCAAACCAGAGACAGACACACCACAGCAGGGGAGGGGGACACACAGACGGTGAGCACAGCACCGAGCCAGCCCTGCTGAGTATTTTTCCATGGTGGTGGCACCAGAAACACAGCAGAAACCAGAGAGCCCAGAGGTTGCTTTCCCACTGCTGGGGATGGACGGTGCAAGGAAAGACCCCACGGGGTGTTCTTCCCATTACCTTTTGCCAGGGGTCTGGTGACAGTGAGCCACGCAGACTGGTTGGCCTCACCAATATAATTGGAGACCTTACAAACATACTCCCCGCTCTCCTCCTCTGTCACATTATACAGGGTCAGCACCTCCGCATCAGAGCTATTAATCCCCGAGTGCTGGAACAGACCAACAACAGGGAGTCACACCAGAGAAGCACAGCATCCCAGCCTGGGATGAGAGGGGACACCTGCCCTGCCTGTGCAAGCCAAGGGAAGCTCCAGATTGAGAGCAATAGAATCATAGCATCCCAGCCTGGGCTGGCTTGGGAGGGACCCCAAGGGTCACAGAGCTCCAACCCCCTGCCACAGGCAGGGACACCAACCTCCAGGCCTGGAGCTACACAAGGTTGCCCAGGGCCCCAGCCAACCTGGCCTTGAACACCCCCAGGGACGGGGCACCCACCCCCTCTCTGGGCAGCCCCTGCCAGCCCCTCCCCACTCTCTCTGCAAAGAACTTCCCCCCAATCTCTCCTCTCCCCCTTCCCTCCTCCAGCTTCACTCCAGCCCCCTTGTCCTGCCAGGCTCTGCCCTTGAACAAGCTGATTCCCCTCCTGTTCCTCTGCTCCCTTCAGGGACTGGCAGGCTGCAATGAGGTCCCCCCACAGCCTTCTCTTCTCCAGGCTGACCCAGCCCAGCTCCCTCAGCCTCTCTCCACAGGGGAGCTGCTCCAGCCCTCTGAGCATCTCCGTGGCTCCTCTGACCCCTCTCCAACAGCCCCACATCTTCCTTGTATTGGGGCCCCAGACACGGGGCACCCACCCCCTCTCTGGGCAGCCCCTTCCAGCCCCTCCCCACTCTCTCTGCACAGAACTTCCCCCCAGTCTCTCCTCTCCCCCTTCCCTCCTCCAGCTTCACTCCAGCCCCCTTGTCCTGCCAGGCTCTGCCCTTGAACAAGCTGATTCCCCTCCTGTTCCTCTGCTCCCTTCAGGGACTGGCAGGCTGCAGTGAGGTCCCCCACCAGCCTTCTCTTCTCCAGGCTGAACAAGAGAAGGGGGGGTTATCCCTGTCCTACCATGGCCCAAGCTCAAAACACCCCCACCAGCCCCTCACCACTCTCTCTGCAAAGAGCTTCCCCCCAAGATCCCCTCTCACCCTTCCTTCCTCTGATGGGGTCAGGAATGGCAGCACCCTGGAGCATCAGCACTGCTGGTGGGGATGCTTGTTCCCCCCCCCCCCACCACCACCCTGGTACCTGCTGCTGGGTGGGAGGGTTTGGGCTGTAATCCTGCTCCCCCCACACCCCCATGCCACCCCATCAGCTGGCCAGGGACAGCCGTGGGGGTTGGGGGCACAGCCGTGCACCCCTGGGTTCTGGTGGGGTGAGGGCTGAGAAGCACCAGCTGGGATGGGTTGAGGGGTTCAGCCCCCTACCTCCAGCACTCTGCTCACCCCCCTAGGCTAGCCCACCCAGCCCCACAGCATGTGCCACCCTCCCTGCCCACCTCTCACCCCGTGCCACTCCAGGACACCCTGGCACAGGTTGGTGACAGCTCCAGGCTCCAGCTGTCTTGAGGCCACTTGGCTGGTCCCCAGCCCTTGGGGGTGGGGGGCTCCTCTCACCCACCACATAAGGTGGCCACTGTGGCCCTCTTCCACCCCATGGGATGGGGGAGCTCCCAGGGATGGGGGAGCTCACGGGGGTGGGGGAGCCCACAGGGGTGGGGGAGCCCACAGGGGTGGGGGAGCTCCCGGGGGGTGGGGGAGCTCACAGGGATGGGAGGAGATAGGAGAGCTTACAGGGGTGGGGGAGCTCACGGGGATGGGGGAGCTTGCAGAGGTGGGAGAGCTCAAGGGGATGGGGGAGCTCCCAGGGATGGGGGAGCTCCCAGGGGGTGGGGGAGCTCCCAGGGGGTGGGGGAGCTCCCAGGGGGTGGGGGAGCTCCCAGGGGGTGGGAGAGTTCACAGGGGGTGGGAGAGTTCACAGGGGGTGGGAGAGCTCCCGGGGATGGGGGAGCTCCCGGGGATGGGGGAGCTCCCGGGGGGTGGGGGAGCTCCCAGAGATGGGGGAGCTCACAGGGGATGGGGGAGCTCACAGGGGATGGGGGAGCTCCCAGGGGGTGGGGGGGAGCTCCCAGGGGGTGGGGGAGCTCCCAGGGGGTGGGGGAGCTCCCAAGGGGTGGGGGAGCTCAAGGGGGTGGGGGAGCTCCCAGGGGGTGGGGGGGAGCTCCTAGGGGTGGGGGAGAGCTCCCAGGGGGTGGGGGAGAGCTCCCAGGGGTGCAGGCTGGGGCATCCCAGCGTGTGTCTTCACCTTCAGGATCTGGACGTAGGGCAGGTTGTCGGGGCCGATCTTGCTGCCGTTCACCTCGATGTGCTTCAGCCACTGGATGTGGGGCTGGGGGTCGCTGTACACCTTGCACACAAACTCCACGTTGCTGCCCAGGGCCACTGTCTTGTTGGCAGGCAGCCCTGCCTGAAGGATGGGCCGGTGCGGGGACCGCTCTGCGGGACACGGGGCAGCTCGCCACGGGGCTCAGGGCGCACGGGGAGCACCTGCCCCACACCCTGCAGCCCCCCCCTGCTTCCCCCCCCACATCCCAGCATGAGGAGCCTCTGGATGGGGTGGGCAATGTTCACAGAAGCACAGAGCACAGGGGTGGGAAGGGACCTCCAGAGCCCATGGGGTCCAACCCCCTGCCAAAGCAGGGTCCCTAGGACAGGGCACACAGGGCGGTGTCCAGATGGGGCTGGAATCTCTCCAGAGAAGGAGACTCCACACCCCCTGGGCAGCCTGGCCCAGGGCTCCCTCACCCTCACTGGGGAAAAGTTCTTCCCCAGGTTGGTGTGGAACTCCCTGTGCTCCAACTTGAGGCCATCACCCCTTGTCCTGTCCCCACAGACACTGAGAAGGGGCTGCCCATGTCCCCCTGCATCCCATCCTTCAGCTATTGATCCCCATTGATCAGATCCCCTCTCAGTCTCTTCTCTCCAGGCTGAACAGCCCCAGCTCCCTCAGCCTTTCCTCCCAGGGGAGATGCTCCAGGCCCTTCAGCATCTCCCTGTCCCTCCTCTGGCCTCTCTCCAGGAGATCCCTGTCTGGTTGATCCCAGGGAGCCCAGCACTGGACACAACACTGGACACAGCACTCCAGCTGCTGCTGGAGAGCAGAGCAGGGACCAGCACTGGCAGATCCCACCTGAAGATGGATGGGATGGCTGGGCACTTCATCCAGGAAAGATGGAAGAAGTGAAAGATGTGTTAAAGGGCAACAACCCCTCTGAGGAAGGATTTCACCCTGTCAGGCACCCATGAGGGATGGTGGCTGTATCCAGCCTTGATTATCCCACAGCTCCTTGCAAACCTCCCTATAAAAGACATGCACACTCCTATGCAGTTGATGCAGAACTCCCTGTGCTCCAACTTGAGCCCAGCACCCCTTGTCCCACCCCCAGACCCTGAGAAGGGGCTGCCCATGTCCCCCCGCATCCCATGCTTAAGATCATTATAGCCACGAATCAGGTCCCCCCTGAGTCTTCCTCTCTCCAGGCTGAGCAGCCCCAGGTGTGGCCCTGCTGATGCCAGATGTGGGCACCCTGCCTGAGCCCGATGCCTGGCAGCACCCACAGCGCACCCATCAGCACCAGCACTTGTCTGTGGTGGGGCTGGTGCACATCCCACCACCAGCCCCCGTGTGAGCGCCCAATGGGGAGCCCTGCCCCTGCTCTGCTGCTCTCCCAGCAGCCTGGAGCCACCAGCTGCCTGGAGGAGCCCCACACCCTGATGTGCTGGGGGCTTTTCAGCCAGGGATGGACATTAATCAGATCCCCTCTCAGTCTCTTCTCTCCAGGCTGAGCCCCAGCTCCCTCAGCCTCTCCTCACAGGGGAGGATGCACCCAGCAGAACCACAACACCCCCTCACCCCATCCCTCTGCAGCCTGGGGATGGGGACAGGTGAAACCCCAGTGTAGGGATGGGGATGACAGTACCTATTTTGGGAGGAGGGGGGGGGTGTGTGTGGGGAGGAGGGGGGGATGGTCAGAGGTCAAACAAACCTAAGGAGGGCCCTGGCCATTAACAAAGCAGCTGCCACTGTGGTGAGTCAGCATTAACAAACCCCTTTGTTCACCTCCCTGGCTGTTCCCTTCAGTTTGCTCAGTGTAATCAAATTAAATCACATTGTTAATGGTTCATTTACTGGCATTTAGAGCAGCTCCACATGTGGAACTGCTCAGACCAGCCTCCCCAGCTGGGAATGATGGCTAATAAGGCGATTAGAGAAAGAAGTTTCTGGCTGCTCTATGAAATGATTTCCACCACAATTAAACCCCCCCCCCCCCAGGATTGGGGTTGAGGGGGGGAGGGGGGAACCTTCTGCTTTGCCTGCTTGAGGACCTGCTGTGCCATGGGGATGGCTGGTGAGGGTGCCCTGACCCTGTGAGCGCTCCCCTTCCTCCTCATCTTTTGGGGACTGGAGCTGATGATGCCTCAAAAAAGTCCCTTCCAGCTCTGTGGTTCTGGGGTCTTTGTGGGGTGCAGCACCCATTGCTGCTCAGGGAAAGGTGTCAGGGGAGGGGGGGATAAGCTCTCCCAGCTCCTCACCCACGACATCCAGCTGGTAGGTGTGGTTGATGCTCCCATATTTGTTCTCCACGATGCAGGTGTAGTTGCCCTTATCAGATGGTACCACCGAGTCCATGATGATGCTCCAGGTTGCATAACGGACCTAGGGGCAGAGGGAGGGTGTTTTGGGGGAGGGGGGGGATGACTACAGAGCCCACCACATGCAAAACACTGAGCCCTCAACTCCTGCTCAGCTCAGAGCTGGCTCAGCCAACCCCCCCCCCCCCCCCCCCACTCCTCCCACCCCCTTGCTCTGAGCCCCCCCCCCTCCCCACCATCCAGGCAAGGCTGTAAAGCTCCCTTTGAGGTCACCTTTCCCCTTTTCCTTACAGTGGGGCTGTAATTGGTCCCAGCTGTCCCAGGACAGCGTCTCACCACAGAGCCAACTGTGCAGGGAAGCAGATGTTGGGAGCTGAGCACGATGGGCTACCCCCCCCCACCCCCACTTCACCTCCCCCCCCCCCCTTCCCCTGGCTGGGTGTGTGGGGACACCCCCTTCTCTGGCAGCCCCAGCACGTGGAGGGAACAGAGCAGTATTGTTCCCCCTGCCACTGCAGCCCCAGGAAGAGCTGCTTCCCCCCCCCCCCCCCTTGGTTGGCCCCAGGGATTGGACCCTTTGGTGAGGTTGGGGGGTGAGGAGAGGCGGGGGGCATGGTGCAGGCTGGGTGTCCTGACACCTGGGACCTGGATGGATGAGCTGCTGTCTGGGCACCTTTCCCCAGGATGGGGGATGATTGGGATGAGTGTTGCATCCCTTCATCCCAGCTGGAAACTGGCTATCTCTGCATTTCACCCCCAGTCCAGACCACTGCTGTCACTGGCCAGGGAGCCATGGCACTGCCAGCAGCCCCTCTCCCCCCTGCCCACCCACCCCCAGGATGTCCCCATGATGTGGCTGCATTCCTGGCTCCATGTCTCTGGCACCCAACTGCGCTCACAGGGCCCCAGCCAGATCCCAAAGGGAGCACCCAAACCCACTGCACCCATCCGGGCTGGCACAGGGGTCCCACCCCAGGGTTGGGGACACCCACTGAGAGCTGTGAGCATCCAGGCAGGCTGCAGCCCCCCTCTAGAGAGATGTGAAAAGGGGACAGTGATGGGGAATGGGGAGGGGGGCAAGCATGGCCCCCACAGAGGCCAGAGCATCCTCCCCACCAAGCCTGCTCCTGCTGAACCCCCACACTGGCCAGAGCATCCTCCCCACCAAGCCTGCTCCTGCTGAACCCCCACACTGGCCAGAGCATCCTCCCCACCAAGCCTGCTCCTGCTGAACCCCCACACTGGCCCCCCCACAGGCCAGAGCATCCTCCCCACCAAGCCTGCTCCTGCTGAACCCCCACAGAGGCCAGAGCATCCTCCCCACCAAGCCTGCTCCTGCTGACCACTGATGGGTGATGGAGGGGCTCTTTTGGGCTGCCTACCCCCTCAGAGCCCCCCTGTGCCTGCCAGGGATGCTCAGAGCCCCTCTCCTCACCAGGGGGGGATTAGGAGCAGGCAGTGAAGGCAGGCTGGCTTCACCCACCCCCTCCCCCAAAGGTCGAGCTGGTGCAAACAGGACCCAGAAGCAGGTCACTGCCCCTAGGGTGATTTTCCAACAGGAATGTCAGAGGGGCCCATCTGCCCCTGGACAGGGGGCTCGGTGCCTCTTAAGCTGCAGAGCCCCATCCCCAATCCTCCCCCTTCCCCACGCTGCCCCAGTACAAGCCCACCAGCCCCTTGAGTAGCTCCAAGGGCTGAGCAGCTGCCTACAACAGCAGCGCAAGCAGGGCCCGGGGGGGGGGCTGGCTGCCTCTCCATAGCATCCCCAGGGGTGCTGCCCACCACCACCCTGGGGAAACACCCCCCCCCACCCTCCTCCTCCTCTCCCAGCCCAACCCAGCCCTGGTACCTTGTAGCCCCCGATGCGGTGGTCAGGCTTGAACTCCTTGCCATTCTTTAGCCAGCGCAGGGTGGGGTTGGGGGTCCCACTGGAGGGACACTTGAATTTCACCGTTTTGGCAGCAGGGACAGCGTGGAGCTTCTTCTCCATCTTCTCAGGATAGGTCCAATAAGGAGCGATGGCCTCTGGGGAGCAGAGGTAGGGGAAGGGGGCAGGGAGGAGGAGGAGGAGGAGGAAGGGGGAGGGGGTAAGTGTGTGTCTCAGCACAGGGTACCCAGCCAAACCAGAGCCACCCCCTCCTCCCCCCCAGCATTTAAGAGATTGAACCCTGAGGATGCCCAAGGAAGCTGGAGGTGGCTAAGCCTGGATGCTCACAGCTCTCAGTGGGTGTCCCCAACCCTGGGGTGGGACCCCTGTGCCAGCCTGGATGGGTGCAGTGGGTTTGGGTGCTCCCTTTGGGATCTGGCTGGGGCCCTGTGAGCGCAGTTGGGTGCCAGAGACATGGAGCCAGGAATGCAGCCACATCATGGGGACATCCTGGGGGGGTTGGGGGGGGGGGGCAGGGGGGAGAGGGGCTGCTGGCAGTGCCATGGCTCCCTGGCCAGTGACAGCAGTGGTCTGGACTGGGGGTGAAATGCAGAGATAGCCAGCTTCCAGCTGGGATGAAGGGATGCAACACTCATCCCAATCATCCCCCATCCTGGGGAAAGGTGCCCAGACAGCAGCTCATCCATCCAGGTCCCAGGTGTCAGGACACCCAGCCATGGGGGAGAGGGGCAATGCCCCATGCTCTGCAGGATGGCTGCAGCAGCAGGTACCCCCAACATAGCTGTGCTGACACCTCCCCTTCCTCCTTGCACCCAAACCTGCTCCCCCCTCCCACCCCCACCCCAGCCTCTGCCCCTGCTGGGTGATGCTCAGCTCCCCATCGCCACCCCCAGGGAGAGGCCAGGGCAGCAGAGCCACCCCACACCTACGGTTGGGCTTGGTGTTATCTGCCTCCTTCTCCTCCGAGGAGGAATCGTCTTCATCATCATCATCCTCAGCGGAAGGGAGAGCATCTGTGAGACAAGAGAGGGCCCAGCTGAACATGCACCCAGGGGCCCTTCCCGAGAGGGGACCCGAGCATCACGGGCTGGTGGTGCAGGGTCTGCCAGGCAGGGGGTGCAGGGATCCTGGTGATCCCGGGGGCAGGGAGGTGCAGGGATCCCTGTGATCCCAGGCAGGGAGGTGCAGGGATCCTGGTGGTCCCAGGCAGGGAGGTTTCGGGGATCTCAGTGATCCCAGGCAGGGGGGTGCAGGGATCCTGGTGATCCCGGGGGCAGGGAGGTGCAGGGATCCCTGTGATCTCAGGCAGGGAGGTTGTGGGGATCCCAGTGATCCCAGGCAGGGAGGTGCAGGGATCCCAGTGATCCCGGGCAAGAAGGTTGCAGGGAACCCAGTGATCCCAGGCAGGGGGATGCAGGGATCCCGGTGATCCCAGGCAGGGAGGTGCAGGGATCCCTGTGATCCCGGGCAGGGAGGTGCAGGGATCCCGGTGATCCCGGGCAGGGAGGTGCAGGGATCCCGGTGATCCCGGGCAGGGAGGTGCAGGGATCCCGGTGATCCCATGCAGGGAGGTGCAGGGATCCCGGTGATCCCATGCAGGGAGGTGCAGGGATCCCGGTGATCCCATGCAGGGAGGTGCAGGGATCCTGGTGATCCCATGCAGGGAGGTGCAGGGATCCCGGTGATCCCATGCAGGGAGGTGCAGGGATCCCGGTGATCCCATGCAGGGAGGTGCAGGGATCCCGGTGATCCCATGCAGGGAGGTGTAGGGATCCCAGTGATCCCATGCAGGGAGGTGCAGGGATTCCAGTGAACCTGGGCAGGGAAGTGTAGGGATCCTGGTGATCCTAGACAGGGAGGTACAGATTTCCCAGTGATCCCATGCAGGGAGGTGTAGGGATCCTGGTGATCCCATGCAGGGAGGTGCAGGGATCCTGGTGATCCCGGGCAGGGGGGTGCAGGGATCCTGGTGATCCTGGGCAGGGGGGTGCAGGGATCCTGGTGATCCCGGGCAGGGAGGTGCAGGGATCCCGGTGAACCTGGGCAGGGAGGTGCTGGGATCCCAGTGATCTCAGGCAGGGAGGTGCAGGGATCCCAGTGATCCCGGGCAAGAAGGTTGCAGGGATCCCGGTGATCCCAGGCAGGGAGGTGCAGGGATTCCAGTGAACCCGGGCAGGGAAGTGTAGGGATCCTGGTGATCCTGGGCAGGGGGATGCAGGGATCCCAGTGATCTCAGGCAGGGAGGTGCAGGGATCCCGGTGAACCTGGGCAGGGAAGTGTAGGGATCCTGGTGATCCTGGGCAGGGAGGTGCAGGGATCCTGGTGATCCTAGATGGGGAGGTGCAGGTTTCCCAGTGATCCCATGCAGGGAGGTGTAGGGATCCTGGTGATCCCAGGCAGGGGGGTGCAGGGATCCCAGTGATCCCAGGCAGGGAGGTGCAGGGATCCCAGTGAACACCAGCAGGGCCAGGGCTGACAGTGCCTGCTCCCTTGTCCCAGCGCTCACAGCCCAAGGCGGTCGTGGAGCAGTGTGTGCCCAGAGCTGCACCCCATGGCAGCTCCTCACCCCAGAGCCACCAACCCCCAGAGCAGCAGCCAAAACCCAGTACAGACACCCCCCCAAACCTCCAGAAACCCCCCCAAACCTTCAGACACCCCCCCAACCTCAAGCCATCCTTATTCACCAGCCTCACGCTCCATCACCACCAGCACAGACCTCAGCTCACGCTCCCTGTGTGCCCAAACCTGGGTGGGGGGTGTGTGTGTGTGTGTGTGGGGAGGGGGGGGTAACAGCCCCACAACCTACTCCCCCCACTCCAAACCCCATGCAGACCAACAGCCAACAACCTCCAGCCTCTTCTCCAGCTGGAACTCGCTGCACCAAGCTGGCAACTCCTCTGGGCACCCCCAAAAACTACCCTCAACTCACTCACCCGGTGCCCGTGCCGGTGAGCATGCAAAGCTGTGTGCAGGGCAGCCTGCTCCTGGCTCTGCAGCCCAGCCCTGGGGCAGAAGAGTGGGTGGGTGGGTGGGTGTGGCTGTTAGGATGATGGGGGAGGGGGTGGGCTGCCCCCCCTTCTCTCTGCTCCCTCTACAAACCTGAGACGTTCACGGAGAAGTAGGTGGTGTCGCTTCCCGAGGGGCTGTTGGTCATGCAGGCATAGAGCCCTGAATCCTCAGGCACTGCATCCCTGACCTCTACCTCCTCCCCAGTAATACGGGTCCGGTTGTTCTCAGCCAGTTGGATGCCATCACGCACCCAGTTGATGCTCTGGACGTCATCCCTCAGCCGGCAGCGCAGCTGGAGGAGGTCGCCGGGGTGGGCAGAGTAGGGCTCCACTTCGATTTGGGCTTTGGGCAGAGCTGGAGGAGTCAGGAGAGAGAAGAGAGGGGAAAGGAAGAGGAGGAAAGGGGGGGAGGAGGAAGAGGAAGGGAAAAATAAAAAGAAGAAAGAGAAACCAAAGGAAAAACCATGCTCCTGCTGCTGCTGCTGCTGCTGCTGCCACCACAGCGTGTTAATGAGGCGACTGGGATGCTCCTGCTGAGGCACTGGGGACCCCCCCAAGGGAAAGGAGCCAGTGGAGCAAAGGCTGCGAGCACCCCAAGCAGCACCAAGCGCTTCTCACACCACCCCACCCCCCCCCCCCCCCCAATCCCCAGGCAGGACCCGGTTGGCAGCAAAGGGGTGGGAGGGTCAACCCCCCCCCCCCGCCTCCCCTCCCCACACCCCCCTCGGTGGTGTCAGCGCTACTCATCCCAGAGGGAGCGTGCCAAAGCAGGGGGCTGAGAGATACAGGGGGAGAAATGGGCAGCTTGAGGCATCCCCCCAGCAAGAGCTGGCTGCTTGGTAAGACCCAGGAGCATCCCACATCCCTGCTGGGCTCTGCCACCACCCAAGGGTCCCAGGATCCCCCCCCCCACCACCACCACCAAGGCAACGAAGCAGGCCAGGGTCCCCAAGCCACCAGGACCCTCACCCCAGTTAGAGCGCTTTTGGGGGCAGGGAGGCCAAGGACATGGAGAGGGGGGACGGAGGAGCAGGGGTGGGTGGTGGGGAGGGGGCTGCACAGGACAGCAGGCAGGAGAGCGAGGGGCTGTGAGAGCAGCATCGCTGGCAAAGCTCAGCCCAGGGCAGCTCTAAGCCAAAAACCAGCTGCCAGGCATGGCAAAACCAGCCAGAGAGAGAGAGCTGCAGCTGCTCCCTGATGTGTGAGCAGCACAAAGATCCTTTCTCTCCACCCTGCTGCTGCTGAGTGAGGTATGTGTGTGTGTCCCCCCCCAAAAAAGGGCCCTGGTAACGTGGGCACGACTCTGTCCCCCAGCTCTGTGGAGAGGAGCCACTGGCTCTCCCTGGCCCTGGCTTGGTGAAGGCAACTGGGTTGCAAACCATCCCCCCCTCTCCCTCCTTCAGATTTCTGTGGCCTGAGGATTCAGGGAGCTGCAGCTCTGGGGTCAGTCCCTGTCGTGCTGTGGTGTGGATGCAGCGTGAGCATCCCACCAGGCACGGAGGGGCACACAGTGCTGCTGGGGGTGATGATGCTCTCAGGGCCAGAGCTGCTTGGCAGCACCCTGGAAGGAAGCATCAAGCTCTCCCCCTGCGCCTCTGGACCCCTGGCAGGCAAGCTGGGAGCAAGCTGAGGGCAAGACCCAGTGGGTGCCAGGGTTGAGGGCATGGATGGAGGTGTCTGCAGTGCAACTGCTCTGCAGCAGAGGGATCCAGAGCTGGAGAACCACCCACCCAGCAGAAACAGTGGGGAAACGGTCACATTTGGGCAGCTCAAGGGCTGTTCCCCCAAGGACTGGGGTGCTTGGCAGGCATGGAGCCTGTCTGCACCAGGCACCGGCCATGGGGGCAAGAGCAAAGGTGTCTGGAGCAGGAGGAGCACGGCAATTAGCAGAACAGGAGCTAATGAACACCCACAGCACCCAAGAGAGGGACACACCTCATCACCCTCACCTCTCCCCATCACCCTCACCTCTCCCCATCACCCTCACCTCTCTCCATCACCCTCACCTCTCTCCATCACCCTCACCTCTCTCCATCACCCTCACCTCTCCCCATCACCCTCACCTCTCCCCATCACCCTCACCTCTCCCCATCACCCTCATCTCTCCCCATCACCCTCATCTCTCCCCATCACCCTCATCTCTCCCCATCACCCTCACCTCTCCCCATCACCCTCATCTCTCTCCATCACCCTCATCTCTCCCCATCACCCTCATCTCTCCCCATCACCCTCACCTCTCCCCATCACCCTCACCCCTCTCAGCACCCACTGAGCCAGACAAGCACAACCACACCCCCCCAATCACATACACCCCTCAACAGCTCAAAACCCAGCATGGGGGGGTGTGTGTGGGGTGTCTCTAAACCCTCCTGGTCACACATCACCCTGTGCCAGCGCAGGCAGGGAGCACAGGCTGGCAGCAAAGCAGCGCAGGGGCTGTGGCCATCACCCTGGCATCGCTCCTTCCCCCCCCAGGACCTGCTGTGCTGCTGAAAATGAAAGCTCAACTGGGCTGAGGTTCTCACTTAGGGCATGGTGAGCTGCCCTTCCCTTTGAGGCTGCTGATCAGGGGGGCTTTGGCAGGGGAAACAAACCACCCCAGGAGCATCTCCAGGGTTTCTCCTCTGGCCAGGGAAGCATGGCTTTTCCTCAGGAGACACAAGACCAAAGGAGCTCTGGATCCATCAGTGACCAAGTGGTTTAACTGGGAAGATGAAGATGGGTGGGGGTCCCTTTTGGTGGCTGGAGGGGTGTGGGGGGGGGAAGGGTCTTGTTTTTGCAGTCCTGTTTGCCCTTGGTTTTCAGGGATGGGTGTTTCCAGGAGCTCTGACCTGTGTTGCAACATGTCCTGTGCCTGCCTGCCTGCCTGTCTGTCTGTCTGTCTGAGCACCAGTAACACAACCTCTTCCCCTCTGTCCCCATTCCCTTCTCACACAGAGCAAGGTCAAGGAGTGATAAACAAGCCAGGAAAAGCCAACCCCAAGCACAGAGCCCTTATCTGCCCTTATCTCACTCCCTCCCCCACCCCCCCACCCCCTGCACCCAGGTCTGCCCCTCCCTCCCTCCCCCCCCCCCCCCCCAACTCCTTATCTCAGTAACCTGAGGAAGGGCTGGAGCTGCCAAGGACCCTTCACTACACCCACCCCCCCCCCCACCCCCCCCACATGTCCCCCTGATGTCCCCAAGGCCTGTCTGGAGAGCCAGGCATCCCACAGGCTGCGGGGCTGAGCTGCACTGGGGTGGCTCCACTGGCACTGGGGTGGCTCCACTGGCATCATGATAGCTCCACTGGCACTGGGGTGGCTCCACTGGCATCATGATAGCTCCACTGGCACTGGTATAGCTCCACTGGCACTGGTATGGCTCCATTGGCACTGGGGTGGCTCCACTGGCACTGGGGTGGCTCCACTGGCACTGGGGTGGCTCCACTGGCATCATGATGGCTCCACTGGCATCATGATGGCTCCACTGGCACTGGTATAGCTCCACTGGCACTGGTATAGCTCCACTGGCACTGGGGTGGCTCCACTGATACCAGGATAGCTTCACTGGCTCTGGGGTGGCTCCACTGGCTCTGGGGTGGCTCCACTGGCTCTGGGGTGGCTCCACTGACACCAGGATATCTCTACTGGCACCAGGATATCTCTACTGGCACTGGGATGTCTCCACTGGTACCAGGATAGCTCCACTGGCACTGGGGTGGCTCCACTGGCACCATGAAGTCCCAGCTCCCACACCACCCAAGTGAAGCTCAGGACCCCCCTTGGAAACACAGCCTCCCTAAAGCCTGTGCTGACAGCAGCACAGCCAGAGCGGGGTGCTCCAGGGCTGCCCCTCACCCCCTGGGCACAGCAGGATGCTGGGGGGGGGATCCCTCTCTCCCCAGGATGCTGGGGGGGGGGATCCCTCTCTCCCCAGGATGCTGGGGGGGGGGATCCCTCTCTCCCCAGGATGCTGGGGGGGGGGATCCCTCTCTCCCCAGGATGCTGGGGGGGGGGAATCCCTCTCTCCCCAGGATGCTGGGGGGGGGGATCCCTCTCTCCCCAGGATGCTGGGGGGGGGGATCCCTCTCTCTCTAGGATGCTGGGGGGGGGGGATCCCTCTCTCTCTAGGATGCTGGGGGGGGGGGATCCCTCTCTCTTTAGGATGCTGGGGGGGGGGATCCCTCTCTCCCCAGGATGCTGGAGGGGGGGATCCCTCTCTCTTTAGGATGCTGGGGGGGGGATCCCTCTCTCCCCAGGATGCTGGGGGGGGGGGATCCCTCTCTCTTTAGGATGCTGGGGGGGGGGATCCCTCTCTCTCTAGGATGCTGGGGGGGGGATCCCCTCTCTCCCCAGCAGGGTACCCAGCTTACAGCCCACGGGGAGCCCCGATGCCACGGTGAAGGGCAGCTCCAGCCCCTCAGCTCATCCCTCCCCTCTGCTTCCAACCTTGAGCACACCCTCCCAGGAGCAAAAAGGGGTTAATTATCCCGTTAATTAGCACTTCATTCCAAGCCTCGGGAGGGAACCCAGAGCGGTGCCAGGGCGGATGGGGGGGGGGTGGGGGGGAGAGGGTGTCACCAAACTGCCACCGGGGCAACAGCGACACCCACCAACCTCCCCCCCCACCTCAACACCCTCTTTCCCCCCTCTCCATCCTCCTCTCCAACCCCCCCTCGCCCCTCACAGCTCCCCCTCCCCCTCCCCACGCAGCGGCTGCAGCTCCCCGGTAATAAAGCGCCCGACAAAGAGGCGCGGGGTAGAGGGGGGGGGGGGGAACAATACGGGCGGGGGGGGGGGAGGGGAGGGGGCTGGTTGCCCTGGAGACCCCAGCGGGGCTTTCCAAAGGTATTTCCTGCAGAACAAGCACACACCATGCCTGGCAGCC